>JARVLU010000179.1:28083765-28099213 GCA_031762415.1 Simpsonichthys santanae
AAACAAAACAAAGCAAAAAAAAAAAAAAAAACAATTTTTTTTTTTTGGCTTTGTTTTGTTTTGTTTTTTGAATGTCCAGAGGACCAGACTTAGCTTTTTTAGATATTTAAAATATATATTTTTCATAATATTCAAATGTTTGAAGTACACATGTATAAACTAATCGTTTTCCTCAACATAAAATTATTAGTAAGGAAATAATAAGGAAAAGTGTTCCAGGCTATTCAGTGGGTTGAAGAAAATAAAAGCCTGGGGTAATTTTTCTGTGTAAGAACCATTTATGTTAAGGAAAAAAAGAGGACGGTTCAACAATAAAAACAATTTCTCATAAACATTTGGAAATCTAGAGTATTGATTCCTAGTTGGAGAAATCTCTCAATTTACAAATGAAACAAGACAGCAAATTAAAGGTCAAGGAATAACCTTAATTTAATTTCTCAACTGGTCCTGCATTTGATTTTTGTTGCATCTTGATCATCCATATAACTCAGCAGATTAATGTGCTTCTGCCAAAGTCTGAGTGTGGAAGAGTTTAATCAAGTTTTTAAAAAGAATGGGAAGCAGTTGTGCAGAGGACAAAAGAATGTGAGATGAGTGGAGCAAATGTGAAAACAATGGCGAATTTGATGTGAAGATAACAGGATGAGCAGAGGCTCCAGTGGTTGCTGCTGTCGCTGACTGGGAGAGCGAACACATTTAATGAGTAGAGGGAAGGAGTTTTTATACTTGACTAAACTCAATTTTGTCAACACAATACTGTAGTTGTTGTTTTTGTTTGTTTTACTTTTTATTTTTGCAAATACAGCATGGCCCTGAGGAAGGTGTCAGGCTACCCTTCACTCATTTCTGGAAGACATGCAGCTCAACAGAAACCCAACAATTAAATTTGAACCACTTCCTACTGAGTCATGCATTGTCCATTCATCAAGCCATCCATCCATCATCTTCCACTTGTTCCTATGTTGGGTCACAGGGGCAGCAGCTTCTGCAGGGTAGCCCAGGCATCTTTCCACAGCCACCTCTTCCAGCTCTTCTGGGAGGATTCCAAGGAGTTGCCAGGCCAGTGGAGAGACGTAGACTCTCCACAGTGGGTCTTCCCCGGGGTCTCCTTTAGTTGGAAATGTCCAGAACACATCCATAGTGATGCGTCCAGGGAACATCCTTACCAGACGCCCAAACAACCTCATGCATTACCCGACCCCTAACATGTGACTAAGTCAGAGACCGTGCAAAGCAAGTCATAACTTCCTGTTTTAAAAATTTACTTTTACATTTTATTGTTGGATGTAACTGGGACCCTGCGTACATCATCTCGTTCCACCACGAGATGCGAACGACAAATAAATCTCTCTGAATCTCTGAATCTTAAATGATGTCATGTGGTTAATGTAGTTTAAGATTTCTCTGTAGTTTACAGGTGAGGATGCCGAGTACCAGAAGGTTTATGAGCAATCTCATGACGGTGCACAAAGGACAAAAGTTAGACGTTCTTACCAAAGCAAATTCTTTACACAATTGACTCCAAGATTGATAGAGGCTTTTTACAGCCAAGTGGTGACATACCCAAAAACAAGGCAAATGGTCATAAAGTTATGGCTGGTCAGTGTATGTATGTGCACATGGAAGAAAATATTGATTTTATTTCTTAAACTAGAAATGACTAAAATAGTTTTCATTACCACATTAGGCTAATTAGATTGACTTTAACCTTATTACTGCTATGAGGCATCAGTTTTCAAACTAAGGCCTCGTGGGTCATTTTGACCCCCCGGCAGGAGGTTTGAGAACAAATTAGCACTTCTGGCTAATTTTCATACCATAATAAGAACTGTGAAGGCATTATTTTAGAAATATTCACATTTAAACAGAAAATGGAAATCTGTGTGCAGAATGTCAGTAGTTTTAGTTTCATCAGCTGATGTTTTGGAAGACTGTATATTTTTCAGTCAGTGAGAATACCTCTGTGTTGGTGTCATCTCTGGCAGAGCCGCCATTTCTCATTTGAATGTGTCCCCTTCACCTCTGCAGCTGACAAATGTCTAGGAAATGTGATTTAAAAGAAAAATGCTTTGCAATGCAACTCTGGGTGTTGCAGAAAACGTTCCACCATCTGATAGGGCATTTGTTGAGCCAGTAAATCTGACAACACCTATGCATATGAATGAGGTTTTACATTTATAATACTTTTCATATTCATGAATACAGTAGGAAATTCTCTCGCTGCCACCGTTTTACTGTTAGTATGTTAATAGTTTTTTTTTCCACCAAGCCATCTATTCTGTTTGTTTCTGCCTGCATTTTAAATCCCATCAGCAAGTCAGATTTTATGATTTTCTATGCCTTGCCAACATTTGTTTGCATCTTTGCATCATTGCCACCATGTACAGCATGCACTTGTTACTCAAACATCAAGTGTGATGCATCAAAGATGGCTGACAGCTCTGCCATGCCTCCACTGAAGTATGCACAGTTGAAGATTTTTCAAGAATCCCACACAAGCACCTCTCCTCCTCATTGGCTGGATTTTTTCCACAGAGCAGATGTGCTTGTTATCGTTCTTGTTCGTCTGCCGCCCTGCATCTGCCTGGATTCAGCAGCTTCGTTCCCACAGTATTTGCTCTGGCCTATGCCAGCCTTGTTGGTACTTTTCCCTTCAGCTGTCTTTCTTCCGCCGTCAGAGAACCAAAGTGAAGCATGAAGCCCAAGGAATGAACCCATGTTTGAGTTAACAGGACAAAACGGTACAGAACCAACGTCAGATTTTCTTTAGGAAACTGCAGCTTGTCACAAACAATTTGTTCCAATTCCTGTCATTGCATCCAAAAAAATAAAATAAATCATCAGTTTGACAGTATTTGTGGAACATTATTTTTGCACCAACAAGGTTTATATTTTAGTGCAGGACATTTTACAGCTGCAGCTTTGTGAAAGCAAAGCAACAATGAATCTGCTTCGCAGAGAACACACAATAGATGTTCTCTGAGCTTAATGCTTTGGTACGTACCAATCAGAAATCAGAATCAGTGTATTTTCCAGCGCAGCTTTGGTAAAAGCTACATGGTTTTTTAAATTATTGAGCAGGAAAGTGATGCTTGATGCACTCATTTGTTTGGTTTTTGCCCAACAGTAGTGTTAGAGCCTAGCAGCTTTAAATGATCATTATATTCTAAAAGCCATCTGATTTTGTAACGCATGTCCAAACAAACAAAAAAAAAAAAAAGGATATATAGCGTAAACAGCCGTCTACCTCAGGCGTATGTGTCCTGCCAGATTTGTGGCAAGATCTATTGTTATGCAGCTACCAGGGAAATATTGTTCGTTTCAGCGCCTGAAGGTGAGTTGTCATACACTGTACAGATTTCTGTTTGTTTGGCTCATCCTGACAGGACCAATTCATCACTGCTGGGCATGTTGGCTTAGCCTTCAGCTCTACCACCGCAAGCGCAGCATCTTTTCTGTGGGATGAATGCCTTTATGCTGCGCCCCATCTCGTCTGACTTGCTGCCACTTCCTTCAAAAGGCTTTAAGGCGTCCATTCTTCTAGCTTACATTGTCTCTTCATTCTCGTTCTTTGCAGTTTTTCTTAGGTCTACCAAAACGGTGTTATTCATTCAGCATTAACACACACACACACAAAAAAAAAAGAAGTTAATGCCTTTTTTTTCTTCCATCTTTGTGAATATATCCTCAGGTTTATGCTCATTTAGCAAAGAACAGCTGTGACAATTATTTAAAGGTTTTCTTCACCCTTAGAGCATCTACACAATCTTTAATCTGGTAATTTTCTCAGCATCTTAACAGAGCTCCAACTATGAAAATGAGTCTGATTCCTGCCATCTAATTAGATACAGTTCAACTGTGGAACTCCTCACTGCATATGAAATGAAGTTTAAATTAACAAAACATCACCTATGTATTTCCTTGTTGACATATTAATTAAAGTATAAACAACATAAGCCACCAAAAGAGTCACACCAGTAAAAAATTAAAATGAGGACCATCCATCCATGTATCCATTCATCCATCATCTTTACTTCTTCCTTTTCGGGCTGTGGGGATCACTTGTGCCCATGTCCAGCAGTCACTGTGCGAGAGGCGGGGGACGCCCTGCAGGTCTCCAGTTTGTGGGAGGAAACCAGAGTACCCAGGGAAAAAAACCAAGGCATGCACGGAGAGAACATGCAAACTCTACCCAGATGGTTCCATGGCCGGGATTCAAGCCAGCGACCCTCTTGCTGAACAGCAACACATCTACAAACTGATCCACCATGCCAAAGATTGAGGAACGTATTTCAATTAAATACTTTCAGATTACTGAGATACATCTGAGATCAGTCTAAAACAAATGGAAGCAAAAGGGTAGCTAAAAGCTAAGGTAGCAAAATGAAAACTAAAGGCCAATGTATCACAATGATAAGCCAAAGCAAAGGCAGCAAAAGTGTAGCTGAAAGAAGTAAAAAACAAGTCAAAAGCCAAAGCAACACAAGGATAGCTAAAAGTAGCAAAAGGGTAGCTGAAATCTAAAGTATCAAAAGGATAACTCATAGAAGCAAATGTATAGCTAGAAACTAAGGTAAAATGATAACTAAAAGCTAAAGTATCATGAGGATAACCAAAGGCAAAGGTAGCAACAGGACAGCTGAAAGAAGCAAAAACAAGCCAAAAGTAGCATAAAACTAGCTAAAAACTAAGATAACAAAATCATTGCTAAATAGCAAAAAGCATTGTAAAAGCTTAAGCATAGTTTAAAAAATAGAAAAAAGATAGCTAAAATTATTAAAAAGCACATAGGCACCTAAAAGCAGCAAAAATACTTGCAAACACTAGCAAAAGGCTAGCTTAAAGCTAGAAATAGCCCAACAGTAGCACAAAGGTAAAAGTAGCAGAACGGTAAGTAAAACTAGCGGTAGCAAAGGAAAGTTCAAACAGAACAAGTATGCCAAGAAAAGTATTTGAAGATATCTTAATGTATTTGTGAACTTTTAAATAAAAAAAAAAATCAAAAGTTACAGCAGCATCCATCTTCTTGATGACCTGAACGTCTTGGATAAAACAAAAATAGCTTAAGAGGAATAAAAAATAAAAACAGGACAGTTTGACTACTGAACCACTGACAAAGTGAACAAAAAGGGCAAATAAAGGAAAAGTGTGCAGCATTGTGGGAACAAATAGGACACTGAAGTAACCTACAAACACTTTAAAGTCCAGAGACAGAACTTTAAAAGGCAACAAGAATCTATCTAAAAAACAACTGGGACAGAGAGAGAGCAGGAGAAATTAAAACATATTGGTCATTCTCTGAGAATTTCCCAAGGACAAAAGCAACTGGAGAAATAAATTAACTCTGCTCCACCTGCACAGGTACAAAGGCTGAAGAAAACAAGAAATCATTGACTACATGAACATTTCAGTTTTATGACAACCCTGCATGAACCTTAACTCACGTTCTGTCTAACAAATGCAGATAATATCAACGACCTGAGCACAGTCAGGTGTGTTTTTACTCTACAGGATCAGTAAAGAGACTCAATAAAGTCCATTGTGCTTAATTGAAGTGTTTTGTTCGTCAAGTTCTACTGGAAACAATACGCTGCTCGCTCATCTCTTGTTCACATCAAATTAATGTTCCTTTTTTCAAATCTCAAGCCTGATCAGCCACTTTGGATGAATTGTTGGTAATACACAAAAAATGAAATGTACAATTACTTTCCCAACAAGGAGATAACAATAAAATAAAATCCCTCAGTAATATGAAATGAGTGTTTAGGGGCCAGAAGATGATTAGTTTTGTTCATTTGAATGTTTTGCATGTCTGCATCATTATTCTACTTCAGTATTTCCCTCAAAGTATTTTCAGACTTTCACTGACTTCCTTTAGGGTTCATCTCTAAGTAGTTGTTTGACTTCATGAACACATTAAAGAGGAAAATACTGCCTGCTTGAGCACAAATATGCAGTTTTAAAACATTGTACTGTGTGTGACATAATATATGCGTATGTTTATCAAACTGTCACTTTCTCTGCATTTAGTTGGATTCAAACAATTTAAAGGCAGTTGTATTGAAAACAGTGAGCTTCACAAGTATTGAGTTTTAACTGAATACAGCTGCGTGGTTTCTTTAAATAAAATAAAAAAAGAGCAGTTTTTCAGCTTGCACATTTCTTATGGAGTGTATCTATAACCATTTTGACAACGCCAGCATTATGGGGTGCAGAGTAACGTATAAAAGTTTCATCAGGTTATTTTTCTATCCTGTGGTTCGAACGCCTCAAGATGCACAAGATGATTTTGTTCAATTTTCCACAGGTCAGCAGCTTTAACTTAATAATTTAGTTTTTTAAAAGTGACTGTGGCACACCTTGCTAGTTTTGACCTATCCAAAGCTTTCTGTACTTTTAGGAATTCCTAGTTATGCACTACTGCACATCTGGCTACTTTATGTGAATAAAAAATATACAGTTTATATTTTGTTTTAATTTTAAAAAATTACAAAAGTTTACCTTGCGTGGTTACTTCTAATTAATCTGACGTGATAGTTTATTATGACAAACTTTATGGGAAGTCTTTCGTTCTGACTGTATGGAAATAGACACATCGCATCAATTCATCACAATAAATAACAGGCCAATGCCCGTTAGGAACAACCAAGTGCTATAAAACCAGTGATCACACCTAAAGTGCCAAATCCTGGAGTAAGATGCCAAACAACCAAAACGGTTTGTTGCAAAAATCAAGAATAATTCATCAAAATCTACAAGAGCCAGAAAGACTTGAAATACACATTTCTGTGTTGAGGAAAATAAATCTGAATAGTGTGACATGAAACCAGAGATTTTTAACAAAATGCAAAATGTTACTTTACGACTACCCTAAATTTGTTAAACATTGTTTTACCTACATCTGTTAGCTGTTATGTTGATAGCACTTTAATAAAAAGGTATTAAAAAAAAACTTTTGCCATTAGTATGAGATGATATATTACAGATCATCTTGAAGTACTTGGCAGAAGTGTGACACCAACATTAGTACAAAAACTATCAAAGCTTTAAGCATAAATTGAATAAAAACTAGAGCCCAACTGATACTGTATATCGGTAGGGTTGATAATATTTTCAACCTTTATTTAGACAGATGAATCACATTCAGAATCTGTGACTCATTTACAAGCGGGCCCTGTTTACATACACCAAAAAAAAAAAAAAAAAAAAAAAAGAGAGAAAAGTGACAACAGGGTGAAGAGGCAAAAAATAAAAAAATAAAACTAGCACTAAGCCCTGGCAGAGGCAGAGTGCCAGAAATTGAAAACAGACCCTGCACATAAAGCAACACAGTGACACAGACATTCTGCAGGTGGGGGAGGGAGGCGGCAAGGGTGGTGAGATTGGTGGGTCGATATAGGCGTTGGGGGACATATTTGTATCAGCAATATTTGGCCTATTACGCACCGATAAACACTTCTAATTTTCACCCCTAAAATGCCAGAACTAGCAGTGTCCTTAGCTGCAAGAGACACCATGACATGCGGGAATGGCTGGGAATCAAACCTGGCACTTTTGAGTCCCGAAGCAGCAAACAATAACGTGTGGCGTATTTTGCTTAACAGAACATGTTAAGTTTATGTTAACTGATCTGTAAAATAAAATAAAATCTAAAATAAAGAATTATTTTCAATCCTACAACCCGCTTGCCATTAGCTACATGCCGCTCAAGTTAAACATTTAGGTAGCCTAACACCTTGTAAAACTTGATCCAGAACAATAAATCTAACGTAGAGGTCAAATACTGTATATCATTATCTTTTGTCTGAAATCTTTACTTCACTGCAAAGACTACAAAAAAAAAAAAAAAACTCTTCTGCAGTCAATAATTACACCTTCACCATACGCTGTTTAAATAATGAACAAAAAAGGGTGTTTCTTTAAAATTTATAGTTTTGTAACACTTGATAGCTTTAAGGTGAATAGTGGAGGAAAGAAAATGTGAACGCACGTTGACTGTTTCAAGACGGTCTTCTTGAAAAACTGTCTTTCAACAGTCTCCCAATGTAATGGAGGGAGGTTCAGAAAACCAGTCAGTGTCTGGTGTGACCACCAGAGTGTTAAAGTGTTAGTTTTAAAAGTACCTGTTCACTTGGATTCTTGAAGGTGGACAGAGCTCAAAATCTCCAGCCATTATATTTCACATACAGCATTGTGCTGATATAATAAAAGTTATTACCTGCATGTCTAACTCACCTGAAGCTCCGAAACACAAGTTGTTGCCCCCAAGAGTAAATTCATATTAGTTTATAGATCTTTATGGCTGACTTCTTGATATATGATGTATCAAACAATAAAATAATGCCTTGTTCAACTAAATCTGTCCCAAAGAAACTTCCTTTGTATGTGTAGACTAAGATTTGTGCTTCAACATTAAATAATACAAGAAAGAGTACCATTTTGGAGTTTTTGCAGGGGCCAATATAATTATATGGTTATCATTTGTGATAACAGTATCCAAAATCTTTAGTAAGAGACTTTTGATTATGTCTGACAATATTCAGACACACACACACAAAAAAAATCAATCTGCAGTTTTGAAGAGTCCTAGTTTAAAGGTTATTGGCTAATTCACTGTTATTAAGTATTATGAACATAATTATATTCAAGTATAGTCAAACAGTAGCGTCTACTTGTAGGTCAGATTGTTGACACCCTCTCTGACAGCTGTAATAGAGAAAGTACTGAAGATATGTAAGTAAACTCCTGAAGAAGTGTTCCAAGTATTGGAACAAAACGACACTTAAAACTGGAGGAGAGAAATGTGGCAGAACGAAAAGGTTCGGTGCTAAATAATAAATATACCTGCACGTTATTCAGAGCCAAGGGCTTCAAATACAGTAGTCCCTCGTTTATCGCAGGGGATCTGTACCATGAAGTAACGCGATAAGTGAAAAACCACGCAGTAGGGATAGTAGTACAGTAGTCCATCGCTACTTTGCGGTTCGTTTTTCGTGGACTCGCTCTATCGCGGTTTCTCCAAGCAAGATCGGACATGACACACAATTGGCTGATTGATGGATGAGCCACACGATGGGCATGGAATTTTTATTTAAAATGATGGATGGATGAAATATTTTAAATTATTTAGCACCTGCTGCATATTTGTGCAGCCCAGAGCTGCAGAAAAAGCTTCCTCCTGCCTCTACGCAGCCCGGACTGCAGGATAAGCTTCCTGCTGCAGCTGATCAGCTGTTTCTCCGTGCAAAGCGGATAAGTGGGCGTGGTCAAGAGTGCTTACAGGTAGCTGAGAGCAGGGGAGGCAGAGAGAGAGAGAGAGAGCAATCCTGACATTCTGTGCTCTTTTAGAGTGTTTACAGTTTAGAAACATTGTTTGGAATATTGCAAGTGTGTGGGAAGGGTTTGTTTTAAACAGCACTCTTCCTTTATTTATAAAAATATATATTTATTTATTTATTTTTATTCCTTGACCCCATCTATTGTAAGGTGTATTGAATAGGAGACTGGAACAACACTTTTTACTCTAAGGCCCGATATGGTCCCATTGACTCCCATTATGACCAGATATTTTTGATGCAATATAATCCTGACATAATATAATGCTTTTTTTCATGAATACCTAATAAATCTAAGCCTCAGCCTTCAAAATAAATGAAAAACAAGTTTAAGGTGGGACGACCAATAAACTGGTCATATATCTGACGTTACTGATGTAAACCACTGCAGTGTATGAGTGAAACAGACCATTTACTTTAAACACGTTCTGTCACCTCTGCATTTCTCACACCCATTCTCAGTTATCCATCCTTTCTGCAGTCTGCATCATCAGTTTGTTTTTGAGTGAACACAGCAGGTCAGCCTGACAAGGACGAACTGAACACTGAAATCTCCAGCAACGCTTCACTGTGTCTGTGGTATCGTTTTATTTTTTATTATTTATTTATTTTTAATTCGTTCAATGAAAAAGACTTCTACTATGATTCTCATTTTCTGAGATTGTCTATCAGGTATTTTAAAAGCCTCTCTTGTCCTCTTTCTAACTGCAGAAGGTTTATTTATTTATTTTTTGTATTTTCAGTGGAATGAGATGGAGCAATATCCACCAGACTGCAGAAACAGAGGGGAGTCCAACAGGAACAGTGCTAGAAAATTAAAACATGTGATATTCAACAGATAAAATATTATGCTCATCAACCAAAATATACTGAACAAAAGTGTAACGCTTTTGGTTTTGCTCCCATATTTTGTGGGCTGAACCCAAACATCTAAAAAAAAGTTTACATACACAAACGATCTTTTTCTCTTAAATATTGTTCACAAATCAGTGTAAATGTGTGTAAGTGAGCACTTCTCCTTTGCCGGGATAATTCATCCACCTCACAGGCGTGGCATGCTGGTTAGACAGCGTGATTGTCACACAGGTGTGCCTTAGGCTGACCACAATAAAAGGCCACTCTAAAATGTGCAGTTTTAATATATGGGTGGTTGGGGGTCAGAAAACCAGTCAGTATCTGGTGTGACTACTTGCCTCAAGCAGCACAACACACAGAGTTGATCAGGCTGTTGATGGTCTGTGGAATGTCGGTCCACTCCTTTTCAATGGTTGTGTGACGTTGCTAGTTCTCGTCAGGAGTGTGCCGTCATATACGCCAATCCAAGGCATCCCAAACATGCTCAATGGGCGACATGTCTGGTGAGTATGCCGGCCATGAAACAACTGATGTTTTCAGCTTCCAGGAATTGTGTACAGATCCTTGCAACATGGAGCCAAGTGTCATCATGCTGCAACATGAGGTAAAGGTTGTGGACGAATGGCAGAACTATGGGCCTCAGGATTTCATCATGGTACCTTTGTGCATTCAGAACGCCATACATAAAATGCACCATTGGATGTCCAAAGCATACACCTGCTTATTACATAACCCCGGCACCATCACTTGATTCACAACAATTCAACAAACCGTTCACCCACATGACGCCATGTTTGCAGTCAGCCATCTGCCCTGTACAGTAAAAACTGGGATTCATCCGTGAACAGGACACTTGTGCCATCGAATGTGAGCGTTTGCCTGCTCAAGTCGGTTACGACAACAAACTGCAGTCAGGTGAAGACCCTGATGAAGATGACCAGCATGCCGATGAGCTTCCCCGAGACGTTTCTGACCATTTGTGCAGAAATTATTTGGTTATTTGGTAAACCGAATGTTGCAGCAGCTGTCCGGGTGGGTGGTCTCGGAAGATGAACATAGATGTGCAAGTCCTGGGCTGGTATGGTTACACGTGGTCTGCTGTTGTGAGGCCAGTCGGATGTACTGCCAAATTCTCTGAAACGCCTTTGGAGACGACTAATGTTAGAAAAATGAACATTCAGGCAACAGCTCAGGTTCCTGCAGTCAGCACGCCACTTGCTGCTCCCTGAAAACTTGCAACATCTGTGGCATTGTGCTGTGCAATTAAACTGCACATTTTAGAGTGGCCTTTTGTTGTGGTCAGCCTGAGGCACACCTGTGCAATAATCATGCTGTCTAATCAGCATCTTGTTATGCCACACCTGTGAGGTGGATGGATCATCTTGGCAAAGGAGAAGTGCTCACTAACACACACATTTGTGATCAGTGTATGAGAGAAAGGCCTGTTGTGTGCACAGAAAAAAATTTTATATCTTTGAGTTCAGCTCATGAAAAAAGGGAGCAAAAACATAGTGTTTCTATTTTTGTTCAGCGTAGAACCCAACTCCAAATTTGTAGAGTGGTTATTAAAAAAAATAAAGAGCAGCAGACCATAAAATAAAGTTAATCAAAATATGTATTTAAAAAGTTAGTCATTGCAAAGCCATGAAGTTCAGACAAAAATATTTCTTAAGTGATTAACAAAATGTGCACAATTCTCATAACTGTGCTTAAATTAAAAACAAACTAAGCAGTTTGTGATTAGATGTGAACTACCACATCCACAGAGACTGAAGTGACTGAAAACAGGTCAAACATTAAACTTAGCTGTTTAGCAGCAGGTGTGTAAAGAGTGCTCTGCACTCCAGTGGTGCCCTGATGATCCCTGAGATTTATCGACATCTGTCTTACTCTCTCACATTTAGCAGCAGATTCATTAGATTTCCAACTGAATGTCTTCAAGATTCTTGTCAGATTCCAACTTGTTTGGTTATCTGCAGTCACGACTCAAAATTTCAGATGAGGTTTGTCAGATTCAGTCAAGTGCTTTGGTGCATTTAATGTGAACCCTGGAACAGTTTTCAGTATTTCTACTGGAGTAAACTCTTTCTAACTGGATCATTTGAATTAAGTGTCTGATGTCACACTTTTCAACGAGTACCTTACCCTGTTCATATATAACTGTTTGAGTAAAAGTAATGACCATTTTATGTTTATCACAGAAAATATTTAGCATTTCTATTAACACCTAAAGCTATTGTACTGTATCTGCCTAAACCAAACGCCTTTCTAATGATGAAGCGATTCAGAGTCTGAACCAGCAAACAGCAGGAATGCACACAACGAGTTTATGTGAGAGAGGAAATTAAAAGGAATGGTGAGAGGATGATGAATTGACGGCAGTAAAGTGGGTCCCAGGTGTACAGCTGAATGGCAGGTAAGGACAAAGCCAGGAACGCTGATCTGTGATGATGAAAAACAGATGATAGAGCAGGAGAAGGGGAGAAATGACAGGGGGAACGACCTAAATCACTGCTGGCCCCGTTGCTCGTACAGGATATCATCTTATGGTAAACTCTGTGTTATCAGCCAGGGCCGCAGGTGTGGCAGGGATGGGGGGTGTCAAGAGAAATTTAACCCTTCACAGCAAATTAGGATCCATGATATGTTTTTTCTAACAAAATGTCAAATTCATGAAGGTGGCAAAGTCCCACTCCAAAAAATAAATAAATAAATTATGCACATTCAAATTCATTATTACCTGAATATGCTTTGATCATTAAAATATATACATTTAGAATTTGTTTCATTGATTTTTTTTCTTGCTCAAGTAAATATTGTCACTCCATTTTCAGAGCTTTTTGTGTTGCTTTTATTTTTATGCGTACAAAGATTTGCATTTACATACAGATTTAGGCATGTCAGGTCAAACTGTATTTTTAAAGCTATGTTACAGCAGTCCCTCGCTACTTTGCAGTTTGTTCATCGCAGACTCACTGCATCGCGGTTTTTCAAAATAAGATTGAACATGACACACAATTGGCTGATTGATGGATGAGCCGCACGATCGACATGGAATTTTTTATTTAAAATAACATTTTAAATGATTTAGCACCTGTTGCAGCTTTGTGCAGCCCATACTGCAGGATAAATTTCTCCTGCAGCTGATCAGCTGATCTGCATGCAGAGCGGAGAAGTGGGCGGGGCCAAAAGCAGGCGGCTGAGAGGGAAATCATTCTGTGCTCTTTTAGAGCGTTTAGAAACATTGTTTAGAATGAAGACTACTGGATACATTTCAGGGTTAGTTAGTTGTTTTTTGTATCAGAAATGTCTTCATATGTGCAATAAAATAAAATAAAAACAGCAAAAATAACAAATTAAAGAGATGAAGTCTGAGCAAAAACTACAAGACACTCAGCAGTTTGTTGCTTCCCTTGCTTGTTTTTGGTATTCAATAATTCAGATGCTTTAAGTCTTAAAAAAAAAATAACTAATTGTGTAAGTTTTGCATTTAATTGCTGACATCAATATTTTTCATGTCCCTCACATAACTACAGATAAACATGCTGCATTATTCATTCCACTGCATGTGGACAACAAAAAGGCTCAAATTCAAATGTATCTGATGTAAGCGCAGAACCATGTGAGAAATGCTTATTTTTGCTTCTCCCTAACCTTTTTCTCCAACTTCCTAATCATGTATTTAGCAGAAAACATGGTGTAAGCTAAAATCCAACAGTTGTGTAAATGGTAACTCATTTAAAGAAGAATGAAAAGATGGAAATGGAAATAAATTTGTTTTGTGAATGTGTATGCTGCTATTTTCCTTGTGTGTTAGCAAGAAATACTGCAGAAATATTGTGTCTATTACTGCAGTTGTAATTGTAATAGCCTAGTCTCAGTATGCAAACAGCTGATTATTCAAGTGACAAATGAATATCTGAATGAGACGATATTTTCCTTTTAAGCAGGGCCAACAGAGCTCTGCACAGACTACAGTGTGAAATCCCAGAATTGAAATCTAATGGGGACAATTTACACTTGTTTGGACAGACAAACAGAAGTGGAAATTGTGTGTTTGCACATTGTTAAAGTTTAATAATAGGAGCAGATTTGTTCACAATGAGAAAAAGCAGAGGAGGCTGTGCCAAGGTGAACCACAAACATCCGCCCACAGTCAGCAGATTCATACCGACTGAACGCTGAAAACAAATGTCAGACTTGAACGGGAATAAAGACGTGTCGTCACCCAGAAAATACAAATGAAAGGTGTTTTAGAGAAATATACTGAAGATCACTTTTTCATGCTCTCAATCCCCAGCTGCTCACCCCTTTCAAAATAAAAGTTCAGAGTGTTCTGGAAGAGGAAGAAAAACAGAACTAGAACATGGTCAAGTCCGAATTATTTATAAGCACATTAACAAAGAAACCGTTACCAAAGTGCTTCACAAAAAGATCACCACATCAAATTAAAAGTGACAAGACATAATTACAGCACATGGAATAAAAATATAACACAAAACATGATTAGAAACAATGAAATAGTAAATCAGATCACCCTGTGTCACATGTCAAGGAATAATAACAAATTAGCATAAGCACAGTCAGAAAGAATGAAATATTAAATCAGATCTGATGACCGTGTGTTAAATAGGAATAAAACAAAAAGCATAAACACAATAAGAATTAATGATAAACTCCATCTAAATCGGATCCCCCCGTGTTAAATGTCACTAAGTACAAATGTGTTTTCAGGAGAGATTTAAAAGCAGAGACTGAAGTGGCCTGTCTAACATTGAGGGGCAGATTGTTCCAGAGTTTAAGGACCACGACCGAAAGGCTCGATCTCCTCTGAGCTTCAACCAAAAGCAGCTGGTCTGATGATCTCAAAGCCCGAGAAGGAGGATGGAGAAGGTCAGAGAGGTATGAGGGTGCAAGGCCATTAATGCACTTGAATGTCAGCAGGAGAATTTTTAAATCAATTCGGACACGCACAGGGAGCCAGTGAAGAGAAGACAGAACCGGTGAAATGTGCTCAAACCTACGAGGTCCTGTTAGAAGCCGAGCTGCAGCATTTTGGACGAGCTGGAGACGTGAAAGAGAAGCCAGGCTGACCCAAACATAAAGCATGTTACAATAGTCCAGCCGGGTTGTAATAAACACATGGACTAATTATTCAAGGTCTGATCTGGATAGCAGGGACTTAAAGCGTCTGTGACATGATTTATGAACTTTGCAGAAAGTGGCACAACATAAATATCTTTTATCATTCAACTATG
>JARVLU010000179.1:28109962-28128986 GCA_031762415.1 Simpsonichthys santanae
TAGCATCTCGTTTTGGTCTCCTGTTTGGGAACATTATGTCTTTCTTGTTAAAAGACGTGAACAAATCCAAAGTTGTGTGGCTATGCTTACCTACTTAATAAATATGAACACGACATGTTGGTGTTATTTAACCAGCAGTTTGTTTGTTTCCAGTTGATCCAGTGGACACCGAAAGCACCAAAATGGACTCCAGTTTCAGTCTAGCTGAACTTTCGCCGTCGCCTAAAAAGAGGCTTCGAGTGGAGTGTCGGTGCGGATCAGAATCCTGTCGAAAATATCTCTTCTGACCCAGAACAGCTGGAATGTTAATGACATATCTGGACATTTGTATAGTTTCATGTTGTTAGTAACTGCTACCCCAATCTTTTACATTTAAACTTTACATGCTTTAGATTTTTATTTTTATTAGCATTGTTGCTGTCACCGAGAACAATAACTGAATAAATCTGATGACTTGAGGTCAAATTGTGAAAAGTTTATAAAGCAACACATTTTTTTAATAAAACTGGAGAGTTGAGATGTAATAACATGAACTGTTCAGAAACCTCACAGTTCCGGTTCTGGTCAGTCTGATTTGTGATTTTCTGTCGGCCCCTTGTGGTTTTCTTTTAAAAGTATCTTAAAAGGAACAGTCATGTTCTGCTATAAACTGTCATTCTGAGTTCAGTCTGTTCTGATTTTTGGATTTCAGCTCGTATTCTGTTCAAACTAGACTGATTGGTCCAGGATCAGATAGGATACTATTGTGACAAGTTACAATAGGTCTTTTTTACTTTAGATGATTTTTTTTGTTTTCTGTTGTCTGTTTTTTTTTTTCAGCCTGATGTTAACTCTTACTCAAACCAGCACTGATTATGAGCTTTTGTCAGGAGGATGAGGAAGAAAGGATAAAACAGTGTTTCACAGCTGAGGTAAATCCAGCTCCGTGGAAGAACAGCTGAGAGGTACAAATAAAAACATGAACCAGGCTTGGGGTGGTATGGCTAAGCAGTGATTAGGGCTGTCACCTCACAAGATCTCAGGATGGCCTTCCGGCCAGGGACCCTTCTCTGCAGAGTTTGCACATTTTCTGTGCCTGTGTGGGTTTTTCTGGGTACTTTGTTTTCCACTCATACACCATGCGTGTTAGATTAAATGGTAACATGTCCCTAGGTGTGAGTGGATGTTTGTCTCTGTGTCCCTGTGATGGACTTGTGACCGGTCCAGGTGTCCCCCGCCTCTCATAATGACTGCTGGAGACAGGTGCCAAGTCCCCCGTGACTGCACACAAAAGCAGGTAAAGAAAATAAATGCATGCATGAATACTCTCGCTCAGCGAAGACGTTTCTGGTTAAACACCAAAAAAAAAACATTTGTTCAAATTAATCAGAGAATAACCTTTCCTGTAATGGTTGTGAATCTGTACATTGTGTTTAATAGACAGCAGTGTATTTAAAATGCTGGTAAACTTTGGAATAGTTTATTTTTAATGTACTGTACTGGGGTTTTTTTTTTAATATGTGAAAATAAAATGTTTTCTAAATGGTTTTGTGGTCAATTAATGAAAAAACTTGGTGATCCTGATGGGAACCAAATACTCTATATAAATATACAGTACGGTATACAGTATATTTTTTGAGAAATACGTACAGAGTATATCTATTACAATTCTTGTCTGAGTTGCAGAACTTTGCATTGCTGTCAGTAAATGGAACCCCTTCAGGGTGGGGTTTGTGCCCCTTTTCCATTAGTACCTTATACTGTACTTTGCTATGGCTGCCTGTTGTCATCAATTCGGTTCATAATCTATACAGACAGAATTTCATGAAGCAGCCAGGGGGCGGAAGAGCTCACATGAAACTCATTCACGTTTTGATGTATGAAATCGTTCCAGAATCATTTACAAACTGGTTATTTTAGAATCTGTCCTCATCACTTCGTTTCACACTACACAACATTTTCCAGATTTTCACACACAAACACATGTAAAGCAATGAAATATACTGTATATGTATGTATATATATACAGACAGTATATATATATACATACATACTGTATATATACAGTATATATATATATATATATATATATATATTGCACAATAACAAGCCAAGCTTTAGCATCACAATAGAACCACTTTGTCAGGAAGCTGCAGGAACAACTCAGAGCTGCATGCTGCAAGGTTCAGTAACCTGATGACAGAAGAAGTATAATGGATTATAATATAATCTCAGGAATGCAGGTCTCCTAAATGAGTCCTCGAGGCTCAATAAGTCTTAACCTGTACAAACAGTTGAATGAAAAAGGATTGAGACAGTCGGTCTTCTTGTGTGGTGCTATGAAGTTGTGATCTGAAGGCATCAATATAAGCTTGGAAGACAATATGTGTTCAATTGTAATCTTATTCCCACACCTCTGCAAAGAACCTGCTTCTCCCACATGGACTGCAGGTCCCTCTGCTGGACCTCATAAGTGCAGCCTTTAACAATGCTTTCAATAAACAACTTTTAAAAATTACATAAAATTTCCTCATGGATCTTAAAAGATTTTCTAACTTTGGTGTATGATGAAGATTCATTATTTACATTTACAAATTGGAATCTATCAAATAGATATGATTTAAACCATTTTGGTGCCGTTTCTGTAATCCCAAAGTCATATTCAAGTCTCTGTAGTAAAATAGTGATCAACTGTATCAAATGCAGCACTGAGGTCTAACAGAACCAGTATAGACACCTGTCCATTGTCAGAGAGCATGAGAATATCGTTAGTAACTTTCACCAGTGCTGTTTCTGTGCTACGATGAGCTCTAAACCCTGATTGAAACTCCTCAAACAGATAGTTATTTGCAGATAATATTCCTGGAGCAAGATGGGGTTTCTTAAGTAAAGGTTTAGTTATAGCAACTTTAAAGTGTTGTGGTATGTAAACATTAAGCAGATTCACAATGGGAATATTAATTAGGAGAGATACATCTTTAAACAGTCTGGTTGGGATGGGATCCAGCAGACATGATGGTTTGGATATTATTTTTGACAATCCAGAGAGCTCAAAAGGACAAAATCAGTCCAAACAAATCAGGTTCTAATGAAATTTTGCCTCATCTGACAGAACCAGAGGTGACAGTAGGAAGTAAATGTATGTAATAATATTTTGTGAAATGTATGATTATAGACAAGAAAGAGCAAATGTACTGTAAAAGTTTTTTTTCCCTAAAAAGAATTCAAGTCTTGATAAGCTTTATCAAATGAAACAAAATATTTTATATATATTTTTTCTTCATAACTTAAACCAGGCTCTCACATGAAACACTTTGCAAAACAAAAAAAAAAATGCATTTAAAACTTTTATTCTGATCATTAATGACAATCTTAAAATCAGATGAAACTTCATGCATTTGTGCACTGCTTTAGTAATAAGCATGATTTTTAATGTTACCAAAAGGTGTTTGAGTCATCATTTTCACTTTATGTGCAGAAAAATATTTTGTCTGGGTGGACAAGTTTCATTCCTGCATTAAAACTTTACATTTTGAAATTTTGAAAAGAAGCTTTGAAAAATGTAAAAATAAAAAAAAAAAAAAAAAAATAAAAAAATTAATAAAATAATCAATAGAAAACTAGAAAAGGACTACCTATATCCCATTTTTATTTGCTCTTTATGTGTTCCTAATGCAAACAAAAGTTGTATTTTAATAAATAAAAATTGTTATGTAAAAAGAGGTGCACAAAAAGCACAAAGACCACTCTAAACAGTTGGCATAATTATTAGAAAAACACTTTCTAAAGAAACTTAAAAAACAGCCCGTGCTTCCGTTTTGTCTCCGTGGCATTCACTTCAGTGAGATGACCTTTGCAAAGGTAAAAAAAATAACCTCAAAAATAGCTGCTGCCACCTGTTAGAATGTCATACTGCATGTTACTGGGCTTCCCCACCTCTTTCTGCTGTTGTTGCCTTTTTAAAAACATGCTACCAGTAACATTTAGGGTTGTTGATACTGAACATTATGGTTTATTAAAAAAAAAAAAAAACTGCCTAACACCAGCATATGGCATTTCCAACATGTTTTTAATGTATTTATTCATTTTACATTAAAACCAAAAGATAAAGAAAAAATAAACCATTTTATATAGTATATAAAGAATACATAAAATGAAAGGTGGCAGAAAGAAGAAGATTTCTTATTTTATCTGCCCCTTTTATCAAAACAATCAAGTTCAAACAATCAATTCAAACCATAAACGTCTATAAATACCAAATCAAAAAAGTAACTTTTCACAATCTACATTTATCTAGAACATTAACACCCAACTAAGGCCAGCACTGCAAGTAAGAATTCATTTGGTGTTTTTTTCCTGGTTAAATTAAATGAAAAATATCCAGAAAAACTTAACTCAATTTATGCAGCCGCAGTCCAAAAATAAATCCAATAAAAGAAGAAATTAAAATAAGCACAAAAGTGCAGCAGCCAATGTTTTAATATTTATAGTGCACACAAGAAACTAAGGTAGCATCAAATAAATGGAGCTTACCAAATTATTGTGGACAGCTGTTAGTGGTAAAACTAAAAAAAAACTTGGATAAAAGGCGCAAGAATAAGAGAAAGAAAAACTTGAGAATGTGTCTGTGAAGAGAAGGAAGATAATTATTCTTGATTAATTATGCTGGAGCAAAGTAGTGACCAAGCACTGAACTCCTGCTGGGAGAAGCAAAGAGACAAACATGAGTCTTTTTTTAAGTCACGTGTTTTTCCTGGACCAGTCTTCCACTTGTTTAGTTTAATTTCTCTTTTTGTCCTCCTCAGCTCTGTTCTTGTAAAAACTCTTTGCTGTTTGCATTTCTCATGTTTTCTTCTCACCTTAGTGGTTTTCTACACACTTTCCCTTCTTGCCTTGTCAAAGCTTCACTTCCAGAGAGCGTCCTGTGTGAATACACCCACTCCCTCTCACAAACAGATGTGCACGCAGACGATCACACCGACATGAATTAATTCCTCCAACCCAGGAGATTTTCCCTTTAAGGTCTGCATCTACAAAAAAATCAAACAAGGAATCTTCTCCGTGGCAAGCGCCACCCGACTGCTTCGCTCTCACAACAACCTTGAGGAAACTAGTTGTTGAAACATCAAGGTGAAAGAAACCGTTTCTGGATTCTCAACGAGGCTCGGTCCAGGTCCCTGGACGGACGAGCCGCTCTTCGTGGATTCAGGTGGATTTTAGCAGCAAACGCAAAACGAGATTGTGAAACCCAACGGGTCAATCAAAAGAGGACGCGGCGAGATTCTTCAAGGACTTCTGTCAAGTGAGATTAGTTCCTGTAGTCAAGACGCGACAGGTCACAGGTTTTATAAAAACAGCTTAACTTATCCTAACTCTGCCTAATTTAGCTGTCCTTATCAGCAGAAACAGGCAGAACTGCTGGGCTGAGCTAACGTGCACGCTGTGTAAGGAAGTTAAAAGCATCCAGCTGAGAGTGATTTCAGCTCTACACAGCTGACACGCTAAAGCTTTTAAAATCAAATATTTTAAAACCACTAAACTTCTGAGACAAAGTCCTTTGAACGGATGAGATTAAACTGAAGATGTTTGGCAACACGTCTCCTCAGCTCCATGTTCACAGATTAAGAAACACAGCCAAGAATGGCCCAGAACAAACAAAACACTGGACTGTTCTGAATGGGCCCAAGTCCTGATGAACATCTGTGGAAAGAGTTGAAACATCTGGAGAAGAAACCCTTAAATCTGACAGGTTGCTCACTAGGAGTGGGTCAAAATATCTGTCGACAGGTGGACAAGTTTTTAGAGAAGTTATAGAAACTGCAGCAATTGACAAAAGTTTGTGCAACAAAATATTAGATTAAAAAAGTGCCATATTTTCTGTCAAGGCCGGTGACATGAGTTAGGTTTTTATCGTTCTGTTGAACCACGATACAAAATAAATGACTGATATTAATTGATTTCTTTAGCTTTTTTTAAATCCACGTTTATAGATTTATGTCAAGTTAATAATTATGAGCAAATACTGGTGGATTACTGTGACGGATGATCAAAAACAAAACCTGCCATTATTTGCAGTTAACGCTGCTGGTCTGTGGACGACCACGAGTTTCCTGAGGTTTATTTACATCCACAAAACTTCAGAAGCCTCCGACTGAATCGCTGCCGCCTGGGCATTACTTAGTCCGGTTAATATAATCCTGAGGTCCAGGGGCGCCTAAAATCTGATTACACTTCTACAACACAGCCTGCCAGTCTAAGGCTAAGTAATTAAAGTGATTTGCTGCTAAATTAATACAGTTGCTGAATAATCTAATTAGAATGCAGTTACAGTGACCGTCAGACCTTCGTCTCTTTGCTCCCAGAGGACGGGAGGATGCAACTTGTCAGAAGATGCACGAGCAGAGGAAGCAGTGCTCAAACACAAACACACAAGAGTCATTGTGAATTCTTACAAACGTGCAGCTAAATCTAAATGAACCAGTCATTTTTAATAGTTTTGCAGTGATGCTGAATAGTTTTAAATGCTACACCACCTCCATATATCAGATCTGATCAAGCACACCATAGCTACTTAGGAAAATGGTTCCTTCTAAACTTAAAATGCATCAATCATCACTAGGCCTGTCACAGTAACAAATTTTGCTGGGCGATTAATTGTCTCAGAAATTACTGCGATAAACAATTATATTGTTTAAAATTTGACAATTAGTAATTATTGTCAAATTTAAGAAGAAATGTTGGTTAATTTGTCTCAAAATGGTGGGTGCTCAGTGTGGTTTGAGCTCTGTTGTGATAAATCAGTCGCATGATAAATGAAAATTATCAACCTTATTTTCATTTATCGACTTTATCGTGTCTCTCTTTCTACTGAAGACACTGGATGACAAAAGGCTCAACTCCGGTGCTCTTCCCTGACCCCTACCTTTCTCTTTAAAATCTGTTTTAACGGTCCAAAATCGTGTTTTTCAATCGTTAAATGCAGCTAAGCTGAGAAGCTAAGCTACGAGCTAAGCTAACAGGCTGACATCGGGGAAAAAACCTTCGTCTTGCCAAAGCTCCAAAAATTCACGGTTGAAACCCATGCCTTTGTGTAAAAAGTTGTTTTTCTCTGCAAAAAGAAGCTGAGAACTTGTTTACTGATTGTTTTTTTTTTTATTAAAAGCTTTGTACAAAAAAATGCTATGCTAAAGAGCTCAAACCACACCGAGCGTCTGCCACTTTAAGAAACAAAAAACAAACAAGAGACAGCCCATGTCAGGTCAAGAGGCCTCCTTCCCATTTTCTTAATGAGACATGCTGCTCGCTCCCTCACTATCCATCCTTTGGTTTAAACAGTCTTATACTGCCATCTAGTGGTACAAAAAGGTACTACACACAAAAATTAACCAAAATTTCAAACTATATTTTCGTTTATCGCAATAATTTCTAAGACAATTGCCCTACAAAATTTATCGTGATAGGCTTACTCTTTAGCATATCTTTTTTTTTTTTTTACCCAAAGCTTTTAATTTAAAAAAAAAAAAAATCCGTAAACAAGTTCTCAGCTTCTTTTTGCAGAAAAAAAAAAAAAAAAACTTTTTTACAAAAGCACGAGTCCCAACTGTGAATTTTGGAGTTTCAACAAGACAGAGGATTTTTTCCTGAGGTTGGCCTGTTAGCTTAGCTCGCAGCTTAGCTTCTCATTTTAGCTATTTTTAACCATCCAAAACGTGATTTTGGACAGTTAAAATGGATTTTTAAGATCACCGGAGTTTAGTCTTTTGTCATCCAGTGTCTTCAGTAAAAAGAGAGACACAAAGAAACGATAAAGCCGATAAATGAAAATGAGGTTGATCATTTTGATTCATCTCTCGATTAACTGATTTATTGTTTATCGCGACGGGTTTATCAATCACTTCATCATTACTATGCAAACCATTTTTTCATGACGCCTGCAGCAGTAAAACATCACAAAGACTGTCTTGCACAGAACGTGATTAAAGTTGATTCAGAGGGTTGCCAAGTCTTTTTTTTTTTAACCAGGTCTTATAAAAGGCTAAAAGTACATTAATTCTCATTAGCACAGTGTAACTGAAAAAGCACTCCTCCCACCTTTACATACCTACTTTAATTCTATTGATGTGTGCAGCTGCAAAAATTACACATTTTGAAATTATCAGTTTATGTAAATTTATATTAGTTGATCCAGAACAATGTAATATTGTTGTTTCACATTTGCATACTAATAGATTTTATTACATTTAAGTGAACTCTGGCTGATTTAATGCAACAGAATCTCATTTTTCTAGCTTTCTGTTAGATCAGCACAGAAATCTGTGAAGCTTTAAAAGGTTAACATGGATTTCCATCTACCGGTCAACTCAGAAGATTTTTTTTAGAGGGACAAAAAATAAATAAAGTTATTTCCCTCATAGACGACAAACTTTTGACTCTTCTCCTTGAAAACATGCAAGGACACCTCTTAAGGTCTGTGAGAGGAATTTCATTAAGATAAAATAAAAATGTGTTATGCGAGTCTAGGTAACATCTTTTCCACTCCTTTTGAGGTCCGACACCAACAGTAGGACCCACAGAACCCATTAACGTCCATCAGAGCAATTTGTACATCATCACTTGTACTTTTCTCCGTTTAGAATCAAAAAATGGAAAGAAAGGGAATAACTGGAGTACAGAAGTGTTGAAGCTAATTCACATTCACTCCCGTGACTTCCGTGCTTTAAACTTTATAATTTTACAGAGCTTGACCAGCGTTGCTCCTCAAGTCCACTTTGGTCTGCAGTTTCAAGATCATTAGCTCAGAACAAATTATTTGTCTTGGTTTTTACTCACTCAGACTTCATGGCCTTTTCCCTATAAGATCGGTTTCATCAAAGCGAGTCCAGCCTCGAGCGTTTCCTTCTCTCCAGTCAGCTGCGCATGAGACTTTTATGCAACAGAGTTGAGCAAAGGAGGGAAGATAGAAAAAAAAGAGATGTCAGATTAGCTTGCCTCCATGCCTCCCATCCAAAGCACTTTAATGCCGTCATCCCCCTTTGCCAAAGAAAAGATCTTCAGTTAGATAAATTATGACATTTGAGATGTCCACCTGTGACACTCAGAGGATTCGTCACTGGGTGAGGAAAACACATTCCTGTGCCAGGGCTGCCATGTCTCCTACCAGCAGCAAAACAATCTCCGTCTCTTTTCATTTGTCCTCCCACCACCTCCATCTCTGTCTGTTTTTACCACAGTCATTACATCTCAATGATCCCCCCTCAGTCCAATTCCCTTCTCTCTTGCCCTGCCTGCCAAAGTGTCTCTCTCAGCAACAGTAATTCTCATTAATTATCACTGCAGGCATGTTCTGGTGCCAGAAAGACCCAGGTGGCACGGCTCAGTTGAACCTTGTTCCTGTTGGAGAGTCGAAGCTGGAACAGGCGGGGGGTTAGACATTTAACCAACCCGTCAGTGAAAACAGATGAACGGTTTAGCTGCTCTGATTGTGGAGTCAAAGTCACAATCAGAGAGATACATTTTCGATAACAGCTGTAGGTTTAATGGTTTAAAACCCTGAAAATTAATATGCTCGGCCCACAAAGGTAAAATAGACGACTAATCTACTCGTTTTAAAAACTGCAGCTGGACTCAGTAACATTTGATTTGTTCAATTATCACAACAAAACTACTACAAAAAATAAAAAAAATCATCACGTTAAAATAATAAGAATATTTTAAGTCTCTTTGATACAAATTACACTAAAGAAATTTCCTGTGAAAATGCTTTGTCAATGCTTATCGCTGAAGAAATTGCTGAAAAACAGTTGAAATTAGCTAAAAAAAAAAAAAAAAAAATGCAGAAATGAGCCTCAAGGACTCATTTACAAGAGAGACCTGTAACTTAACAGTAGCTGAAATAATGAAACTAGCAGAAATAAGCTGAAAAGCATAACAAACTGAAATTAAAAGAAACATTTTATCAAATACTCTTGATTTGCCCGTGTTTATGAACGTGAGTCGCTGGAAGGATTTCAATGAATCTCTCAGAAGAGTAATAATTGGGTTGACCTCTACAACTGACCTTTAAAACACACACACACACACACACACACACACACGGCTAAAATCCAGTCAGTTGCGCACAGCAAGATAAAACAGCTGATCTATTCATATCTTATCAGCAGCGATCTGAAGAATTTTATTAGACTAAGACGTGTACATGTGTTACATTAATAGTCGTACTTGGACAGTTTTCTGTACATGCAAAAAGAAGAAAAGTTAAAGTGATTAAAAGATTGATTATTTCTCATAGAGCTCTGACTCACATGAAAACACATTGACCAGTCTGCAGATTTCATTCTGAGCTATAACAAAGCCAAGAAAAGTCTGAGACACTAGAAATCACTGTTTTTAAACTGTCTTTGTTTGTTGAACCACTTCTGAAGAACATCATGAGTGACTTTTCTTCATTCAGCCCCCCAGCACCTACAGAAAAGTTAAAAATCAAAGCTAAAACAACCAAATATGGTGCTATAATGACCTTATACTGATACTTCAGGTTCTTCTTTCTAAACACACAAAAAAAATTAAATAACTTAGCAAAAAGTTGTGGGTCATCTGCAAATAATTCTTTTTTAAACTATAAATTTGACTTTTCTTCATTTAACTATTGAAAATTATGTAAATTTCAACCTGATGTGAAATAACATCTGCATATATTTGAGAAACCGCCCTGACAGAAAATAATTGAATCATTTAGAACTATTTTTCATAGAAATCACACAACAGCACTTATAAATAATTCATCAGCATTTTAGAACATGATGATGCAAAACATTTGAGCTATATTTGTAAATGTTTAAAAGTGCATTTATTAATGAGAAACGTCTGTAAAAGGAGTTGTTTCTAACTGATTGAGTGCTTATAACCTTTAGAGCAGGGGTGCCCAGACTTTTTCCATCATGGAGCTCCTTTTAAAATGACCAAGTTAAAGTGACATATGAACAACGTCTGGAAACGTTAGTGTTTTTTCTATGTTTATTTGGGGTAATAAACAAAAAATGAGCAGGTTTATACAAAAACGCTGTAGTTTCCATGTCAGCCAGGTTGCCAGATAAGCAAAGATTAACTATAGTTCAGTGGCTTTAAAAAGATAGTATTTTGACCTAAACTGTCATGAGCTGAGTAAAGATATTCTAAGATGAGGTGTGTGTTGTGTTTGTTGAACATGTGGGTAAATAAGACAATTAATATTTATCTAGCAA
Organism: Simpsonichthys santanae; assembly: GCA_031762415.1. Taxonomy (NCBI): domain Eukaryota; kingdom Metazoa; phylum Chordata; class Actinopteri; order Cyprinodontiformes; family Rivulidae; genus Simpsonichthys; species Simpsonichthys santanae. The sequence goes on from JARVLU010000179.1 coordinate 28,121,182, forward strand.
ACCTGATGCAGGGCTCAGCTGCATTCATCATGCTTGCAGCGTCTGCATGCTTAGGCCTGTCGCAATAAAACAATAAATCAATTAATCGCATGATAAATTAAAATTATCAACCTCATTTTCATTTATCGGCTTTATTGTTTCTTCGTCACTTCTCCATGGGGGGTTCCCCTGAAAGTCTCCACTCTCAGACCTGGATTCAGAAACCTTCAGTTTCAGGGAGAACGAGGCTGTTGTCTGTAAATGAACGTTTCACGTCGTGTAAACGGGGCCTCAGACTGGCTGCCCTGTCTGTCAATCAAGAGACAAACTCCATAGATGGATGATAGACTGACATCTATTGTTTTAATGCCATGCGATCTACCCATAATACCTTTGAGACTGACTGGAAGATCGCGATCGATGTATTGGGCAACCCTGGTTTAAAGCTTTTGATTTGCTTGTAATTAATCACTAAACTACTTGGGCTACAATAAAAACATACATTTAATAAACAAACATAACTTTAACAGTCTTTTAAGTGAAACGAGTCAAATGTTAGTATGAGATGTTCAAAACTGAGGAAGATTAATTTTTCAGCACATTACACACCTTCACCTATCTCGTATCAACTATTCATCACTCGCAGCGTGTTTGTACGTTCCAACAGCTATCAGTGTATTTTATTTCAAGTAGACTGAACGAGAACAAAGTCTCTCTCTCAGGGCCAAATGGTATCAAGGCAAACGGGACGACAAGGATCACAAAATGCTCACCCTCTGGAAAACAAATGGAAGATACCAGAAGTGGAAAAACATCTGCTTTGGAGGATTAGAGATGTGCTTGCTCCTCTGGGAAAATGATGAAACTGATCAAACTTCTGCTATCAGCTTCTTACTACTTCACCTGGTTGGTCCCTACCCCAGTATCACGGGATTTTTACAACATCTCTCAAATAAAATGTGTCTTATCAAACCAGAGCACTTCATTGACAGGTTTAAAAGAAATCTGACACTAGGTGATGTTTTTTTGTTTCCACTGGTGCAAAGCGTCCACCTCTGGCTGGTGCAAGGATTGTAACCAAAAGTAAACTCAAACAGCCAAGTTCTCCCTGAGAACTTTAATAAAAGCACATCCTGGATGAGCTGGAACGTAGATTACGGCTCTGCACACACTCGTTCCACACAAACCACCTGCAGTCTGATAAAATTAGATGCATAAATCCTAACTCAGGAATGCAGCAGGAGAATTGTACTTCGCTGTGCACATTACAATTACTAAAATATATAGCTTTGAAGCAGGGAGCCTTTTCTTGTAAAATGTTAGGGAACATCGATAAGCTGCAGGAGACTGTTGGTCCATCTTCAGTGTGCAAATGAGCGCAGGCAGCTCACCAGTGCACGTTTAAATCTATAAAATGAAACTTTTAAGCATATTAAGCCATCGTAAATTGCATGTCTTGGAGCAGAAAGTTTTTAAAGCATACAATAAAAAGCCTTTCCAGACTGTGGGGTAATAACACAGGTGTGCTAACAAAATTTAATATAAAAAAAAAAGGTTTTCATTAAAAGCACTCATTGCAAAGTCATGAAAACTTGTCAAAATAATTAATAAAGTATAAGGAAATGTCCCAAAGCATTATCATAGATGGTTAATATTCACTCGCTTCTCTTTTCTATGTTGGGGGGCCGCTGGTGCCCATGTTCAGCAGACACTGCACAAGATGGGGGACACCCTGGACAGGTCTCAGTCCACCACAGGGACACATGGAGACAAACAACCATTCACTCTCTCACTCACATCTGTGGACAACTTCAGAGCTATCGATGAACCTAAAGCACGTTTTCAGTCTGTGGGAGGAAACGGGAGTGCCCGGAGAAATCCCACACATGCACGAAGAGAACTCTACTCTGAAAGAACACCCAGGCCGGGATTCAATCCGGCAACTTTTTAGCTGAAAAGCAACAGCTCCACCACTGCGCTGCCAAGAAATGAGTCCTTAAATTTAATATCTTTAACCAACATTCATTCGTTCAACCTTTATTTGAACAGGTTAGTCCCATTGAGCCATGAGGACTCATTTACAAGAGAAACCTGGACATTAATGACATTATCAAATGTTAATAAAATTCCTTAAAGAAATCAAAGTGGACAAATTCAGATCTTGTTGCAAGGTGTTGCAGGAGCAGAGTAAGAAAATGCCTTTTTGCCTAGTTCAGGCTGCACTGAGGGGACGCTGCAGGTAATGATGTCTTGAGAGTGCATTCTGCACTGATGACATGACATGTGGGAGGCTATATAAGAAGTATCAGACCAAGGAGGGAGTTTTAGATTAAATTAAACCAGTGTGAAAGCCTCCATGCAGATAATGATGATCAACCAATGAGTACAGAGTGCAGTAATTGTACGGTAGATACAGCCATTATGAATCTTAGTGCATCATGGTAAATGGACTGTACTTATATAGCACTTTTCTATCTGATCAAGATACTCAGATCTTTACAACACAACCTGTGCCCTCATTTACCCATTCATGCAGCACTCTACTAGATCTATACAAAGACTAATCAGTGCTTTATCACACTCATACACTGATGGGACACACGGTAGACAGCATCCAACATCTGCAAGGAGCTGGAAGGGGCATTCATGTAAATAATGTCACCATAATCGATGGTTGGTAGGAAAGTACCAGCTACAAGGTGTTTCCTGGCATTCAGAGTTAAACAAGATCTTTTTCTGAAAAAGAAATCCAATTTAAATGTCTTTATCAAACTTTCAACATGCAGTTTAAACGAGAGATGTGCATCAATTAAAATTTCCAAATAAGAATCCACAAACTCAATAGGAACACCATGCACAGATGAGATAGAAGGAAGAGTTGCTGGCACCAAATTCATGTTTGAAAACACATCCTTTTGGTTTTATCAGCATAGCATCAGTTAGAGATGGAACAAATCTGACTGGATGATGTTGAATGCAGACCAGAAGCTGGAAAACCTTAGCGGCTGTGTTAGCTCAGCAATAAACAACTGTGTCATCGGCATAGAGATGCAAGGAGGCGTCGGAAATGTTGACCTACATTTATAGAAATTGTAAAAAGAGTGGGTCCTAGAGCTGAGCTTTGTGGCACACCATTAGTGACCATTAAATAGTTAGACAAAGCACTGCTGTGTCGAACACATTGCCTCAGATCTGAGAGATTGTTAGAAAACCAACAAAGAGTGTGATGTGAGGAATCAATATCCAAGAGCTTATGACATAAGATGTCACGATCTACACTGCACACTAAAGAGCTCATGAAGGATGAAGCTCATGAGGGATGAAGACGCCCAACAATTTTGATGCATTTGTATTAATTCACGCTCAGATTTGTTGAATAAAATATAAATTACCAGCCAAGCAGAAGTTGGTCTCTTCTCGACTCCACCACCCTGACTGATCCTCAATATTTATTCTTGCTGGTTGACTTTTTCCTTTTTAGTTTAGCAGCAGATCCACTTATGTATTTTCATCTAAACATCTTCAACACAATTCTACGTTTGTCAATTCCATCATTTTGGTTTACCTTCACAGCCTGCGGTCACATGACTCCAGCTTCCATTAGTCTTTTGTTTGCATTGACTGTGGGCCCGTACGTCAGAATTGGATGACAACATAGCCAAAGAAGATACTGAAATAAACGTCAAACTGGATTTTATCTTGTTCACAATCACCTTTTTATGTTTAATTTCATTGTTTGCAATGAGTACCTTTAAAATTAAATATTTCAATTAAAGTCGTTTAATAGAACTTTCAAAATGTTACCAAAAAATCATGGTGCTTGGAAAATAATTAAAAATTCTTAATTTGGGGATAATCGTTGCCTCGAGTTTTCATTTAGCAATGTGGAAAAATTAATTCATCACAAAAATTGACAATTTCTACAAATTTTTAGAGAATGTACATCAACCAGTTCAACATTTTGTTGATGAAAAAAAATATTGTCAGGACAAATCAAACTGGTTAATTTTTGGAATACAGTATTGGTGGGTAAAACATAATCTGTATATTAGTTTGTTCATAAATGTGTTTGCACCTCCAGGAAAATTTATCTTGCTTTTGCTGGAGCAAAAGTTCAATAGGAGGTAAATACTTAGATGACAAATTGAAATCTGGATATTTTGTTATAATATGATCAGTAAAGCTTGTCATTATTTCAGGCAACTACAAGTTCATAAATTAAGTGGCTTGATCCTGGATTGCAGCTGAATTTAAATAACATATCATGCCTAATAATGTTGATATCACCGACCCATCTTGTTCTGTTCTTATATTTTATATTAACATAAAGAAATACAGTACACTTAAAACTTTCAATTAACAACAAAGCAACAAAACACTAATAAAAAAACAATATAATAAAAGAATATGCACATAAAGCAGCTTTACTATAACAAATTATTAGAAAAATAATATCACCAAAATATATTCAAAACTGCAACGAACCAGAAACAACAGAAAAGCTGCTGTTTAAACTTTTTTTCTAAACTTGCTTAATTGATATTTATAATTAGCCACAAAAGCAAACTGAATCCAAACATAAGTCACAGCTAGACAGATGAAAATGATTTACCTGTATGTACAGTAGTCTGTTTTACACAAGTCCATCTTCAATATAAACGATTATTACTTTATTTATTCCAAACTTCGTGACGTTGTCCTGCTCTGCTTCACATCTGAATAAAGTGCAGCGTCACATAAATCGCCGCAAACTTTGCATATTTCCGCAAAGAAGTTGCTCCTCCGACTGTGTTTTAACAGAATAGCGTCGAAACTATTAATTCTGATAAATAAAATTACAGTTATAAAGTTTGTTAGCTTAGCTTAGCGTCCTAAGTCATTAACAGAATCGATCTCACCTGTGACTGGGCTCGAATGACGTCACCGACTGGGTTCCTGTTTCTAGGCAACAAGCAGAGGTTTAGCTAAAAAAATAAAAATAAAAAAAAATTTGATTTTTAGTTTTACCTATTTAAAGTCAGTTCAAAATAAATTCTGATATTGTGTTCAAGGCTCTTATTACAGCTTTTATAAAAAGAAGAAAAGACCAAATCACTTAGTAAAATATTACAAAACTAGTTAGCGTTAGCTATAGCTAATCTAGCACGTGCAGGCTACGGCTCATTTTTTCAGGTCTCTCTTGTAAATGAGTCTGCGAGACTCAATGGGATTAACCTGTATAAATAAAGGTTGAATGAATGATGCAGTCTAAAGTCAAACTAAAGGAAGTAATGGGTTAAATTCATGGATTTTATTTTAGTTTTTACAAAATCATTATCCAAATTTAAGTTTATGCCCTTAGCTGCCGGAGCTCACTTTTGTTTTCAAAGTTGAGTTTTAATCTCTATCACAGGAAAAAAAAACATACTAAATTGGGTACAGCGTTTTTTTGTCTATGTGTTGTTGTTTTTTTTTTTTTTTTTACTACACATCTATTTAATGGATATGAAAGCCCATTTCTGCCATGAAAGAAAAAAATAAAAGCCCAACAAGAAGTCATAATTTTGAGTTTTAAAGTCATAATTACAAGAATAAAAGTCATAATTATGAGTTTTAAAGTCATAATTATGAGAACAAAAATCATAATTTTGAGTATAATTGTGAGAATAAAATTAAATTATGACTTTTAAAGTCATAATTATGAGAATAAAAGTAATAATTTCAACTTTTAAATCATGACTTTAAAACTCAGTTATGACTTCCTGTTGAGCTTTTATTTCATAGCGGAAATGGACTTCGATACTAAATGCCATATAAGTGGCAACGAAAAGATGTGTACAGCATTACATACCGGTACCTTTATTTAAAAGGACTGACAAAGTCAGAGGGACATACAATGAATGAACTCAAGAAAACTGCTGGTCTATGACAGGAAGTTGTATCCCTGTACAGTCACGGTGTCCGGCAAGGGACAAACTTCAAACTTAAATTTGAAAAGTCGAAATTATGACTTTAAAACTCAAAATTATGAATTTTATTCTAATAATTATGACTTTAAACTCAAAATTATTCCTGTTGGGCTTTTATTTTTTTCTTTCATGACGGAAATGGGCTTCCATATACAGGTATAGACACTGTTATGGTCAAAGTTTCTTTATTTGTCGTTCACTCCACGTGTGGTACATGTAGTGGAATGAACTTGTGTACATAGGGTCCCAGTTAAATCCAACAAAAGTATAAATTGTGAAGAAAAACAGTAATAAGATCTAAGATATAAACTAAGACATAATCTAAACTAAGAACACTAATACTACAAAAACAATGCGCCGAACAGCAGCACGAACATGAGTCTGTGTGAGCAGATGAGGATGAATGAACACAGCAACATGAAACAAATCAGCAGCATGAGATCAGCAGTATCAATATCAGCAGCACATATCAACAATCAAGTGGAATCACAGTGATACTTTCACAGTGATAATTCCGACTAGGGATCCATGAGTCTAACAGCCTCAGGGTAGAAGATGTTCCTCAGTCTAGTGGTTCTACACTTAATGCTCCTCAACCTCCTGCCTGAGGGGAGCGGGGCAAAAATTTTGTGGTAGTATAGTTGAACGGTAAAATCCAACAAAACAGGTACCAGAGATCCCCAACTGGTGACCAATGGCCAACAAGGTCATTCTATCAGCACGTTGTTATAAGAATTATTTACACACAAACTGATACAGGAAGTCTGATAGGACAGAAGCGCTTTAACCGAAGTGTTTGCTGACACTGAGTTTATTAACGGTTTTCTATGGCGCCATGTTTGGAGTGGTTGATGAGCACTCATAGGAAATACCTTTGTTAATTGTTCTTGCCAATCTCACAGGTGTCTGTTAGTTGCAGCTAGATTTAAACATCTGCAAACTATTTATTCTAGCCTAGTTTTATCATAGACGTCATTGAATTGTTTAAATGTCATAGATGACTCTGTAGATGGTTTAACACATATGCAAATGTAAAACTACAACCTCACAAGCCCTACTTTAAACCAAAACACACAACTGAACAATGCACCACAGTGCAATCAGTCACATACAACAAACGACCATTAAAATACTTGACGTCTTCAGGACCTGCTCTCCTCCTACAGTACGCTGATTGAAGCATCTTGGTCACACTCACTAACAACAAGGCCCTCACCTAACATTTCTGACTGATTGGTGCCTTGAAGCACTCACTAAACAAATTCTCTTCATTAGTTATGAAAGAAAGATATGCAGAAACTTTAAAAAGTGGTTTTAAAACTTTAGAATGCAAGTCAAGAAAAAGAGAACAGGCATGTTTTCACAGCCGTCTCAACCCAAACTCCCATTTAATCAATTTGACATTAATCTTGAAGAGGGAGGTCACTCTGCTAACTTCAGGGATTGGAATTAAATGTGTTTCTAAATGGAGAGTGCTCAGTCTCTCAGTGGGGATCTGGCAACATAAAGTAAAGGAGCTTAAGTTGTGTCTTGTGTTTGCTGTGTGCATCAGAAAAAACATCATCTGTTCCTTTAAAACCACCACAACCTATGATTTAATGATAATGGGCATTGATTGCACATCACGTTTCAAAAGAGGTTAACCTGATACTTTTCAATTTGAGTTGTGAGGGGTTGATTGTGTGCCTCAAGAGTAAATGTAAGTTTTAAAAGCAAAAACATAAAAAGATTTTTACAGTCAATATTTTAAAATATCCATCCCAATAGATCAAACAAGGAGCCGACCAATGGGTGAATTTTAATAAAACCTCCATGAAGTAATCATTGAATGTACAACCTAATTTAATATGCTAAGCCAGGGGTCCCCAAAAATTTCCA
>JARVLU010000179.1:28168578-28187875 GCA_031762415.1 Simpsonichthys santanae
ATCTATCTATCTATCTATCTATCTATCTATCTATCTATCTATCTATCTATCTATCTATCTATCTATCTATCTTAGTGAATGATTCATGTTAATGTGTCTAATTAAATGAACTGGAGTTTTAAACTCGGTCCTCACTCTCTCAGGCGACTTTATAACCAACCGTTGGAGTGCCTCCGCCCCTTTACAGTTTACACCAATCACAGGGCGCTACGTATGAGCGCGTCACGGCTGTTAGTCCCGCCCACCCTGCGCTGCTTCCTGCGTGAGCCGTTGTTGGACTCGGGTCTGTCTGCTGAGCGTCTTCGGAATGGATGGTAGCTCCACTTCTCAACTTTTTATCACAGATACGTTTCATGTAAGACGGTTTGTATCAGCCGGAAATGGATTTCTGAAGAGAACAAGCCGAAGCCGAGTCCCTACGTGAGTTACGTCGACCCGCTGAAACATTTTTCGCCCCGTTTCTCTCAGTTCGGGTTGAAGGAAGAGGGACAAAATGCCCGTGGCAACTCTTCTGCCTTTCACCGCGACCCCGAGTCGGAAGTCCGCCAGCCCGACTTCTTTCAGGCTGACGGAGAAATTCATCTTGTTGCTGGTGTTCAGCGCTTTCATCACGCTGTGTTTCGGGGCCATCTTCTTCCTGCCGGACTCGTCGAAGCTCCTCAGCGGAGTTTTCTTCCGCTCGTCGCCGGTGGAGACCAACACCCGCACGGGTCCGGACAGCGGCGGCTCCGGCTCGGCCGCGAACGAGGAGCGGAACCTGGATAAGATCAAGAGAGACCACGAAAAAGCGCTCCTGGAAGCCAAGGATACTCTCCAGAAGGCGCCCGGAGTGATTAAAGCGGAAATTTTAACTGTCAAGAGTCAACTTGCAAATGAGCGTCTGAGTCAAGGTGGGAATAATTTACCTGTCATCAACTATCACCGCCCGCCGGGGGCGACCGGGCACGACCCAGTAGACCCCGAGACCAAGGAGAGACGGGCTAAAGTCAAACAGGTAAAATCTGTTCTCTCGTTTTATCTTTTTTATTTTTAATATGCCCTGTTTGGGTAGTTGTGACAGAACATGACTCAACACCTTGACGGGAACCCCCTCACACCTGTTTACCTTAAAAAAAAAAAAAAAGTTTTTAGAAATGTTTGTGTAAATTAACTGAGTCAGACTGCAAGTTGTTGGAAACTAACAGATCATCAAGTTAAAACTAGCTAAACTAGCTGAATTTGGCCAATTCATTGCTAAATACTAAAAAGAGTAAAGCAGCAGCTAATACAGCTAAAAGATAAAATCAGCAAAATTGTAGCTAAAGGCTAAGAGTCATAAAGCTGTAAAGTTATCAAAACAGCAACTAAAGTCTAAAATTACAAATTAAAGCTAAAATAAAAATCACCAAACCATTAACCAAAACAGTCGGCAAAATGATAGCTGAAACAAAAACTGACCACAGAAGCTAAAGCTGGGATTATCCCAACAGTAACTAAAATCTATTATTAGCACAAAAATAGCTTAATCATAGCCAGATGCTAAAAGTACCAGTCATAAAAAGCTAGCAAAACATAGCTAAAAGCTAGTATTAGCACAATAGTATATTGAAACACTAGGATTAGCACAAAATGGCTAAAAGATAAAATTGGCAAATTAGCTAAATGTTAAAAGTAGAGGAGTTAAACGATAGCAAGTGAAAAGCTAAATTTGAATTAGCACAGCAGTAGCTAAATGCTAGGATTAGCTCAACGGTAGTTTAAAGCTAGGATTAGCACAACAATAGCTAAATTACCCGACTGGATGTTGCTGGATTTGCACCTGGATTATTGAGCATGGGCTTTGATGTTGTGAACCACTTCGGCATGGCTGCCTCAGAGGAGTTGACAGGGGAGAGGGCGGGCCCCAGAAACCATCTTATCACCATCAAACTGCCTTTTTCTGCTATGGGAGTGTGCTGCTTGTCAGTTTGTTTGTGGCTCCTCAGCTTGAAGAAGTCCTTTGGATGAAGGACGGAACGTCTCAGCAGAAAAAAACCCCGTCCAGATGACCTGACTAAACAACATCGTTGGATTTTTACCTGGATCATTGAGCATGAACTTTGATGAGTTATGGCTAACATTAACATAGTTGTACCATATTAGCTAAAAGATAAAATGGACAAAGCTGTAGCTAAATGCTAAAAGTAGCAGTCATAAGCTAGCAAAGCAGAGGCTAAAAGCCAAGAATTGTACAATATCTAAATGCTAGATTAACCAGATTAACCAGTTAGATGCCATAAACTGAATGGAAGAACCCCTAAACAGGAAAGAAGTGCTCTGTGACGTGTTATGTGTGCACCACGTTTACAAATGTGATTTTTACTTCATCAAAACAGATTAGAGTAGTTTACGTAAAGCTGAATTGTAAAGAACCTGGGTTTAGATATTACACGCCATGATGAGAAGTTTGTCCGCACATAACGGGGAACTAAACCATTAAATCTGGATCATTTTACTGTAGTTTGTCAGCAGGTTTGTCTGCCTGTCTGCAGTGTTGGTAAATTTAAGAACAGGTGGAAGAATACGATTCAGTTTATTTCTATAGCGCCACATCACAACAGATGTGTCTCAGGGTACGGTACAGAAACCGTCACATACAAACAAAAGCCATTTAGTGAAAGTTCTCCATCTAAGGAAGGAAGTCAGCAGACTCGTTGAATCTTTGCTTCGTCGCAGTCTCCCATCCTGAGCAAGCACAAAGGCAACAGTGGAAAGGAAAAGCTCCCTTTTAGCAGGAAGAAGCCTCCAGCAGAACCAGGCTCGGCTCGAGCGTCCATCTGCTTCGACCGGCTGCGTTTGAGAGGACAGGAAGGAGAAACAGACGAACTCAGAACAGCAGGTCCAGATGTAGCTGCAGGTGAAGACACATCAAGGATAAAATAAAAATACTAATGCAACACAGGTAAGACACATCAAGGATAAAATAAAAATACTAATGCAACACAGGTAAAGACACATCAAGGATACAATAAAAATACTAATGCAACACAGGTGAAGACATATCAAGGATAAAATAAAAATACTAATGCAACACAGGTGAAGACAGCAGCAGAGTGAAGAAATGTGGTCAGTAAAGAAGAATGCATGAGCCCCACCACCGGCTGCCACACCCGTCTTACAGGTTTCCCTGTGTGTGACATGCAGCTGCAGTAAAACCTGCTCAAGTTTCCTATCACAAAGTGAAATCAATATGTGACCCAAATATTCTCCATCCGTGACATTTGAGGTGCAGTCAACGGAAACCATGCCGTTACTTAATTATTAAAGCTGTAATTTACTTTGTTTACTCAGACAGAACCCACTGCGTCAGCTTCTAGTTATCAAGCAGCAGCGTCCTCGGATCTCTCATTAAGAGAAATGGATGGGTAAACCTCGTATCCTGCATCTTGTGTTGTGATGCTTCTGAGCAGCAGCAGTATGTGTGTGTGTGTGTTCTGGAAACGAGCGATGAAGTCCCAGAGGTGGTTTCAGGTGGCAGCTCACAACATGCAGTCATCCTTTTGCTGTTATGATCCACTGATGGTAAACTACAAAACCAGAAGCATTATAGTTTTTATCAATCACTGCAAAGCTGAAAAAAAAAAAATGAAGCTGATAATGCCCTTGTGTGTGTTGGTCTGTCTGTTAGCAACATATCACTCAAACTACAGGATTTTATTGAAACTTTTGGCAAATAATCATTGGAGAGTCAGTCCAATGACAAATGTCTGCTGAAGCCAACTGACTTTACAAAAAACAAAAAAATAGTTACAGAAAATGAGCTAAAATTTGGTCTGGTAGTAGCTGAGAGTTGACCCTAAACATATTCCTGATTATGCTAATTTTAGAGTTTGAAGGCCTAGCATAAAAAAAAAAAAAATTCTCCAATGTGTCTTGAGGAGAGTTGGTCGTAAATGTGCTCTGTAAGGAGGGGTACTTTAGCTGTGGTCACTCCCATGGGTGGCTGATAGTCCTGTGGACGACTGCTGAGCGAGTGGAAAGATACAAGGTTAATGTTTTTATTGAGCATGTGCAGCTCGTGTGCAGATATTGGCTTTTCATGAAGATAAACTCAGATGTGTGTTGTTGTAGCTCAGGTCTGCTGATAATGGCCATTGGAATAAATGTAAAGCTTTAAATAAAAAACCCTGAATGCTCCATCAGTAATGTCACATTTAGTGATGACATTTTGTGTTTTTGCATTCGTAAATGTTGAAGTTATCCACTAATTGTATAGTTATTACAGTAGTCTCTCGTTTGGTTCCGAACCCGCCCACGCTAAGTGAAATTCTGCAAAGTAGTGACATTATATTTACAGTATTTTAGTATTTATTTATATTTTAAGGCTTTAGAAACCCCTGCCACACTCTTGCAATGTTCTAAAGTCTTAAACCTATGTCATTTTAACAACATATGTGTAGTACTGTATATGTAGCTACTAAATTTTACTTACAGGCTCTGCAAAACAGTAGCGGCTCTCGGTTTCGGTCGGGCTCTTTTCTGTTTCTGCAGACTGCCCTGCAGCGATGAAGCTCACAATCAATGTTCTAAACTCTTAAACCTACTAATTTTAACAAAATACGTATATACACTGTCTGCCCCCCCCCCCCCCCAAAAAACAAACAAACAACAAAACAACAAAAGTGACCACCTGGATTTTAACTAAGCAAATAGGTACGAGCCTCCTACTGGATAATTACTGCATGGGCAATTATCTTTCAGCTGGCAACAAGTTATTTAAACCCAACTGGTGCCATGAGTTGCTTCTCATTTCTTAAACAATCATGTTGAAAGGCACATCACGTGGTTGTGGAAAAGATGTCAGTCTGTTTGAGAAGGGTCAAATCATTGGCATCAAGCAGAGAAAACATCTAAGATTGCAGCAACTACTAAAATTGGTTAAGAACTGTCCAAAGCATTATTAAAAACTGGAAGGATAGTGGGGACCTATCGTCTTTGAGGAAGAAATGTGGCCTACTCTACAAGCCTGTTGGGGCAGTCTATGATCGGGGGTTGCTGCAGTTGGTCAGGTCTAGGTTCAGCAACAGTATGTGCTCAAAGAATGAGGTCAGTTGACTACCTGAATACTGTATACTGAATGACCAGGTTGTTCCATCAATGGATTTTTTTTTCTTCCCTGATGGCACGGGCATATTCCAAGATGACAGTGCCAGGATTCATCGGGCTCGAATTGTGAAAGAGTGGTTCTGGGAGCATGAGACACCATCTTTACACATGTACTGGCCACCACAGATTCCAGACCTTAACCCAATTGAGAATCTTTGGTATATGTTGGAGAACGCATTGTGCAGTGGTCAATCTGCCATCATCATTGCAAGATCTTGGTGAAGAATTAATGCAACACTGGATAGAAATAGATCTTGTGACATTGCAGAAGCTTTTCAAAACATTGCCACAACAAATCTAAAGGCGGTGCAACGAAATATGACTGTGTGACCTTTTTTTTGGTGGCGACTTGTTTTTTGGCCAAGTAGTGTAAGTAGCATATAAACTTTACTTACAAGAGCGTCCACGCTCGGCGGTATGCATGGGCCAGCGTGGAGCTCTTGGATTCACAGCTGAGTTTGGAGGTCCGTTCTGGTCCTATTCAATGTAGCTCTTGAGGGCCAAAGTGGATTTGGAGGAGGGCAGACACTCGATTGGCCAGAGCGGGACTGTAGGTGGTCGATTTATGTCCAAGTCTGAATGAAAAATGTCCTGATGGGATCCGGAAATGGCTCCGGACCTTTCGCGCTTAGAAGTCCATGTGGGCTGGCTACCAGCTCTCAACATTCACAGATGGGTCTAGAGGTCTAGTTCTGCTCCGGTTTGGTGGGTTCAGTGCGGCTTCTCTGCATCCGCTGGGCACTGATCAGATCAGAACTTTGAAAATGGGGCTTCTGGGCAGGGCCCTGTTGCCTTCTGGGAAATGTAGATGTTATGAGTGGAGTACAGTGGACGCTTACTGAAAGAAAACTCATGGCAGCGCAGGGTCTGAAGTATTTTATTTTTTTGTTAACTTTTTACTGTACAGTACTGTACCCAGTACTTTCCCAATCATGTGAGTAATATTAAAGTTGACATTCGTGTCCTGTACAATTATTATTTTTTGTAAAATATTATGAAATGTGCGTCCACAAACCGTGACAGAGCGAGTCCGCGAAGTAGCGAGGAACTACTGTATTACCCACACTGGCCTGAAAAGTTAATGTCCTTGTTCACGTTTCTTTTTCAATGTCACAAAGTTTATAATTCTCTACTAATGGCATCGCTGCCACTATAATTTATTTCAAAATCCAGAGCTCCGAGGCTCCATCTGATTGGCTGAAAAGGTTATTGATGTGCAGAGTTTAAATCCAGATCTCTGAGAAATACTAAACCCGATCATTTATTCCAGTGGAAGCAGAACCTTGTGACGTAGATGTGCAGTGACGACAAATGTTCAATGTATTTATGTATGTATATATATATAATATATACGTACCGGTATATCTATATTAGAACATTCCAAACTCACATCCACGCTGCACTAAACTAATCTTTATGCAAAGTAAGATGCCTTCATTGCTTGTAGTTTCTTGTATTACACCATTATTGCCCTAAATTCTTGCTTTCATCAGCCGGTGCTTTGTAATCCTCTTGGGTGGAGAATTCATAAGCAGCAGTGCTTTAAGCAAAAAACAGCAAACAAAAACACTAAACTCTCCAAGAAAGGTCACCCTCCTGATCCTTGTCATTACTGAATGTGGGATTTATTGTGGAAGGAGAATCGTTTGTGCTTCATGGCGGAGCGAGAGGAGAGTGCATTCACAGAGGTCACTTGTGACAGCGTTCACCGCCGCCGACGTGCTTCTTAATCTCCTTTCGATCAAAGTAAACAGGCAGATGGAGAAACGGGGAGGCATCATCTGCGGCAGCGCCGAAATCAGAACGAACGCCAGAAACTTCCAGTCTAATCTAAAAACTGATCAACATGTGATTTTGGGGGGAAACGCCACAAACGAGGTTGTTTTTATCCTTTTTCCACGGTTGCAACAGACTCTTTGGAAATGAGAACACCTGAGTTCTTTATAAACAGATCCCATCACGGTAATTCATCACTCTATTGACACAAAGCAACAAGAAGGAAACCAGTTTTAACAAACTTGTTCAGCTTTAGATAAATTGACACAGCGGGGATGATTATGTTTTTACGTGATTAGACACAAACATAAGAAATGTCGGCAGAGGTAACGTCTCATCCGTCTGTTTCAATGTTTTCAGTCAGTTATCGATCAGAACTCCATGGTTGTTTATCGTTCGCAGGAGCAGTAAAATACATGAAATGCATTCTGTGGTGGGGCGAGAGATACTCGGATACTCTGAGCATGGTTTTAGGTATTCAGGAGTGATTTTTCTCCAGGAAAGGTTTAACGTCTCTTAGCAGACTACCTGCTCCCTTCCATTAGTTAGTAGTGGCAGCTTTCAAATGATTACATTAAAAACAAGATGCTCCTTCCGCCCGACTCTTTTTTTTTTTTTTAAATTGATGCTGAACGTATGATGTGTTTTCTCATTAGGCTTCTGGGGCTTCAGCGTAATGTGTCATGATGGTGATCGCAGACAATACAGTTCTAAAACCAGCAGGAGAAAGTGGGCTTTTAAAATTTATTATATTTAACACCTTCAAACCAGAAAAATGTTACTTGTTTTTTTTTTTTGCTTAACTTATAACTTTTACAATAAATCTTCTGTGTAATAAAAAAAATACACAGGCAATTACATTTTAATTTATTTTTCTTGCAATAAAATCAAAGATAACTTTTTGTTAGTAGCAAGATTAGACTAATTGCAACAGAGCTACTGTAAAATTGATTCATTAATAACTCATAGAAACACACTGGTTGTTTTAGGGCTTTAGAAAATCCATTTTATAACTTTTTTTTATCTTATTGTATCTGAGGTATCCACACTGTCTTTCACCCAACAAGTGTTTTATTAAATGTTGGAATATCATTTATTAATAGTAAAATATTTCATTTCTTCAAATAAACTTTCTCTAGAATAAAGCAGAAATGGTTTCAGTTCAACAGAACATTAAATTGTTTATTATGGCGCTAAAAACTCAGCTTGAGAGTCATTTATGAATAAAAACCATTCCAATGTTTTTAGAAAATAAGTTTCTCACTCATCTGTTTCATGTGAAAACAAACAGTTAAGTGATTGACAGTGTCAACTATAAATTTCACTGTACAGTATTTTGAAGTTAGAATACTGTATTACGATGTTGTATAATATTAATGATATTTGATTGATTATGATAATAAGCAGGATGCTGTTTTGCTGACAATAACTCTTTTTTTTTGTTGCTGCGTAAAATAGGTGTTAATTTTTTTATATGGAAGCATCACTCTCTTGATGCTACAGTGTTTAACAAACTCACGTCTCACTCCTGATGTGTTTTCATGTGGACCAGTTAGCATAAGCTAATGTTAGCTTGTTTAGCTTGTTCCTCTCTGAATGCTTGTTCCTTCATCCCACATTTTCTTGCTGTTGCAATCGGTCAAGTGCCGACTGCACTGAAAAGCTGTTCATGGATATTCTTTTTCCATACGCCTCGTGCTTAGTGTTAGATGTTGTTATCTATAGACTCACGCAGGAAACTTTTATTTTGCCCAAACTCTCTGCAACGTGTTCTTCTCCACCCATCTCAGACCATTACAAGCAGCTACAGGAGCCTGCAGGAGACAAAACAGTCTTCTATGGCCATTGCAAACACCAAATGTGACAAACACTTGGAGAGAAATCCATGTTACAAATTGTGCAACATTCTACGTTTTACTATCAATTTTTTTTAACGTGCATTTCAACGATTCAATATTTTTTTAAATTGTAAAAATCACGATAGACTGATTAATCGGCCGATAGTTTAAAAAAAATCACATCTCGCCCATAACTACTGAAACTGAAGATGCAGCAGCAGCTGCTACTATAAGCTCTTCCATGTGTTATTTACAAGAGTACAAGTTCTTTTAAGAGTTAAATGAAAGTTTATTGACGTTAAGCAATAAGTATTATATTTTATCAAATAGGAAGAAGTGCTTAAGGATAATGGATGGATAAAAAAAAAATATATATTAACCCCCAACAAAAGGCAATTGGTCATAGCAAAACTCAAATCTTTCAACCGGTAGCCTTTTGTTTTTTTAATCTCATGGGTTAAGGCATCTGCTAATAAAATTGAGCCTGCTGGTGGAACCATCATGCTTTGCTTGGCCCACACTTTGTATGTTAAAACTTATTTGGCCGATAACTGATACCAATACCTATTTTTTTTTCTTATGCATACTTACAGAGACTACATAACTTTCTCTGCTGCGCAATCAAAATACTTCATTATTCTGCATGGTCTTTGTCAGTTTGGCCTGCTACTAATTGCAGATGTCAAAAGGGGCTGAAGATGATGTAACGCTTCATCTTGCATTATGTTTAATATCAAATTTCTTCATATTAACTCTCTCAAACACGACAACACTCGAACATTCATACAAAAACAGGAATGGCTGATATTTACTGGTAAATTTATCGAAAATATCAGCCGATACGATACCATGTCGATAATATCGTGCATCTCTAGTAAACACCTCATGCATGATAATCTAAATACAAATAAAATGACATTTTTCACAGTTAAAATGTTAGAACAGGATCATTTTAACCCATCAATTCATTTAGCTGCTGGCAGTGTGTTGAAGTTTTCAGGTGTGCTCTTGACCTGTCTGCAAATCATCCCTGATTTCTCTGCCCTTTCTGTTTGGTAAACTAATAACTGCAGCACAAACACACTGCTACACGCCGTTCTTGATCTTTGGCGGCCTTATGTTATTCAGAGATGGATTTTTAAATTGTTTGAAGGTTTAGCTCTGAGACACGAGCTTCTCGCTACAGACCACCCCACCAGCTGACCCAGCTATCCAGGGATCTGCCCCCTGCTGTCGGCGGGTCGACAGCCCGTTTGCAGAGGCGGCCACCCTGAAAAGTATAAACGACTTGTTGTGAGTGACCAACACAGTCCGACAATCTGCTGAATGTGTTTGCCTCCTGGAAATCAAAGGCTCTCTGGAGGACCTGGTCTCCCTGCTGTGTTCATCCTGGGCCTCACCGATGCTTTTGAGGCAACAGCAGCTGGAGGTAATCATGAAAACTTCGGCTCATAAACAGCTGGAACGTGAAGGTGGAGGAGGCCAGTGCTGGATTGTTGGTGTCTGCATTATTTAACACATTAAGCTTAGTTTCTGCCTGGTAGTAACACATTTGTTACCACGCTGAGATTGAATTTCATTTCACAGGAACATTCTTTGTAGTTTAGAGAGGTTACAATGGGGTTAATATTTTATTTTATTCTGCCTTTTTCTTTAGTTTACCAATCAAATGGCATATCTGCATTACAAAATTAGTATGAGCTTTTATCTTTCTGTAAATATCAGTTTGTTTGAATGTTAAATCATACATTTTCATACCTTAAAATTAACCATATGTAGCATGTGAATTAATATCTTGTATAATGAACTGTTGTTGTTGAGCATTAATATATAAAATAATTCTTTAGGTTGAGTTTTACTGAACTGCGACAAGAAGAGACGGATCTGTTGCAGTCGTTGAACAGAACAAATCCTTGTCACGTTTGATGAAAAGGATCTTATTTACTTTTCAGACACACAATAAAAATCAATATGTGTTTTCTGTCTGCTGTAGTTCTCAGATCAGGGTTTTTCACTTGAAGGGAAAAATAAATCGTATTTATTCCAGTGTCCATTTAAAAAAACGAAATAAGCAGAGAAAATTCTTCACTGTAGCCATATCATGTGCACGTTGATAAAAGACCGTCAGTCATCTCTTAGTTTTAAAACAGGTTTCCAAACGTATATTCCATAATGAGGAAACCCTTCACATTGTCTGGTCTTCATCCAGCAGCATCTTCATAATCCTGAAAGACAATACTTGGTATCATTACACACCCTAAGATAGAAAAACCCACATTTCAGCTGTTTAAATCTTTACACTTACTATGTGTAAATTTAGATATGTGTCTGGACCTGTTCTGTGTCTTTCTCCAACCTGTATTCCTTTCTCTTTACTTCCAAGGAGCCAGATGTTGGGATGTTTTAAGGTGGTCTAGAGCTATATGTGTCCAGGTTTTCTGAAGATCTTTAATAAAAGCTTTTCCTTTAAAATTGGCTGCTTCTCATAAGTTGTCAGCTGTCTCTTGGTTTGGAAGCTAGCAGCAGCTAAAAACATGAGCAGAAGGGCAACAAATGTTTCCTCATCTAAAACATCTCAAACCTCATACATGTGTGGCAGATCAAGCTAATGCCATATTGTAGACCTTTACACTGCTTCTCCTTGAACACTTTGGCACTAAGTAGCATTCTTTAAAGGAACGCATGTCGCTCGGTGCCTTCATGCAAAAATAAAAAGAGCTTTTTCTATCTGTTTGTATGTTAGGATAACACTCTGCTACCACCACACCAACCTTTAGCTCAGTATCTACCAATTTATTCTCATAAACCACAAGGCCTGGAACAAAGTAGGGTGTGGATCTTGAAAATGTGAAAATTATAATGCAGTTGGTTAAAATGAGCTTTACATGAGTAATATTACATAAGCAATATACAATATAATATACAGTCATATGCATGAGCAATAAAGGATATGTTATTATATTATTCATATAATATCATATCCTTTAAGAGGCCATATATTGTGGCCTCTTAAAGGATGTGTTATTATATGAATTATACATTTACCTGGGTAAATAAAGGACATATGCAAACTGATTAAGTTATGTATAATGCAGCTAGGATTCCTTGAAGAAATGCACATCACCCGTTGACTTTCATAGCAGAAAAGAGTGTCCTGCCCTGAATGAAGACTACCAGGCTACTACTACCGCAGCAGATTTGAACTATAATTAATTTTAATTTGATCTTGAAATTCCTCTTTGATATGGCTTCAATAAATACAATAAAACCATACACCTGCACACTTTACAGGTAAATTGGTGCATCCTTAACGATTGACCAAAATGGGTTAAATGCAAAGACTTGTGTCACCATTGTATGGAAACATACAGTGATGACATTGTGTGACATTATTATTATTATTATTATAAATTGATGTTAAAAACTATGGATGCATGATATTGGATTTTTGACCAATATCTGATATGCTGATATGTCAATAAAACATATTTGGCCGATACAGATACCAATATTTTTAATATTCGTTCCTTTGTCAGAACATAGCCCTCTCTCTTATTTAGGCTTATTTGCTACAAAAATTGTGCAACAGCTGTAACAGCTGGTGACATATATTCAGTAACAGCCATATGATATGCATAGCACTGTAACTTATATTAAATGAAAAGTGTTAAATGTTATTTAGCATTAGTCACCTGTGATGCTGTCTCACTTGTGGAGGCTCGTTCCAGGTTTCTAGCTGCAGTGTGGGATCCTCTGCACTCCTGTGCCTGAAGGACAGACTTTTTAACTTTAAAGTTTTTGTCTATCCGTTGCGCCATAAGATTAATCATGCTAATGGGGCTAACACGACATCCAAATGTTGGGCGAGTTTTACCACAGACAAGTTGTGCTATCGGCTATTAGCTTCTCAATGACGTCGGAAATGACGGCTTGTAACTCAGGTAATGTTACAGTACGTCGGAAAAATATCTCTGACTGCAGGAGATGTAGCGAGGTTCAACGTAGTCCATAAATCTTCGGAATCCGACGTCCTCACCAATGAAAAGTAAAACTTCCACACCACCGACATTTTGTATTCAGGTATGGCGCACGTGACGTCATCACGTTGCGCTACCGCTGCAGGCAAAAACAGCGCCTTTTATATTGGTGAGTTATTTTAATGGAATGGCCGATGTCCGATATTGAAATTTTATGTTAATATCGGTCGATACGATACCATACCGATAATATTGTGCATCCCTAAATTAAACTGATTCAGAGAATTTCTTTTAAAATAAATATTTACTATCATTGTGATTTTAAGGCCTGAACATACAGAGCTATAGTCTGTGGATGTTATTTGTTATAAGGAGAGCTCCTGTACAGATATGTCACTCTAAAGTTTATGCAAGCTTAATTTAAGAAAAGGTCGAGAAGTTCAAAATGCTCTCAACAGCTTTGCTGATGCTAGTAATCACCTTAATGGTTGCAGCCCAGTGAAACAACCTTAAAATCACCATGTGGTTCCAGCAGGTGTGTACAGTGCAAGTTTGCCTTTCCTATTTTATAAGTTTCTTGTAATGATTAAACAAATTAGTAACTCAAAGGAGGCTGTGGGACTTGGAGTGAGTGAGGTTGTGTACACACGTCAGCTAGAAATGAGCAGAATTTGATCCTTAATCCTGCAACAATTACAGGAATTTTAAAGTGCACTGTTACCAAAGACGGAGAGGAAAAATACAAACTTATAAATGCTCCACAATCCACCAGGAGCTGCCAGTTGATGGCACACACTTGTCGTTCTTAGAGCTACTTTACAAATGTAAATTCTTGGTATGAAAAACATAAATTGCACAGAGTGTTTGAGTCTTGTTGACGTTTTTGACTAAATATCTATTACATAACGGGTTTTATAGCAAACTGTAAGGAACACAAACAGGCTTCTATTGTTGCACGGAGGAGGATCACTGAGGGCATTTCATCTGCATGATCCACATATTCAGTTCGCTTTATTCAAAGCTGCATGTCGGCGCTGCTTTGATGCATGTAAGCATGGCAGAACATGACACGGTCTCATTTTCCTGCATTAATGCTACAAAAACCTGCACATACTAACGAGGGCTTTAACCTGACTGGATTCACACACGTGAGCACGGTTGGTTGTAGCCGGGTCTCTCTTGTAAATGAGTCCTCGAGGCTCAATGGGATTAACCTGCCTAAATAAAGGTTGAATGAATGAATTCTGTGCATAATATTACAAATTTGTTCAGCACTTCTTGCTGAACTGAGCCAATATACCTATCTGACTAACTGTGTATCTACACAGTTTACAAAGTCTCTTGTCTTATGTCTGTATTCATTTCTATGCTGACAGTCCTGAAAATAGTTAACACTATAAAAGTTTACATCTGGCAGTGGAGAACCTGAGTTGTTGAGCAACTGAAAAGTTATTTATACATGGCTGAAAAAGCAGCTGCTCCAGTTTCCAAACGCCTTCAGAATATTTTCAGGTGGTAGTTGTAGGACCACTGTTCTGCAGTTACAACTCTGTTTAAAAGGCATCAAATTCAAAATATTAAATATGATGAAAATACTGTATATCAAACACATGTTATTTTCAGAGTCAACCCTGTTGTTTTTCTGTATCGTCTCAATAAAAGTGGGTTTTAAACGATTTGCAAAATTGCTGCGCTCTATGCGTTTTTTTTTTTCCCGCCTAACTTTTTTTGGATGCAGCTGTGCAAAAACATTCGAAACTGGCCATTTAAATCAGTTCTAAAGTGGTGGGTCTGTGGCAACAATGGCTGTGATGAATGATGATTGGAAGGCCTTGATTGGACTGTCGAACCGAGGCCTTCAATCATATAAAAACCAAATTGCACTACTTGTTGGGTGACATGTTATGTCAACAAGTGAGGATTTTTTAGCCCCATCGGGCACAATCAGCAGTATATTGATAGATTTATGAAGAATGGAGACCCAGTCATGCCAACACAAAACAATAATGCAAACTTATAATTAAGCAGATTATGATGACTCTTCTGTTCTTTATCTGCCTCTGATGATGGACGCTTGCTGTGACCAAAAACAGACGCTGTTGAAAATGTGGTTTTAATATTTACACCCGTGTAAATCACGCCAGACGGACGCTGATTGTTACGGCTCATTGTTTGCCAGAAGAGGTCAAGAAATGCCATGAATGCACTTTCGTAAACAAGCGAAAATAATGTGCTGAAGCAGAATGAGAGAGACGGAGAGCCCTGTGGGGTACATTTCAGCTGCCATAAAGAT
Organism: Simpsonichthys santanae; assembly: GCA_031762415.1. Lineage (NCBI taxonomy): Eukaryota > Metazoa > Chordata > Actinopteri > Cyprinodontiformes > Rivulidae > Simpsonichthys > Simpsonichthys santanae. Next base: position 28,183,587 of record JARVLU010000179.1, read on the forward strand.
CATGTTGTTAAAAGCAGTCAAACCTCATTAATATTACAGTTCATTCATCCCTATTCAGCCTCTTTTTTACCCCCTGCCCTTTAACTACTTTCACCATAGAGCTTTAGTCTAAAACAAGATATGTTAGATAGTTTTCATCTGTAAAATGTTGCAAAGAGTCCTGGTGCTGTGTGGCACCGCTGCTGCTTTCATTTCTGCAGCAATATTTGAGAAGCCCACAAGCTACAGAGCCAACAGTAGTTTTGTTACTAAAACTCTACACGGAAACATCACAGTAACAATATTGTTCTCACATTTTGCCCTGCTTAGACAAGCTATTATTAGCTTGTTCATACAATCCGAGCACCACTTTGCTTTATGAAACAACTCCCGTTGTTGAAATTTAAAATTTAATGCTTCCTGCAAACACTGATTTACAAACCTTTTACATCACTGTCATGTTCACAACACACAGTTATTCTGAGAAAAATGTTAAAATCTTCCTGAAAGAAGTGACTCCCAGCAGCACAGAAAGTGCTACAGCTAGCTGCTGATGCTGCTTGTAAATATCAACAGAAGTATCCATAAATAACAGTGTAATATGAGATTAATTGAAACGTGAAGGTTTATTGAATTGTTTTTGGGTGAACAACTTTGAAATTATACAAACTGGAGCTGATTGGAGATGGCAGCTATTAATTTTGATCCTGGCTCCAGGTGTTTCTTCATGAATCCTGTCAATACAGTATACAACTATTGTTGGAGTTCCAGGTTTTTCCTTACAGCTCCACACCTGTGAACCATTATCCTGTAGAGCTGCATGAGTATAAATGGCAGTTGAAGACTTCACTTCGACGCTGGTGCATAATCTGTGATAGGTGTTTTCCTGGCCACTTTAATATTCCTTGAGTTTTGTAAAAACTAAATTTTCCGACGTGTTTCAGCTTCCACTTCTGCGCTGGACCTCCTTGTTTTCATCGTGAACCTTCTGGTGATTTCTCCAGTCGTTTCTTCCCTTCCACCACCTGCTCACTGTTCCATGCAACCTTTCTGGGACCTCCTCGTTTATAACTACTGGAACTATGCAAACTACTGTATATTTTGAACCATCCTCAAGGAGCCAAACCAGCATATTAACTCTTGTCCTTACTCTCCAGGGTTCCAGTCCCTCCCATCCGAGCTGCAGCTAACTGTTGATTTTCACTTTGTATTTAAACACTGTTTATTATTCTCTGGTGTTGGAGTCACTCTTTTTGGTCACTGACTGTCTGGGTACAGTGTTAAATAAATCCTTACAGTTGATCCTCCAAATTAAAGATGTTTATATGTCTACACCAGGTAAGCTGTTCACTGTTCATAATGTTTTCATAAATTGTTCATAAACAGTTCTAAAATTACGCCGCTCAAGGTGGCTGCATGTTGGAGTAGCTCTCTTACATTCTTTATGAGATTTTACTTTTGAAAACTTTACTCTTTCTGGATGTAAATGGCTTTTTCGCATGAGATGCTGTGCAGCTGGAAGGATTTTTACTGAAAACTGTTCTACTTTTGGACATTAGTTATTATTTTTCATTTACCCTTTATTTATCCAGGTAGTTGCATTGAGCCACGATAACTCATTTTCAAGAGAGACCTGTTTAGGGAGCAGATGGTGGGGGTTAAGGGCTTTGCTCAGGGGCCCAGGGTGGAGCAAATGAGGGTGGAGGCAGGTGTGGGTGTTTCACCTTTTCCACTCACATTTTTTGATGTTGTCAGTACCGGGGCTTGAACCGGTGATCTTCCGATCACAGGTCCACTGTCTGTAAGCCACCACTCTCCCAGTAAAGTAGTAGTTATGATGTGGAATCATAACTACAAGGTGGTTTTTACAACTGGGAGCAGCTGATTAACATCTTAAAATCTCCAATAAGACCTCAACTACAGCCCCAAATCCCAAAAGAGTTGAAAAGGAGGTGCCGTGGATGCATTCCTGTCTACCTGGAGGTGGTGCTTGAGTGCCAGACCGCTGCAATCTTGGAGGTAAGGGGAAACACGGCTCGTGGCAGCGGGAGGTTTGAGATTGTCCCCCGGCACATGTTAAGTCTGCAGTGACGAAGGGCTCGGCAGGCTACTGGGAGAAATGGTCATTGCTCAGTGGAGAGTCCTGCCCAGTATTCAGGCAGTCCTGCTGCCTAAGAGGAGCGAGAGGTCTGCTGGGTCTGGGTGGATGGATTGGTATCTGCAGCCAGTTTCTTCAGATCTGCTGTGAGACAGACTGCTACAAGACATCCTTCCTGCCCACAGCTATTAGCATCTACAACATCTCTTAATGAAACCAGGATGATGAGCTACAACAGCAGTTAATTTACATTTAGGATTAATAAAGTATTTTTGAGTTTGAATTTGAACAAAAACCTTTTCAAAATGTCCCAAGTGTCTGTTTATTATGTGGACTGTTTCAAACCCAGCCAAGAAAAACAAAAAATCACCCACTTCTAAGGAACTGTGATCTTGAAAAGAATATTGTAGAGTATTTTTTAAATAAACCTTATATATTATTACCGGTACTGTCATCGTTTTCAATCTGCTTTTGTTTGGGTTTGAATTTTGTGTATGAAATTTTCTTTAACAGATCTAAATAACTTTGTTTTTCACCTCTAAAGTGTATGCTCTGTGGACCCTGCAGTGTTCTCTATCATAGGGACCATGTTGACGGTTTGTTACTGCAAAAACAGCGCTTATAAATCTTATGCATTTAATTGTTGTTAGCTTTGCTTGATTTCCCTTGGTGTGGCGAGCAGAGATGGTGAAGAATCAGGGGAAATAAATCAGTGAAACACCAAGGTGACATCTCGAAATATTGCTACGGTAACACAGGGACATGCTACAGTCTGCATGTACAGCATGTTGGACACAGGATGATTTTGTTTGCAGTGCATGTATAGACAAATATTTTTCTAGGCACAAAATGCAGGAGACTTTTCCTAAAAGGCAAGAAGTGATGCAGCCAAAAAAAGTCAGGCTGTCGATTGAGTTTCTGCCTGAAAGCATTTTCTGATGTTGTTCTCTGAAGCGGCTCTGGGATCATGCTTCATGAATGCAAAAATAAATTGTAATATATACTACTAAATGTTCACAACATTTCTATAAATGGCGATAATAGGTTAATTTTACAACATAAAAACTTTTTAAAATGGGATTAAGATAGCAAGCTATCTATCTTAAAGAGACTTTTCAAACGCCTGCAAAAAGGAATGATGAAAAAAATCTGGATCCTTCCTTTTTTTTATTAAGCTTTCGATCTTTATTCAACTTCTAAGTGAATCATTAGAGGAAAAGATGACTGAATATATTCGTTTCCTTTTTTCCTGGCTTTTCTTTCTGGAACAATTATGTTCTTTTGAAATCAAAATCTTCCTTGTGCCGCACACTTCACAGTCTCTGGACCACCCTACTTTCACATGGACAAAAGACAAGGCAGGTTTTCTTTCCCCCCGCTGAGTGCCTACTGGGACGTGTGACAAAGGCACTAGAGCATTAGCATTCAAATGAATTTTACAGGTGGCGTAAGGTGCACAAAAGGTGGTGCCGCAAAGAAATCTTGTTGTGGAACACAGGAGACAGGACGTTTCTCCCCCAACCTGTGACAACCATCTTTGAATTCCCTTCTACATCACTGACTCTGTTTACAGCTGACGTTAATCGTTTGGATTTAACAGCCTGGAACTCATTATTTTGACTTGCTAGCTTAAAGGTGAGACATTCTGGATCTTTAAACTTGTTCAAAAGTGAAGAAAAATGCTGTCAGACGAAAGAAAAGAAGGAAGGAAGAAAGAAAGAAAGAGAATAGCTCTTGAGCCTCAAGCGTTCGTTTCGTTCACTCTAAGACGTTATGGCTCAATCATCCTCGAAGAAATAATTTCCCTCTCTGGACGGTGCGCCGATCCAAGAGCAACAGGGCATGGAATAATGAAACATGCTCAGGGAAAGGAACTTGGAGAATTTCAAGAACCTAACATTCATTAGCATTACTGAGTAGCTTGCAGGTCCTTTATTTAATGCGAGTTCAGCAGTTTGGAAAAAGTCATCGTCTTGCTGGAAATCACGTGTCCGCTGGTACAGAAACGTTCACTTCAGAAGACAAACAAAGGGGGCTGGATCTGAGAAAAGTTTCAAAAGGCAATTATATTACTCATCAAATTGATTTCCCAAGCAATGTTCTGCATCATGTAGATGCTCTCCTGTGCCATCATGTGAGGGGCCGAGATGGTGTAGAGGCAGGGCAGCCGGTTCAGGACCGGAAGGTCCCGGGTTCGATCCCCGGTCACTGC
>JARVLU010000179.1:28187975-28200081 GCA_031762415.1 Simpsonichthys santanae
ATATATACTGTACATATATATATGTAAATATATATATATATATATATATAAAGTATATATATATTTTTTTGTAGATGCTTTATTTCTAGCTATTAAGAACATCCAATGATAAATTTCTAATATAATTTAACTCTGTCCAGTGGTTCATGTTCATGCATTATCTAATATAACTGCTCGCCCTTTATTGCAACGGGTGATAAATATGACCAGGCAACAAACACACAGCTGAACTTGATCCACTTGAGAAAATGTTCAGCTATGAAAGAATGAAACGGTGCAAAACCCTATTAAAGTTTAGTCAAACAGCTGCTAATGAGGTACGATTTGTTTGAATCTTCCTTGGAGCTTTGTCTTGGCTTCATCACGGTGTACGGAAAGACGCCGGCGTCAAACTTTTTTTATCTCCGTGTTTTACCTGCAGCGACATTTAAACCGCTCGTCCCCGCATCGTTTCTGTCCCAGCGCAGCGTCAGAGCAGCGGCTGCTGTCCCGTGTGGCTCGTTGTCCTGATCCCTGCTGGCTGTCGGTGAAAGATCACGTCTTCTGTGCGCCAGTGATGAGGTGAAAGTTGTTGCTTTGCAAAGCAGATGCAAATGAGCGTTTAGCTCGCCGTAAGCCGTGTGTTGACATTATGTTTTTTCAAAGAAAAATCGCTCTTCATCCTGTTGGCACATTAAGTCCTGTGGCGCATCTTCCTCCTCAAAATGCGCAGAGAGTAAAAAGTAAGTTGTGTATTATAAACACACATCTCAGCAAGAAGGCACTGGGGGTTGTTAAAGCCTCTGGGCGCCGCCTGAAGTCGACTGTTGATGACAGATGAAACATCTTGGTCCTCTCCCTCGCTCCTTATGGACATACTTATTTCCTACCACTTGAGTTTTCTTTACTTCTCTTAGTCGGGTTCTTAGCAGTTGTTGTCGCTTGTATCCCCAGTTCTCAGTTTCAGTTATTTGAGAAAATCTGTCCTGGTGTGCTGTCTAGAGTTACATTAAATGCCACATCTGCTTTAATAATAATAATACCTTTTATTTGTATAGCGCTTTACTAAATACTCAAAAGACTCTTTACATGAGTTAAAAAAAATTAATCAACAATGTATCATGACACATAAAAATACAATAAGTTGTATCAGAATGTTTAACACTTCCCAGAGAAAAATAAAATGCACATGAATTCAACTTTTTAAAATCTAAACTAAATATGACAGAAATTTGTATTTAAATGAGCAGAGCAGCATAATAGGCAATTATTAACCCATATAATTTACTTTCATTGTTGAGAGTAGACGTTCTGGGATACATGCTCTGTGTCAGATTGTGCTCTTCTTTCAGACTCCATTACAATGTAAAGACATTGTACTAATTAAATATGCAGTTTTATTAACCAGTAATCAAAGCTTTTAATGTTGGATTTATTCTGTGACAGTCAGATCTCTGCAACAGGAAGGTTCACGTTGACATGATGTAAAGCTGACAGGTTGTATTTCTTCCTCACAGTAAGAGGATCAAACATAGGTAGATACAAGAGATGCTATGAATACTTTTATTGATTACAAAGCTAATTCAAAATGTGCGGCTCCTACGACTGTATTTTTAGATAAACATATTATTGAATTTGTTAATAAAATAAAGCATCAAAATAAGTATAACCACCGAAGTGATTACAGTTTGAGTTGTTTAATAATTAGACAGTACTGTATTGGGAATTGGTGGGTCAGGTTTTAAAATAGTTAGAAATTAGCCAAGGCAGTTTTAATTGGTGCGTCCATCTTTAGCACGTGGTCCTAATGAGCAGCCCTCCGGCTATGGATCATTTAAATCTACATAAGACATGGATTTTTGCTATAGGGCTCTTGGTATGTCAGTGTGGATTTATGTATTCGCTGAAAGGGTTTCAGGAGAATATAATAGTCTAAACTGCAGCATTAGGTGTAAGAATATTCTTGGTCTTATGCTTCTGTCCTCCTTTCTATGAGATGTTTCTATCAAGATTCACTGACTGGTTAAAATCCATACACACTCAAACTGTGCACCTTTCAGTATTTGTGTATTAAAGCCTTTGTAATGTCCTGCTATAACCGAGGGCAAGCCCCAAAGTCCCACATATCGCAGGCAGAGATGGTTTATTAAGCTTTATATCCTGAGGACTAACCATCTCAGAGGTACATTACTGCTGTCACTGTATTTACTCCTCCAACTTTATTGCTGCGCACAAAGTCATTGAGCCCTGATTTGGAAAGCTCGAAGCAAAATAAATGAGATGGATCACAAATATCTTAAATGTGTATAGTAGGTCAAAGCACAAGCGAGCCCTGAAGTGTGGATAGAGTGCTGCACTGCGAAAAGAGAAGACTGTACATGCAAGTGAGACCAACCTCACCGAGCCATCGGATATAGAACCACAACGGTGAAAAAAACTTTTATCAGCTACTGTAATGGCAAACATACCTCCCATAATGCATAGGTTTTAGCATTATAGCCTCTTTTAACGTCGACTAAAATTTTAACAGATGTTTTGAAGATTTATTCACTCTTAAATTGTAAACAATGCCTTTTGGCAAATAATGTTTTTGTCTGTGGATGTGCATTTTTCTTGTACATACCATTAGCAAAACATCCCATAAATTATTGGACACATTTAAATGAAACTCATTGGATGCACATCTAGAAGTGATTAACTTTTGGTATCAGCCCAATTCAAGATGGCTACCACAACTAGGCCTGCCGCGATAAACAACAAATCAATTGCACGATGAAAATTATTTACCTCATTTTAATTTATCGGCTTTGTTTCACTGACACCCCCCCCCCCCCCCACTGGGGAAAAAATGTCCATCTTGTCAAAGCTCCAAAATTCACGGTTGAAACCTGTGCTGTGCCTTCGTGTAAAAAGTTGTTTTTCATAATATATATAATAATACAATAGCTTAATAATAGCTTTCATAATTAAATAATAATAGTAATAATAATAATAACCCTTTAATAATAGGACTACTACTGGTAATAGCTATTTGTTCAGCATAATTTTTCTTAATGTAAAAACACCACTCCTGTTTATCTGGCATGAATCATAGAAAGGTTTGATCAAAGATGAATAGTTTATCTTGTTAGTAAGCGTGAATGACTCTGAAGTGATGGTTATAGATTGGCAAAAAGCGTGACTTGTTGCTTCTTATCATTTCAAAACTTTGAACAGCCATCAGCAAGTATTTTTTCATGTTGTGATGTATGACGGCATGCAGTGATTTTTTTTAAAAATTCAGTTAAATGTTTTTTACACAGGCACATACGAGTGCCAGTGAAGTAAAATGGACCCCGTTAGTTGCCCAGAGAAAGGCTGTTCTTTTAGGAGTCACTCTGTTGCTTATGGACGTTTTAAGATGTGCTTTCGGCTGTCCGCCGGTAATGCAGCAGTCAGTCAGCTAATGTTGCGGTGCCTTGAGCTTACACAAGCCTAAGAGAAATTAGTGCCTGAAAAAGTTAGCTAAATGAAATGTCAATAGCAAGTCATCAATAACGCTTCCTGCTCCCTCTGCAAATCACTTTGTCTGCTTCGTTCTGCTGCACTTACTGCTTTGCTTTTAAGAGTCCAAGGAGCTCAACCATCACAGCCAGACATAAACTGGGGAGCGAGCATTTAAAATTACAGAAATGAATTCTAAAAAAAAAAACAACAACTTTATAATTCACTGATTCTCAACGAACCCAAAATGGCATTAAAGGTTGGGAAAAGAGAAGTGCTGTGGAATTTCATTTCCTTCTTACTCGGAGCTCCTGCTTGTGTAGGCTGACCTTTTTGGTCAAAGATGAGCGTTTCAGCTTTTTATTTATTTTTTTATTTATTCATTCATTCATTCATTTATTTATTTTATCTATTTATTTATTTATTTATTTATGTACTGTATTTATTTATTTATTGAATTTCTCAACACACCATGAAGTTGGACTTGCTGCAGAAACACGCCTTGGTTTCTTGTGGTTCTGTGTTCTCCTCTTGGTGCTGTGATCGTCTCTGCCTAATAACAGATTACAGTATATATTTTAGTTAAATGAAGAGAGGTGTGGTTGTTGGTGTTTTTAAGTTTGTCTTTACTTCTGTTCCTTTTTCTTCTCCAACATTGTAAATTTCACTAAAATTGCCAACATTTTCTTTCTTAGAGACTCTTCATTTCTGTTGTGTGAACTTGATTATTTCCATCTACCAAAGGTGAAAGGATGACATTTTTGCCTGTGTTTGAGTGCATGTGTCTGTTAGCAAAATATCTCCTAAGCTACTGGACAAATTTTATTAAAACACAAAAGATGTGCATCTACGGCTGATTTGATGTTTAGTTTCAGTCCAGTTCCCAATGGCTACCACTGTTAAGCAAAGTAAAGGTTATAACTCAGTCAATCTTTGTAGTTATTAAGCTCAAATTTGCTGTGTTAGTAGCTGAGAGTCATCCTTTAAACATAACCTAGTCGAGTTAAGTTTAATACGTTGATGTCTCCTGTACTTCAACTCACTCTGACATTAAAAACACTTCTGTTTGTTCTCAGTCTAACCGTCATGACGGATTCTAATGCACTTCACCACAAGCTGTCGAGAACATTTATACTCTGAGCTAAAACTAGAGAGGAGTATTAATGGAATACAAATATCAATTAACTCGTGAGTAAGAGCAACAAGCTCAAAGAGACTGCCTTTTAGATCATGGTTAATTAGCTCCTCTGCACAAATATGTTGTAAAATATGGGCTTTTATTCTGGAAAATGTGGGATTTAGAACAAACAAGTGAAAAGAATGCTGAGAAACCAGTGGGAGGAAGCAGCAAAGATCAGACATGGCATGCTGTGCATTTCTTAATGAGTCATTAGCAGTCTGTACTTGGATTTCAGGATTATTAGCATTGCTCCTGCTACAGACAGTGATGTATGCTGGGCGGTGCAGCCACATGGGGCTCTGGGTGAATACTCGATGTAAAATCTATGGGCCGGCATGGCCAGTAATGACCACATGTAAATGTCGTAGCTGTTGGATTAGTTAGGCCAGGAGGGGCAATTTGTCCACGTCTGTCTTGGAGCTATGTCAGCACCAGCTTATTAACAATCAATGATTATTACATTTGAGTTCACAGGTACACACCAGCAGTTTAATACTGGAGAACAGTCAGAGGAATGAGGACGGTATGTAAAAATCAGAACAAGGAGCTGCAAGAAAAGTTAGCCTTGGTTCGAGTTGTTTTTTTCCAAATTGGTGTTGTTCGGTGGTTGACTTATGGGTAAACAAGTTTTTGTAGCAGCACACACCCACACAGACACACAGTTATGACTCGTCCCTAAAGACGATGTTGTTTCTTTGTCATGTGTTTTGTTGTCGTGTCCAATACATGTCATTGACTACTGGACAGATTTGATTGAAGCTTTCATAAAGTTGAACATGGATTGCCTTTTGTAGTCATCTGAGTTCAAGATGGCCGCCACAGCAAATGGACTGAATCACAACACATATTTTGCGTGTTAACAAATCACATGTTTGGCATTTTACCATTAACTATTTTAGAGGCAACTCTTCCACTATAGCAACATTTCTCATGAACCGCCAGACACTGAATCAATCCTCGTATGTGCCTCCAATTCTGATTAACTTCTGGAGCAACCCCAATGAAAGTTGGTCTCCACAACCAACTGACCTTGGAAAACACAAAAATATCTATAACTCTGTCAATTGTGTAAGTATTTTGGTAAAATATGGTGTGATAGTGGCTGAGATTTGTCTTCAACATGCCCTGGGTGTGACATCTCATAATAGTGCATGAAATCCACTATAAAGTTATTTTCAAGGTTTGAACAAAATGGTTCAAATAACTCAAGATGACTAAGATCTTGGATGATCTTTGTCTGAAACATTGAAATGAAAGTCTGTATTATATTTATTTTGCCTTAATGAGTACCTCGCAATGTCTAACAGTTGTTGCATATAGATAAATAAATGGAAAATAGAGATGTTTTTAAAGCTATGTGAGAAGTTTTTGGAAAATAATTTGTTTCTTGGACTTGACAATCGTGTCTGACAGAGGCCAAACTTCAGGGCATCTTGTTATTGGATATGAGCGCCGGGCGTATTTGCTGATCATATGTCCTGTGCAGGGTTGAGTTACAACTCACTCGGGTTTGTTTTGGCCATCATTCTGAGTAAACAACTCATGTTTGTGATATTCAATAACGAGAAAACGCCGGGAGACAGAAATATGCCAATTCACGCCAACAATGCATTATTTCCAGTAAATGCAAGCATCAGGAAGTTAATAGCATTGAGCTGTTTTGGATTTGAACTCTTGAGGCGGTGGTTTCTAGATGGGATGTGGTATATTCTGACGACGTGTCATGTAGCCCTCTAATGGGAAAGACTCGTGGATATTCAGTATTAACGTGTCTGAAGTACTACAGGGGTTGTGGTTGGCTGATTCCCACCTTCAATCCAATTCAGCCCAACACCCAGAATCACAGGCTGTCAGTCACATACTCTCCATTTGTTTTTCAATCTCCCGGTCCTTCCTCCACGTCTTTCTCCATGCGAGGGATAGAATTTTAAATCTGCAGCCTTTGCCATCCTGGAATCTGTGTCTCTCTTTGTTTTGTTTTTAGTCAAATAAAGACTAAAAGGTTGAAGAAAATTATTTTTCATTCAACCTTTATTTATACAGGTTAATCCCATTGAGCTTCGGGGACTCATTTACAAGAGAGACGTGAATTTTAGCAAAGAGTGATGACAACACTGAACAATCGTAAAGATGCATACAAGCTGAGAATTTATTTATCTTTTACTCTGGTTTGGTGAATGAGGACAGAACATTCTGCAAATGGTGATTTTGTTCACAAAGTAAAAAACAAACATTGCTTATATGCTTGCAGCTTACTTTTAATAGTTTCTGCTTTACATAACACAAAAAATGGTACAATGGTGCTTTCATTTCAAATGCAAACAACATCATTGCACAGACAGGTTCATGTTAGAAACACTTGTATCATTAAAAAAAACAAAACATTAATTGTAGTAGAAAACATTTTATTACAATTTTTTTTCCTGGTGAGGGCAACTTTTATCTGTCAATTATTTACATAAAATTGAGCACATTTAGTCCATAATTAAGAAACTGAACTTCTCATACTTTGCCCAGTTAAGCAGCAGAACAGTGGACTTTTAAGGGGAACGTTACGTACTTAAAAAAAAAAAAAAAAAAAAAAAACATCCGCTTTAATTGTTTGTAATTTTGTTTAATTAGCTTTTGATTTCCTAAAGTTGTTTGTAATTGCATAATTAGCAGATAGGATTGCCCTCTAGGTATGTGCTGCAAGTAAAATCAGCACTGTGCTGGAATTTGTGTGAGCGCAAGCGTCTTCAGAGGGAAGATGTTTAAATAATTTAGAAATATTAATTAAAATACAAGACAATTTGAAGTTAGACCTATAGCATTTCGTACGGGACTAAATATCGCCCGCTGCCTTTCATCCCAGAGTTTTAAACTAAATTAATTTTATTCTTAGAAGCGAGGAAACTGTAGCAGCTTTGGTCAAACCTTGTAAATGACGTCATGCGCAGTCTCCTGGCCCTCAGAGTACGTTTTAAGGATGACTCTCAGCTACTACCACGACAAAGTTTTGCTCAATATTTGTATTTTTAGCTGAGTTCACAACGTTTTTCATTAGCTAATGTTGAATAGATGTAGTATTTTTGTTTTTGTAACAGGCTGTGTCAGCCATTTTGGATCTGGTTAACTCTAAAACCTAATGGTTACTTTCTGTGATCTTCATTCAGATCTGTCTTGTTGCTGATGAGGTGTTTTTGAAGACACCGTTGACTCCAATAGTTTAAAGTTTTAAAAACAGATTGGTTAGTGCTCACAGTCCATGTTGGGAAGGGCTACCACCAACTCAAACGTTTGTGCAACGTCTGTATTGTTAGCTGAGTAATAACCAGTTTTGCTTCTAACGTTAATGACACTTTACAGGGGTTTTACTCCAAAAATGAATCAGTAGATGTACATCCAGTGACTTCTTACTTTGATCAAAGTCTTCCTATTGATTTGTGACCTATTTTTTTAATACTACAAGCACATGCACACACGTACACCCCCCTCCCCGCGTTATTTCCTTAAACGTTAAGTGGCACACAATAAAAAGCAGGAAACTAAAAAAAGTTAATGACAAAGGACAACACGAGTGTAAGTCTCTCACAAACACAGTGCCCGAGTGCTTTCACAGTGAATGTCAGATTTAATGATCAATTGGAAGGAACTCCTTCTAGCTTTTCAGTTTTATGCTGTAAAAATATTCATGTGCAGCATTTCTCGTCGTGCACAGTCTGTTGCAGCCCCTTCCCTCAAGCAGGCGGCTGAGGAGCATTCAGAGCAAGACCACTGACCACCAGGCTCACAACCTGTTTCAGACTGATGAACTCCAGCTGCAATTAATTCAGCTTCATTTTACTTTTTTTATTTTTTATTATGTATCTTATTGTAGTTATTTATTTGTTAATTGTTAGGCTTCTTGATCTGGGACCTGATTCTGGTACCATGCACATTCAAATGTGAGCTGATCAAAAAAATCCTTGAATCTTTTACTCAAGAATATTCTGGAAATTTCATGCATTTTGCCTATTCAGTGGTGACACAGTTGGTAGAGTTGTTGCCTCGCAGTGAGAAGGTTGCCGGCTCGAATCCCAGCCGGAGACCTTTCTGGAATTTGCATGTTCCTAATTAATTTAGTAATTCATTTTTAGTTCATTTTAATTAGTTATTAACCTGTCTAAATAAAGGTTGAATGAATGAACATTTTCTCTTGATGGATGGATGGATGGATGCCTATTCAGTGCAGTTCCTATCCCATCACAAAATCATTTTACCTTCCTGCCCTCCAGAATATTCTTCTTTCAAAGGTGATAAGAGTCTGTATCTTTTGTAACTTTGCCTCCGATCATCTCCATTCATGGTTTATCTGCAAATGTACAAATCTTTTTAATTTACTGAATGTTTTGGTTTGTAAAAGGATGCAAACACTATTTTTGTAATCCTCTTCTTTTTCTTTAATGTGGCAGCTCGGTTCAGATAACTCACCTCCTTCGTTCATCCATGCTCTCCACTTCGTGTGGTGTAAACTTCAGGTAGTTGTGGTTTGTTTCCTTCTTTGCTCTCAGAAATCTGCACTGCTTCTCTTCACTCTGGGCTCTGCCCAGTTCAATTTGCAGAGGAGAAAAGCAAGCCAAGTACACAAACTAAATAATTCAGCCTGCATTCTGCAGCCGCCCTTTTCACACTGGAAGGAGACGAGTGTGTTTGCACACCGTTTAACTTCTGCACGTTATAATAGGAGACGCTATTTGCACAGTTACTGATGTAAGTGGAGCTGATGTAGCTTCAGCACATAAGGCAGTGTTTGTTTACAGGGAAGTACATTTAGTTTTTATGTTGAGCATCTTTCTGCACTGTGTACAGATCAGCAAGGAACTTGAAAGAGCGTAAAATGAATGAATTGTTTACATAAGAGCACATGTTTTTTGTTATGTACTGTATTTGTTTTATAAAATGAATAAATAAATTAAAATAATAAAAAAAATTAAATTAAAATTAAAATGAGAAACGTTAGACTTTGGGTTTGAATGTACCAGTCTGTTTAAACAAATGAGGCTGTTCTGATTGATTACCTTCACCCTCTGATGAAATACCTCTGTCCAGAGGACGGGCCTCTTCCAGGAAGACAGTCAGTACAAGGGTGAATCACTGTTTGAGGTCACCTGACTTCAGCAACTGAACAGACTTGGATGATTTTAGACAAAATATCCCATGAGCTGCTCATTCATTAGGTGAAATGACTGTAAATGTACATCCTGCAGTGTGGGCTGCACAAATGTGCAGCAGGTGCTAAATAATTTTAAAATAATTTATTTTAAATAAAAATTCCATGCCGACCCTGCGGCTCATCCATCAATCAGCCAATTGAGTCATGTTCAATCTTATTTTGAAAAACCGCGATAGAGTGAGTCCGTGATAAACGGACAGTGAAGTAGCGAGGGACTACTGTTTTTTATTTTTATATTTTCTGTGTTTTTTGCAATCTAACTGCTGCGTACATACTCCTGTTTTAGACATTTGTACGTCATAAGGTTCAGCTCGTTCTGGAGATGGTTGCTTTGACTTTTGATTTGTGTATTTACAGTACATTTAAAATAAGATTAAATGTTTAAATATTTCCCCCATTAAAATACACTGAGAGCTTTTTTAATACGCTGTTCTTTTTTAAAATCACTTTCGGTATACTTGCTCTATATTTGTCTTCTTATGCCCCTTTTAATTTGTTTATACGAGTACTTTCAGTTTGTAGCACCCCTTTTGCTACTTTTAGCATTTAACTAGCCTTTAGCCTTTTCCTTTTGTAGCTTCTGGTTAGCATTTTGATACTTGTAGTGACTATTCTGCTTGGGTTTTAGCTATGATTTGTAACATTTGTATTATAGCTAGCATTGCTTATGCCTTTTATTATTATTTTTTAGCTTTTCTAGCCTTTATTACTTTTAACACTTAACACGTTTGTTTTTATTTTGCTTCTTTTCGCTTTAGCTACAGTTTTGCTATTTTTCAAAATGATTTCACTACAAAATTTTAGCTAGTGTTTTGGTTAGTTTAGCACTGACAAGCCAGTCATTCAGACTCCAAGACACACTGAGCTTGTTTTGCTAACATTTGGAGACACTCAGTGATGCCTCCTCAGGTTTTTATGTTTTAACCCGCTGCTGTCCATGTTGCTGCCTCACATTGTGTCTGTGCACATCCTCTGCATGCATTAAGTGGAAACATTGCAGTAAATCAAACCACTGTCTCTCCTGTTTGACTCCAGATAACATCTTGAAAACAAGTGTAATACTCTGCTTTGTGCGTCACATTAAGTGAACTAGTGGTTTAAAGCTGTTCTAGTGTTGATGAAACATTCTATCATAGCTGTTCATATCCCACAACTTTCTGTTGGTCCAAGTCACTTTATTGGAGTAGAGGGTGTATGTTCTGGCATTATCTGCTGCTCAGTCCTTATCGCTGCCAACCTGTTAACTAGATGAGTGATGAGCTCAAGCTCCGCCGCTGCCTGCACGCTGTAATGAAGCAGGCAATGGATCTAATGGAGGGAAGTGGAGAAAATCAATTTGCCTTTCACAAAGTCTTCAATAGTTTGCCTTTTGTAAAGCAGCTAGGTCAAAGCAAGTTTGGCTGCTTTTTAAAACCCAGAGAAAGGTCAAATCAATAAATGCATGCGTATGAATTTTGAAACAGTTGCACAAAGCCAACCGCACGACTGACAGCGAAGAAAGGAAGTGTTTAGTTAGCACTTTGTGTTATGACATTAAAGTCACAATGAAATGAAAAGGACAAACGTTAACCTTGTTAAACCTCATACATATAAAAAAAATTGCAGTTTGATATCAAGTGTATTTTGAAAAGGTCTAGTTTTCAAAGTGGAAAAAGAGGCGTTGATTTAAAAAAAGATTCATACGATCTGGGCCTCATCACTTTTGTTCTTTTTTTAATTAAATGTTCAAATGTGTTTTTCCACTAAGGCTTATTTATGAACTTTAGACAGATTTATTGAAGATATTGCCCTCACGCTGTGGAAGTAGTGATGTTTTGTGCTTACCTTCATAAATTGAACGTTAGCTTGTCTGTTACCAAAAATATCTCATGTCAATATCTGTGCCTCCCTGGACAGGTTTTAATGAAACTCTCAGAAAATAAAATCATTTAATGTACCTCCATAACAGATCTACATTATGTGTGCATTTGCTCCTTTACAATGACTTCATGCAGTTTGAGGCGTTCAGAGAATTTTGTTTGTTTGAGGCGATTGTTTTTTATCTGAATGGGGTCATCAAACGATGTTCTTGTTCCAGAAATAACCCTAAATGGTTGCTGCATTTATTTTTTATTATTTGCCATGTGTTTTGATTTGCCCAGACAGACTAGATGTAGTGATTTAATAAGATGCTGAGCTATAATTTGATTCAATACTAGGGGTGCACCGATAAATCGGCCGGCCGATTTATCGGCCCCGATTTCCTTAATTTTGGGAAATCGGAAATCGGC
>JARVLU010000179.1:28207752-28225917 GCA_031762415.1 Simpsonichthys santanae
TTATTATTATTATTATTATTATTATTATTATTATTATTATTATTATTATTATTATTATTATTGTTATAGACCGGATGGGGTGGAGTCACGTGACTACAGACTGCACGTAGCACAGCATCTTAAAGGGACATGAGCATAGCTTACCTACAAACAGCCCAAAAACAAAACAACTTTTTATATTTTTAAAACACCAAAAATACAGACGTGGGCAAAATGACTTTAATCATTGTTATATAAATTTCAATATCGGTTAATTTTCGGTATATTGCCCAGCCCTAACTTGACTCACTATTTATGAAACAGCTAGTATTAAGCGTCTAATGTTGAGCAACATAACGGAAGATTTTAGTTGGTCTAACTGACTTGAAGTGCATTTAGAGTTGGACGAGTGTCGCTACTCAACCTGTAATTTCTGGGGAGACGTGTTTCCAGACTTTCTTCCATTAAGCTGTGCTCTATTTATTTAAAAATTTCAGCTTTTTCGTTTCTTCTCACACGCACGCATCAAAAGCCCGTCTGTTTCCAGATTATCTGTTTCCACAAAGACGAACCGTTGAGTTTCGGCTTCAATTTCAGCTCTCACACATTTCCCATTTCCCGTTTTACGCTCATTGTCTCAGATGCAAATTACCTGAGACACTTCAGAGCAATTGGGGTCATTACCCTTAGATCTTTGCACACAGCAGTTAATGATTTGCCATCAACCCTGAGTGTGCACGACTGTGTATCAGCAGCATTAAAGTCAATGTGGCAGGTTTTCATTTTGAGGACATGCAAACAAAGCCTCAGTGGACCTTTTACTACATGTATGCTAGAAGTAATCTTCCTCAGTTAGCACCAGCCTTTCATTATGAAGACATCGGTTCTATTTTTTTCAACAAGCTGGAGGTGAGGATGATGATGGAAAAAGCTATGAGGAGGTAATTCTTCACTGGGTTGTCAACACCTTCCATACTACTTTTTTATTTTGCAAGTTACTTGTGTTATTTCATTTTCCTCTAGAAAACTACGGCACCTTGAAAGCGCAGAGAGTAACTCCACGTTTAAAATAGCTTCACCCAGCAGATAATCCTGGAAAATCCTGAGCAGTTAATCCAATTAGTCAACACGTAGTGATCCTGAGCATTAAATCCAATACAGCATAACACAGAAAGGTTTTGTGGTGTGTGACGCTGCTTTCCCATTAACTTCTCTGTTACACAAAACCTCATTTATTACAATTTATTATGGATCATGAGGGAGTTGCAATCCTCCAAACAGCTTCCTGCATCTCACAAATTGTTTAGCAACTTAAAATGACGGCAACACTAAGCAACCTTAAATACGATCTCATAAGTTAATCAACTGGGCCACTTGTTGGACTGGAATTGATTCACTGGAATGAGAGATTCACTGGAAAGAGAGCTGAATTATTCTGCGTACCACTAGGACAGTAGACGATGTAAAACAATGCAGAGGGAGGAGGGTGTATATTTAAAAATGTACCGAAGGCACCGAAAAGGAACAACCATATGATCAACGATGAATATTGGTGTTTTTAATTAATTAAAAAACCATCATGGGCCATAAAAATTATAGTCGCTTTTTCAGATAAACAAAATGTTATTATTTTAGACCTAACATTTAAACTTTACATAAATTACTTTGGTAACTAGTAGGCCTGTCACGATAACAGATTTTGCTGGACGATTAGTTGTCTCAGAAATTATTGTGATAAATGATATTGTTTGAAATTTGACAATAATTAGTAATTATTGTCAAATTTAAGGAGAAATGTTGGTTAATTTATTTTGTGTGTAGTACCTTCATAAACCACCAGATGGCAGTATAAGACTGTTTGAACTGAAGGATGGATAGTGAGGGAGTGAGCAGCGTGTCTCTTTAAGAAAAGTGGGAGGGAGGCCCCTTGATGTGTCATGGGCCGTCTCTCCTTCCTGTTTTTGGTTCTCAAAATGGCGGATGCTCGGTGTGGTTTGAGCTCATTAGCATTTTTCACACAAAGCTTTTAATAAAACAATCTGTAAACAAGTTCTCAGCTTCTTTTTGCAGAGAAAAATAACTTTTTACACGAAGGCACTGGTTTCAACTGTGAATTTTGGAGCTTCGACAAGACGGAGGTTTTTCCCAAGGTCGGCCTGTTAGCTTAGCTCGTAGCTTAGCTGCTTTTAACGATACAAAAACGCGATTTTGGACGGTTAAAATGGATTTTAAAGAAAAAGGGATGGTCAGTGAAGAACACCTGAGTTTAACCTTTTGTTATTCCAGTGTCTTCAGAAAGAGAGAGACACAAAGAAACAATAAAGCCGATAAATGAAAGTGAGGTTGATAATTTTCATTTATCATGAAATAAATTGATTTATTATTGTGACAGGCCTAGTAACTAGATGTCTAAAAATGTGTTAAAATCAAATACTGTACTCTCACATTGACAGTTTTTATTTGTATTAATTTATGTGCTATGAGGCGGAGTTGCACAGAAAATACATTTCCTGCCTGTTTTCCTGCTTGACTGACTGGCTAAATGGATGTCTTGTTTGACAGCTTTACAGATTTATTAGAGCTTGTTTCCGAGGCAACAAGTCGCACCAACCAACAGGCTCTTGACCTACTGGTTTACAGCCTGCTGTGACCATTTGTACCAGCCATTACAAATAATTACCCTTAATTATTGTTGTTCTCAGCAAGCGCCTGTCCTTTAAAAGAGCAAAGTAACAATGAGTCAGCAGCGATATCAGACATCTGTGCTGCTGGTTGTAACTGAATGTATATCTAACACACACGTGCAGCAACTGTACGCCTGAAACAGGAAGTGTGACTACGTGCGGTCTGCTGATTGAGTTTCTGTTAGACCATATTCACCCGATGGATTTGGAGCCATACATTCTAGTAACGGTAAAATTAACTTAAAACATGAGAACAAAACCAGTGAAGTGTGTCTAAAGGTGGAGGATAAAGGAATTTAGTGTCTTAATCTAAAAGAACCTGGATTATCACAGAACACACACACACAGACATTGGAATGATAAAAAAAAGAATTGTCGACCTGTTAGTTTAGGAACTAGTTTTGATGTTTCACTCAAGCTTCCAGCCAGCATTTGACTTGAGATAAAATGACGTTCACAAGTAAAAATGGGATTACAGTATTACAACTCTTAAAAATTGACACTGAAAGGATGTATCCACCTTTATGTAACTGTATTACGTTCATTACAATTACATTTCCCACAGTACAGTTACCTCACAGTATGGTTTCAAACAGAGACAAGCGTAGCTCGTATACATAACCAAAACCTTGTTTGTTAGCTTTAATAAGGTTTCAAATGAGCTTCTTTTAGTGTTAATAGTTTTATTCCAAGAACTAAAGCTGCACAATCGACGAGTTTACTCGAGAGAGTGACTCAAACCGGCTGAGCGCACTCTCGTGGCAGCACCCTCGCTGCTTACGCGAGTTTGGTCGCACTCAAGTTGGACGTATCTGTATGCTGCTATGGTCCTGATAAGTCCAGGAGTAAATGGCAGGACGCACAACATATGAAGACTTGACCGTCTGATTCAGGCCACTCCCCCTCACCTTGGGATCCAGGGTCTAACCCTACAAACAAAAACCGTGAACTTAAACCAAGCTGGTAACTCCCAGTCCCAACAACGCACAGCTCAACCCTAAAATAGCAACAGGTGCAAAAACCCACAGGTGTCTCTGTCAGGAGCAGGAGAGCAAAGCCAACAACCATCAGAACATCTTCTCCTCTGGCCTCCCTCGCTCGTCCAGCAGGCAGAACTTGATCCTTTTAAACCGCTTCTGGCCAATCAGCTGTTCAGAAAGAGCAAATGGATTTAGAGACACAGGGACACGTCACATATGCTAATGACAGTTTGAAAGCATCAACCTTTAATGCAGTTACGTTAGATACAAACGTTTGGGAGTTTGGGTCACGGTGTGGGAGCAGGGGATGATGGTAGGAAAAAGAGACATTTGGCGTCTCCCCCTGCCACACAGAAATGGTCACAAGCGAGCATGTATGGACGTTTATTTTTTTAACATGTCATGATCTTCATGGTGGTTCTGTTGGTAGGGCGGGGTGCTCTCCTTGGGTAGTGGTAGTGGAGACACTGATATACTGGTCTAAATCTTCTCTTCAGAATTATACTCTAGTATAAAGATGTTTGTAAGCTCAATAATCCAGGTACATAACAAAAATGGTTACATCATGTCATCTGGACCAGTTTCTTTAAGTGAGGAAGAATGTTTCGTCCCCCATCTGGAGGACTTTATCTCTAATAGACTAAATCATTAACATGGGGGCAGCTGGCACAGTGGGTACGAAGCAGACAGAGGCAGGTACGATGTAGACAGAGGTAGACAACAAAATAATGTGTACGACGTAGAACACAGCTTTGCAAACCATATACAAAAATATAGGTTAAAAATTTTAAGAGCTGGAATTTTGGTGGAATATATACCGTATTTTTCAGCCTATAAGGCGCACCGCATTATAAGGCATATTACGCGAAACAAATAAGATAAGTCAAACTGTACTCATTCACAGTAACCACATAAAATTGGTTCGAGGTCAGTAAGCACAACCAGAATCAATACACAAGGTGCACCTGATTATAAAGTTCACTGTCAAAGGATTTTAAGTGCTCCTTATAGTCTGAACAATACGGTAAATGTGTTGTTACTTCACCATAAATTCAAGATTAACCTGGGATAATAATGTTTTAAATAATGTTTCAGCAAATCTCTATTTGTGGTCATTAATGTCTTCACATCTTACAAGTACTGGACATGTCTCCTCACTGGACGTGTTTACTCTTCTTGGTCTGCAGTTTCTGATCTAGACAGTTAGTTTTAGTTTGTTCAGGTGAATAAAAACTGAAAGAGTTACGTTTCTTGTTGCGCTTGCTCGGGGCCTTTGTAATAAATCTACATGTTGTGTGAAAATGGTCCTAATCCATCTGCTTCACGTTGGCATGTTTATTTATCCTGTTTTGATTTCTGCTTGTGTTCGAGCTGCAAAAACACACGAGGAATTAATTTTAATGCTCAGGGCTTGCCACTTGTTTTGTGACCTAATTTGGAAAAGCTTGAATATTTAAATGCACAACTTTGACTGAGATGTTAAATGTTCTATGCACTAATTAGCCACATAGCATGACGCGACCTTTAATGTTTAATAAACTAAAACTAAATAAACTGGAAATGCACCACTGTATTGTTTAATTTAAAGTGATTTAAAAGTTGAAACCTGGACTGAATCGTGGGATTGGAGAATTATTAACCTCTAAAATAAAGTAAGGTTGTCATTGTCATATCCACATGAACTCTGTTATTTATTAATTTATTTATTTCCCCCTCCCTCCTCCTGTTCTTCCACCTGTCAGATGATGAAGCACGCATGGGATGGCTATCGGCGCTACGCGTGGGGTTCCAATGAGCTCAGACCCGTCTCCAAGCAAGGCCACTCCAGCAATCTATTTGGTGAGCGGAGACCACACACACACACATGCACGCACACATGCACAGTCTGATCTTGTTTTCCTACCACCAGCAGCCTTGGCCTTTAGATGAGCAGCCGAATTGGCCGTCACTTACAGTCATCCATCCACACACGCCTCTAAATGTCAACTTTATCATATTTACATTATGTTGATGCAACTTACCAGTTGTTGGCAGCTGTGGCGCTAATGAGTGTGACAGTTTGTAACTGTCTTCCTTTTAGTACTGAAACACAAAACAAGTTTCACTCAAATCACTGACAATATTACCATATTTTTTGGACTATAATGTACATTAAGTGGAAAAACCCTGTCAGATAAGTCAAACTTTATTCTACTCATTCACAATAACTCAACATTGTTCAGCTGAACCACATAAAAACGTTCGAGGTCAGTAAGCACAGCCAGAATTAACACTTAAGGCTCACTGTCAGTTTTTGAGAAAATTAAAGTATTTTAAGTGCATCTTATAGTCTGAAAAATACGGTACAAATATGTGTTCACCCAAACTTTGATATTTGTGTTTGTAGTCGTGCACCAGTGGTGTATGTTTTACTTTGGCAGGCCTTCGATAAAATACCATTCATGTTTGAACGAGCGGGTAAAGAGGCACCATAAATACACCCACGTTTGCTCTCAAGGTTGTTTTTTTATGTTGCATTGCGTTACTGAGGCTCTGTGTTAAGAGTGACTCGCTTTTTATATTCGCTTTTTTCACCTTTCTTTAACAACTACAATTAAATCAAGACAACTTGAAGGAAAATGCCTGCAATTAGGAGACTATAGACCCTGAAATGGATCTGTAGGCTGAATGAAAGTCAGACATAATGGGAACAGTGTTTAAAAGAATGCATTTATGGCTTTGGCCTCAAAGTTGCTGTTAAAGCTAATCGACACTGACGCATTACCACTTTATAAAACTGTCTTTGCAGATATCGCAGTAAACTGTTCACACATTCGTTTGGAAGCTGGAAGAGCTGAGCTAATATTTACTACTTCTTTGCTTTACTTGATTAAATGTGACTCTGAACTGGTTGAATGTTGTTAAAGTTGCTGTATTTTGTGTGTTTTGGGTTGGTTCGTTGCTTGTTGTGTATTTTTGCCTAACTCCAGCCAGCACCACGCTGGTTGAGATGACACTACAACAGGAGAGTGATCCAAAACATTAACATTGTTGGAAAAAACACAGTAAAGATGCTCTGTCAACTAATCTGCAGATTTCAGTGGGATCTCACTGGTTTGTCGACAAACAGCCTGTGAACTGTGCAAAACATAATTTTTTATGATAAAGTTTATGAGCTTAGAAAACATAGATTCACTTACGTTGATTGCAGCGTTGTCTGTCTGATACTTTCTCCATGTTCTTGTACTTGTACTCATAAATGTGTTCTGATACCACTTTCTGGCTGTTGAGCAGTCAGGTGGTAGAGGAGCAGCGCGAGTTGTGTGGAGGTGTTAAAAAGTGAACGATGGCTGTACACACACTCTAGAGTTTGCTGACTAACCCCAGGACCATTAAGTCTTAAAAGATAATCTGTGAGCATTTCTTAAATATATGCTCAGTGTTTTCAGCAAAGAAGAGCTGACTGTCGAGGAATGACCCTAGATATTTAAAATTTGCCACAGTTTCAACAAGTCGGCTATCGAGTGTAACTGGCTTCTTTTTAAGGTCTTGTTTAGGGCATATACCCAGTAATTAATTATTTTGTCTTGCTACATTAATATCTAGCATACCCGGTACTCTGACGGCACCATGTCTCCAGGGCCTTAAATAAATAAGAAGCTTCACCTGTGGGATTGTTTTCCGTTAGTCGTCCAGCCAGAGCCATGTCATCAGCATATTTGATTAAAATACAGCTCTGGTCATTAATCACAAACTCTTTTGTAAAACGAGAGAGTAACGCAGGAGAGAGAACAACCTTGAGTGCTCACCATTAGCACATCAGAAGTGTTACCACCACCACAGACCCTCTGTGGACGGCATGACAGGAAGTCCCTGATCCAGAGGACCAGGCCTGAGCTGACATTAAGATCAATGAGCCTGTTTAACAGATTATGAGTTTTCAATGAGTTAAAATCTACAAACGACAGGTCTAGAGGCAGACTTCATTTATGTTGATTTGTGTTCTCTTTATACCTCTCTCTCTTTTCTAGCTTTGTTTTCATCTTTGTTTTTTCATGCCCGTGTCCATTGCATCTTAAACAAACCCAAAGCAAATTCAAATAAAATTTTATTTATGTATCAATTGGAGCATTAAGGCCAGCATAATGCTCTGCTTGTGAAAGTAAATCTGTTTGGCATCACCTCGACACTCAGACAATAATTCTGAGTGCCACAATGTTGAACAGGACAAGGGGAAAAAAAAATCTACAAACAAAATTCTTGCAAATCTTTGTGGGCTTTTATTTATTTTAATTTTTTTATATTTGTACTTGTATTGGTACTCTGTTTTGGCAAGTTAGAAGGAAGTATTTGCACTTTGTCCCTAGTGCGGGAACTTTGATTGCTGGTGAAATTAGCCAAATATTCATTTTACATCAAAGATACAATTAAAGTTTCCATGTTGCTATTATCAAATAAAATTCCAAAACTGTTTGTAAATTTTCCATTTATGAGATTTTATTCACCCCAGTTTGTATTAGTCATGTTAAAGTGCACTGAAGTTGTTAGTTTTTTGTTTTTTTGCCTTATTTACTTCTCGCATTAATATCTTTGAGGGCTCTCAGAGAAGATGTTATAAAAAGTGACATATTTGGTCCAGTCCCGTTTTGTTTCATTGAAGCAGTCGGGTAACTCCTTTGGTACGCGGCCTCATTTTTCTCCGTTTCTCTTCGGCGCACTTCTCATAAAAAATACTTCATCTGGCTACTCATCCGTGAGAAACATGTCAAAATTCTTCCAACTTCTAGTCCAATCTGAATTTTTCTTTGAAACGTTAAAGAATGTGTTGAATGTAAGTAAAGTCGTCTCAGGTTTAGACCTCAGACTGGAAGCTCATGATTAATGACGTCCCTCTGATATTTAATGAGGAAACTCAACCAGCCTTTGTGTAATTTTTTCAACTATTTCATTATTGGAATATCATACTTGTCGAAACAGAGGGCGGAAGTTGGTCTATGAATACTAATCATTAGATTAGATTGTTCTGTTTGTCATCCTGTGTTTCCCTCTAATGGGTATTCATCCCTTGTCTGTTCTATAGACAAGTAAATGGGTTTTAGCCGTGCAGACTCACTTTTATTAATAAAAAAGACATTATGAACTTGGGGAATTCTCACAGCTTTATTTATCTCTTCTAGAACAATGTTTAACAAGAACTGATGTCTTGACCTTTAAATATTTTACAGTGGAGCAACTTTCCAAACAGCCAACAATTTACATGATTTTATGTAAACTAGACCAACAAATCAAATAACCAAAGAATATAAACTGTGTAAACTAAATCACCTCAGCAAGAAGTACCACTCCATCTACTCTCTCTGACATAATTTACTAAATAATCCATTATTGGCTATACATTTGAGGACTGATGCACATAATAGCAACATTAAAATGGATAATCAGTAAAAAAACAAAAGTAAACCTTCATTAGAATACTGTTTACTAACAGTAAATGCGCCATGATAATATCTGTAAAATATTGTTTATGGTAGAAGTGATGGAATGAGTTTTTATTTTGAGTTGGACCTTAAAAAAACGAAAAACAAAGGACAAAGGATCACATCACATTATCTGTAACGAAACATGGAAACAATCAACAAATAATGTTTTTGGTATTTGAGTTTTAAAACATTTTAATGAGCAAACATTTATCACTTCTGCACCTGTAAATATAATGTTATTAATGATCTTAGACTGTATTTGGAATATTTACTTGTTCACTACATTCTGGTAACTACCAGTATATAATAGACTTTATAGTGGAGGCACATCACAATGTTTTCACATGTCAAACACTACATGATTCTTTATAATTATGTAATTAAATAAACATCAACAAGAAATAATGGACTATAGTTTTCAATCTGTGTTGCTGGTTTTTGGCTGAGAGAATGTAAATATAATCTATCTCCAAAACGCTGACATAAAGTCTATATAAACTCGTCTGTTGCTCTTTTTGTTGTATTATTTATTTGTACACAGCCATAAACTTAAACTGTAACACAGTTACAGAACAAGTGAGTTATAAAGATGTCTGGCGCCCCAAACAAGCCATACGTTCATTATAATTGTGTTAAAAATGCAGCTTGCTATTCATTTTGGTTCACAACATATGCTTAAAATGTTTCATATTTAAACTTAAATGTTTTAAATATTGGACCAGTTCACATTTTTACATGATTTCTCAGCCCCACAGCTCTGAGGAACGAGATGAGACACTTTACTTAGACGTTTCTAGAACGAAGGCCTGAAAATCACAACAATTAGCTGTGGACGTTAGCATTAGCCTTGATTAGCTTGTTGCATTGGCTCCTGCTGTACATCGTGGTCCGTTTCCACCGACAAAGAGTAGGACTTCTGCACTCTACCTTTTACTGAACCACAAGAGTACTAGTACCATACAGTGTATGAAATGAGTCCTGCTGAAAGTCCGAGTCACTCTTTAGTGCACGGAGGGGACGATTCAAACACAGCCTTAAACTTTTTAGTCGACTCATGCACTTGAACGCTAAAAGGAAATCCCCTGTGGGAGTTGGTGTAAAGCCCCGCTGACTTTGTTCTCCTGCATCCTGTTGATGCTCGAACTGATGGTATCTAGAGAATCTGATGTGATTTGAGTCTCGGGGTATATTTTTCTGCTGTTGAGGGTGGTATCATCATGATGTAGTGAAATAATCAGTGTTTCTCATTTCTTCAATATTTAATAGTTTTAATGTAGTGGCTGATTGGCGTATTCTCTGTGAGGCTTTTGACTGCAGATGGAGCGGAGCGGCGAGCTCCTCTGTGGTCATTCCCTGAAGGAGAAAACTCCTCGTTCTCACACGCCAGCTGTTCCCACAGCTGTTTCTTCTTTAGAGTGTTCGGCTGCATTTGGATCACCTCAGACATGTCCTAATGGAATATTAGCTATATGTTTTGGTTTCCAGCAATTTTCAACTTCTGCAAAACTGAGCACGCTTAACTAACACTTGAATTTAGTTTTTCACGTTAAATAAGTACAGAAAATAAGGCCCTAGTTGTTGTAGAAGAAAATCATTTTGCCTGCTTCCTTTAGACCAAGATTGTGTTTTGTTGAGAACTGTTATAGGCATTCTGATCAAACCTTGAAAAAAAAGTTATGCGTGAAGTCCTGCTCAAAGTGTGTGTTATAAAGGACTGTCAGCTACTACCACATCCATTTTTAGCTCAGTATCTATAGAACTGACAGAGTTGTCACTGGTTTTGTAGTTTCTAAAATTAGTTGGCTCTAGCAGCCATGTTGAATTGTGTTGATTCAAAAGTATGTTGTAGGTGTACATCTAATGATTCCATCGGGCAGTTTTATTAATTTTGTTCAGTGCTTGAGATATTTTGTTATTGCACACTGACATAAATACATATTCAGTAGTCCTTCACTTATTGCGGGGTTACATTCCAGATACCCCCGTGATATGCCAATCCACCAAGGGACGTTAAATTTACTGTATTTTACTACTGTATTTATATATATTTTGAGGCTTTATAAACCCTTCTCACACTCATGCAATGTTCTCAAGAATGTTTTAAATGCTCTAATTGCTCGAAAAAAGCACAGCAAAAGAGAGCAGACAGCCTGATGCTATGGTTACTGAGCCAATCAGCGCCCGGGGGCGTCCTGGCCATCGGGAGCACCGGGACATTTCGCCAAGGGCAAATAAAGGCTTGGTTAGGGTTGTTCTTGTTTATTTTAAATAAAGAATCTGTGTCGCTCACTCTGGTATCCTCCTCACTGAAGCTCCAACAGCGGCGATGGGGAAAGACAGACCCCACCCTGCCCCCTCCTTTCTCTTTCTGAGGCTGACAGCCTCAGAAAGAGAAAGGAGGGGGCCTCAGCAATCACTGAGCGGGCCAGGCCATTGAGAAATGTCTCTGTTCTCCCGATGGCCAGTCAGCCCTTTAGGACAATGCTCTAGTTGGTCACCTTCCATCAATCAGCCAATTTTGTGTTGTGTGCAATCTTACCTGCGAAAGAGTTAGTTTGAGGGACTACTGTACATGTGCACAAAGACATGGGCTAAAACATGTTTTCATTCATTCAGGAAAGTGTTATTCCTTTAAGGTAGCATTAGAAGCTTTGATTACATTTTTCTCAGTAACTAATTGTTTCAGATTTACAACCTGACATGAAAAAAACATTCATATGAATTCTATATTGTATGTAATTTCTCAGGACAGACATAATATGTTCAATTCTTCCTTCGATGGGAATTAACCAGCAGCCATTCATCCTCCTTCCTAAGATCTTGGCTTGCTCTTCTGTTTACCATCTCCATCCTCCAGTTTGGCAGAAACTCAAACACAAGGGGCTGTTTTATCAAGCAGCATTACCAGCTCTTTCTTAACCCAAACACTTCAACAAGAAGGGGCCAGAAATGGTTTAAAGGACATAGTCATCGTTATATCCCATTTCAGCTCTGAAAATCACCACCTAATGAAACAGTCCTGCTCATGTTTTTCCCAATAATCTTATTTAACTGGGTTCTTTTTAACTGATGTTTTATTTAAGTGACATGCATGCGGGAAATAAAGCTGCTTAAGTGACTGAAAGAACTTCTTATTGCTCGCTTGCACGATAGGCAAGCAATCATATTCATCTTTGTCTGTATATTTGTCTGTCTGTTAGCTAAATACATTATGAGGGATTAACTTTTGGGGTCAACGTGATTCTATATGGCCGCCACAACTAATCAACTTTAACAAATGGAAAAATAAGTCGGTATTAAAAGGAAGCCAGCAGATTGTGTTGAATCTTCACTTCATCACAGTCTCTCATCTTGAGCGAGCACAAAGGAAACAGTGGGAAGGAAAAACTCCCTTAACAGGAAAAAAACTTCCAGCAGAACCAGGCTCAGGGCGAGCGGCTATCTGCTTAGACCGGCTGGGTTTGAGAGTACAGGAAGGCGAAACAAACAGAATGGCAGGTCCAGGTGTACTTCATATTGGAGGAAATACTAACAAAAAAAAAATTCATACATGCTAAGACAGAAATAATTATAAATACAAAAAGGTAGCATAGAGCAAGAAAACAGCAGCAGAGTGAGGACATATGGTCATTTTGTCCTCTAGCAGTCCAAGCCTATAGAAGCATAACTCAGGGATAGTTCAGGAAACCCAAGCCGACCCTAACTATAGGATTGATCAAAAAGGAAAGACTTAAGCCCAGTCCTAAAACCAGACAATGTTTCAGCCTCATGGACAGAAACTAGAAGTTTGTTCCACAAGAGAGGAGCCTGATAAATGAAAGATCTGCCTCCCATTCTATTTCCTCTAGGAACTCAAGGAACCACAAGTAAATCATCAGTCTGAGAGTGAAGTGCTATTTTAGGAAAGAATGGAACAATAAGATCTGTAATACAAGATGGAGCTAGGTTGTTGAGAGCTTTGTAGGTTGGAAGTAATATTTTAAATTCTGTTCTGAATTTGACAGGAAGCCAAGGTCACAAAAATAAGCCAGAGTGGAAAATATGTCTAAACATTGCCTAACATGTAAATAATTTAAAAAGAATTGTAGTCCTGTGTAGGCCTGTCACACTACAGCTTCTTTTTGCAGAAAAAAACAACTTTTTACATGAAGGCACGGGTTTCAACCGTGAATTTTGGAGCTTCAGCAAGACGGAGTTTTTTTTCCCGAGGTTGGCCTGTTAGCTTAGCTTGTAGCTTAGCTTCTCAGCTTAGCTGCTATTAACGATCCAAAAATGCAATTTTGGACGTTAAAACAGATTTTAAAGAGAAAAGAGAAAGGGAGGGGTCAGTGAAGAGCACGGGAGTTGAGCCTTTTGTCGTCCAGGGACCAGTAGAAAGAGACGAAGAAACGATAAAGCCAATAAAAATGAGGTTGATTATTTTCATTTATTATGTGATTAATTGATTTATTATTTATCACTACAGGCCTAGTCATGTGTTCTACAGAGGGTTCATGGCCCACACCTTGAGAACCCCTGTACTAATGTAACCGATGTGCTGAAAATAAAATATAACACACTTTGTCCTCATCTGCTTCATGATGAGGTTTCAAATCAAGAACTTTAGTGTATTTTTAAACAAACGTATTCCAAAGCAGACGAGACCGTTTCAGATCCTGTCTGCTGAAATGTTGTAGATTCAGCTCAAATTAAATCCAGCTGGAGGCACCGATGGCATCCGTCTCTCCTGCTGTTGTTTCGGCTCTCTCTGCTTGTTGCAGCTCTCTGCTCAGCTGTTTATTGCCAGAATATTGCTGTTGAGATTCGCCCACAGAACAAGTACATCTTTGTTTTCAAATTCATAGGGGTTCGGTCCTGTTGTGAGTTTGCAGTTTGCTAACAAGCTCAGTCAGCACACGGTGTTTCATGTGGCTTCACTGGGAGATTGAATATAGACGTTAGAAAACCATGCTGGCTGTAAAGTTGATCCTTTAAAAACATATTTTTCTCAGCTTTATGTAAGTTTTTTTTTAAGGAGATATTCTGAATATAGCCCTTGGTTATGTATTGGGGTGATTTGTAACGGTTAGGGCCACCTGGGAGGTGATTTTCAATTTTTTGCTTCTACCTTATTTGATCAAATTTTACCAGCATTTTCTGCCTTTCGAGCTACCTCTTCGAATTGCACTTTGACTTTGTCTTAAAAGTGAAGTCTTTCCTCTGGACAGTTGGATGGACCTGTAGCTGCAGGCAGTGGGAAGACCTCCATCTCGTCCTGAGACACGGAGGCTTTGCAGCGGAGCTAATCTGCTCGGCCCGCCTGCACTGTTTAAAAGGCCACTGGCTTGATCTCCAGCTTTGCCAGCTTTTTTTACGACGGCTGTTTTTTATTTTTATTTCTAACCCTGCTGTCTTTTGCAGTCTGTCCTTCATGTGCATGTCTCGTCTTTTTCCTATTTGCTTGTTTATAAAAAATGAACACATACATTCTGATCAGATGACGTTATTCTTCTGTTTAAGTCTTCTGATGCACTGAAAAGTACATTTCCCTTTTGTCTTTGAAACCACAGATAAAGATTGAGTAGATCTTTTGGTGCATTGAGCTTTTTTTTTGGTGCCAGAAACTAATTTTGGTTGCTGGTTTGAATCCAACACAGATGCTTGTTTAACTGCGGTGTAATCTACCCAATATATTTTGTCCAGCTGGCCATTCTGTCGCCCTTCAGTCAGAATAACAAACACTTTATCGTCTGCTTTTTGCACCCTATTGGCTTTCATTGAGTCCTCCTTTACGGAAAACAAAGACCAGTTTGTTTTCTGATAAACAAGAAAAACAAAATTGATCTGAGAGACGAGACAGAAGTGAAATAAACATTTGAAGACGTGCTGACGTGTCACGGACTGTTTAGGTTCTGTTGGAGCAAACAGTTCAAAGAGCTTATTTGATTAAACTAAATACCCCCCACTAAAAATCAAAATCAACTATTTGATTTTTGTTTTTAACAATCAACTTTGGACCCCCCCCCCCTCCCACATGGCAGCTGACGGCAGCTCAACTGATGCACGTAGCACAGAGAACAACAGCTGAAGCAAAATTTACAGATAAGTTTGAATAGAGCTCGTCGACTAAAAACATTGACGTCTACAAATAACGATTTCTTACGTTGATTAGTTTTAAACCACATCTTTGGAGAATCCTGTTGCACAAGACGAGCTTCTGCTCTGAAACTGGAGATAAAAATAATAATGTTAATGCAGATGTTTGAACTACAGTTGGTCTGAGCTGCTCCGTTCCAGAACAAAAAGAGGAACTGCCTCCAACAGTTGTAAGAGCTGTGGGAACATCCCTGCTGTTCAAAACTACGACGGAGCTTTAGGGCCACGCTAAGAAAAAATAAATTCAAAGCCATAAAATTACAAGAATAAAGTTGAACAAAGTCTTAATATTATGAGGATAAAGTTGCACAAGACTTCTTTTTTTGTATCTGAAGCTAAATGAGTTGTAATATTAATAATATCCTCTGAGACGGACATATTGACCGCGGCTAACCAAATTCAGATTGCCTGCTTTGGATTGAATGAGAAGAACAGATCTCTGAAGCCACGGAGCTCGAATGTCCAACATAAAACTAACATTACTACGGTTTAATGTGTTGCTATGTTTGATTAACTTCATTATTTTGTAGGTCGCGATGCAGAAAAAAAAGTCTTGCATGACTTTTTTCATAATAAGATTTTATTTGACTTTATTCTCCTAATTTTATGGCTTTTAATTTTTTTTCTTAGCGTGGCCCTAAAGCTTCGTCGTACAAAACAGTATTTACTTAAAAAGTAAATAGATTTACTGCTTGGTACTTTTTTGACAAAGGTTAGTAAATGAGCTGAACTTAAATAACTATTATGTCCCTCACTTTTTTTGTTATGTTTCTTTTAGTCTGTTTTTACTCAATTTAACCATGTGTTAATAAAATAAATCAAGTCATTTCATTCATATAGCTCAGATTATCAACAAAGGGTTTGTTAGAAGAACTCAGTGTTCAGTTAAATCAGTTTAGTAATTATCATCTCTCTGGTCAAAGTGCTGTAAACGTTCAAAGACCAACAGTTGATTTGAGGCAAATCTATTCTGTAAAGAGTTAAATACTGTAAACTATAAAGCTTACAAGTTTTAAAAGTGGACATCCGACAAAGTTCAGTCAGGTCATGTGACTGAACTTTGTTGGAAGTTTTACCTGGATTATTGATCATGAACTTTGATTAAAAGGGGACAGTTTTAGGTGCATTTAAAAAGAAATGAGAGGTTAAATGTGTAAATTTGAAATAAAAATATAGTTATATTTTTAATTTTATTGAGCTAATATTATGTGCTTGAAGAAGAGATGTTTCGTTCGATCAGCCACTGATCATGATGGACCGATTTCTGTTAAAAACTTCTATCGGCTGATACTGATCAATGCTTTTCAGTGCCGGTCACACAAACCGATCATCTTTGCAGCCTGCCTGGTGGTGTATACATTTAAACAATGTTTTGAGATTTAGTTGACTTTCTGTATTATTTAGCCTGTTGAGAGCCTTGATGTTTTCAGTCTGTTAAAGATTCTGTTACTGATAGCAGATAAATTTAAACGTTTTTCATTTGTCCTTTTGACTGAATGTTTGCTGTATTGTGTCTGCAAGTTTTTTAAATACGCATTTTTGTCTTGAAAAATAAATAAAACATGTTTTTTTCCAAATTAAGGAGCTTTTATGATTCACATTTTCCAAATCACGTAGTAAATAGCACTCACCTATCACCTTAACTAAATAATTTTTTTTACAGCCAATCCATGTGATCGGTATCAGTGATCAGCACAAAAAAATAAAACATGATCGGAGTTTAAAGTCCATAGCAACTCTAAAAGATTCAGAAAAGGCCTTTAAGGTTTTATGAAACAGCAAAGTGATTCATACTTGCAAGTATTAATCCCATTTTTAATCCACACCCAGCTTGGATTTTACATTTGTTTAAAACTTAGTTCAGTTTTATAAGTTATTTTATTGAAGCAGCAATTTATGACTCAACGAACTCAGAACAAAACATTTAACTGTTTTTAGTAAATCATCATGTTCATTTTGGCAACAGGAGTCATCTTGCCTAAACATACAAGCAGCAAGATTTGGAAACACAGTCCACCACATCATAACACGTTCTCATGATGTTTTTGATGAAGTACAGATGTTTGCAGCTTCTGTGAGTGTGAATTATTTCACTTCTTGGCCAGAATCTTAACTCCTGCGTTTGATTCTGCTTCCTGTTCGCAGACAGCCTCAGCAAGGCTAAAAATAATATCAGCCACCAGTGAAGAGGACTGATGTTTTTGGTGTCTTTCTGTTGCAACAATCATTTAGTCTCTTATATAATTTGACACCGAGTCCTGGGCTGCAGCCGCAGCTCCCACGCAGCTTTGTGTGTCTGAATCAGAAATTCACTCTGTAATAGAAATAGATGGAGTAATTCTGCTGTGGCCTTCCCTCAGGTTTTCTTGTGTGCGTGTGTGTGTGTGTGTGTGTGTGTGTGTCAGGATGACAGCAAGGAGGATGTTGTATTATGTTGTATCTGAAGTGATGTAAATCTCACTCTGCACAGTTTAAGGGAGCTCTGCTGCAGCTGAAATGATGCGTCAGCACATGGATGCACACGCACACCTTGGATCCTGGTGTTGTTGAGATCCATCTCCTGGGTTTTTGTTAAAAAACCTTGAGTCTGCAATGTTAATTAATCACACACACATACACACACATAGGGAGAGAACAACAAGTTTTCTCGCCTGGGCTTTGAACTAACCCCCAGGGTCTGCAGCAGCACCATCCATCCTCCCATTGGCTGTTTGTGCATGAAAACAACCAACGACTGTTCTGGACAGTCTGTGCTGTTTAACTCTGTTTAGGGATATTGTCTAAATCAGCAGTTCTCAAACTGGGGTCCCTGGACCCCCAGAGATCTGCGAGACAGTGCTTGGGGGGTCCGCAAAAAAAAAAATCATAATACCGGTTGTCCCCGATCTACGGCGCCATCGACCTACGGCGCTCCGTACTTACGGCGCC
>JARVLU010000179.1:28244497-28257312 GCA_031762415.1 Simpsonichthys santanae
GATGACAACAACAACAATACAGCAAAAGTTTTTTCCTTGAACAATCAACAATAGACAATCATAAAAGAGAAGTACATCATTTTTTTTTTTAACCAAGTTAAAGCAAATATGTCAAAAGTTGCTAAAACAGACAGACACGACACAGATGCAGAAAATGTGACAATAAATGTGACAATAATTACTCATGTCAAATTTCAAACAATATTATCGTTTATCGCAATAATTTCTGAGACAATTAATCGCCCAGCAAAATTTGTG
Organism: Simpsonichthys santanae; assembly: GCA_031762415.1. Taxonomy (NCBI): domain Eukaryota; kingdom Metazoa; phylum Chordata; class Actinopteri; order Cyprinodontiformes; family Rivulidae; genus Simpsonichthys; species Simpsonichthys santanae. The sequence goes on from JARVLU010000179.1 coordinate 28,244,756, forward strand.
ACAGGCCTAAATCTCACTTTTCAAGATTTGACCAAAACATAAGATTATTTTTGCTTAAAACTGCTATGAATGGTGGTGTGCAATGTGCATTTATTCAAGAATGCTTGTTCTATAAGTAGGTACCAGTATATATTTGTCATACCACTAAAATAGTATTCTGACTGGGTTATTCCATTCATTTCTCAGCTGCAGTTCAAATTGGCAGTACTGGATACGTAACATGGGAAGATTTTACTGAATCTGCTACATCTGAAGTTACATTAATGAGTTTACGGAATGCAGCACCTTCTAAAGTGCTTCTAAAACTGATCCATTTTACCAGACACAGGAGCTTGATGGTCACTTCAAGTCCTCTTATAAACTCCCACTAGTCAGAAATAATATGCCATTTCTCACATAAAGTCATGTCTATAAAGAACATTTAGACGTTCTTCTCTCCAGTTGTCATCTGCAGGCTCAGCTCTAAGGAGCAACATTTAGGAAGTATTGACCCGGTACTGTCAGAGCAACAGTATTGCCTCTGGCAGTGGAAAAGCAATCAATTACTTAATTTTTATTATTTCCATGTGGTAAAAATAAAACAGCAGACTTGTGATTCATCCGAGTACGAGAACTGCTTTAAGAGTCTTAACTTGATCACTGCAGGAATATGAACTAAATGCTCCGTGTTTATTTTTATTTTCAGGTTTTACCTGCTTTGGTTGAGGGGAACACGTTGCCATTCTTTAGTCTTTGGTTTTAGACCAATTAAAACGTCACTAGATGAAATCTTGGCTTGTAACAAAATGATAAATCTAAAAATTGTACAGAAGGAGCAGAATGTATTACCGATCGATATGTGTCTGATTCAGGGTAAAGGGTCTCGGAGGGCCCTTTGTGTCGAGTAACATGATTACATGAGAGCCCCAGAAATATTTCACTCTAGTCAGGATTAATGGTGCAACCAACTCTTATTCCCATCTTGGGACTTGTGCTACTACTTCAGCTAAAAATTACATCAAATATAAATTGTGTTTATAATTAGACACAAAGCAAGTTCAGAATGTATAAAACTTCATATTCACTGGTGGTATTTGAACATTGGGAAGCCTTTAACAAGATATTCATTAAAAAAAACAGCAAAATATGCTAGCAAGAGAAATGCAATGTTCATTTCTCTCATATAAAGGTTATGACAGTAAAATATTTGTTCAGAAACGTCTGACCTCTCAGTCTCTTCCTCTCTGAGGAACTCTCCAGTGATGAGTCATTTGTTTTCAGACAGCAGCAGGAGAAATGGGTAATAATGAGCTCATGATTTGTTTCTTCTGTTTTTGTTGTAGAATGCAGAAATATCTGTGTTTGAGGTGAACATCAGATTTGTTGGAGGTCTTCTGTCTGCCTACTACCTGTCTGGAAAAGAGGTAAGCAGCTTCCTGTTGTGTTTTATTTCTCACTCTGCCTCAGTTTGTTTGAGGCCGATTGATTTAACGCATCTTACGGAAGACACGAAGAAAAGTGGAAGTGGAGTAAATGCTTCATTTGAATTTACTGACGCACAATATGATTTAAGTATTTTTTTGGAAAGGCCAGGTTTTGTTTTGAAACAAATGTATCTATCCTCCTTAGTTAACTGTTAATCCTTACATATGCATTAATAGGATGTTATTTTAGGGCCTATCAAAAGAAAACTGATGAAGACTTATTTTGTTCATTTCTCAATTTTGTCATTGGTGAACCAGATGTGAACCCCATTTTGATCCTGAACCCAGCTGTTTCATTTTTAATTATTATTGATTCTTGAACCAGTGAAAATAACATTATTCCTTTCAGCCCTTCACATTAAAAGTTTCAAACACGTACACTGAGTTTTGACTTTGAAGAATACACAAAGTTCCTGGTGGTCAGGGCCGAGTATCCATTTTACTGAAGAACGATTTAGGCTGTTTCCACACAGTCGAGCTGTTTAGAGACAGCACTACGTCTTGTAGACTTTTATTGTGAAGGATTATAACAGGTTCAGTTGGTTCCACTGCAGCGACATGACAAACCACACTGTGGTCTGATTCAAGTAAGATACAGCGTGTTATTTTGTACTTAGCCCAGTAAAAGTGCAATCATAACTCTTTAATACAATAATAAAAACCGGTTCAGGAGCACTTTGAGGTTCACTTCCCTTTTTTTCCTTCAACTTTTGCAACTTTATCGGGGTGGGGGTGGGGGCAATACTATTTCAACTTTGTGCCTTTTGTCGAAATGTGTAGACAAACAAATAAGAATGAATGTTTTTAATGTACTGTATCAGGAATGTTGGTTCTTATAAACGCTTCAGAACTCCAACGAGGACACGTTTAAAATTATTCTTATTTTACATTAGCTGAAAGAAAATGTCCTGAAGAGACCGACTGAATGTGAAGTCTATCCTCTGTGGAGTTGCTTTATACAGAAATAAATATGGATATCGAGTGATGAGAATTTGCAGAATTTCTCTGTGTGCATGAAATAATTTACTATAAAAAGCTTTAACAAAGAGATAATATCTTTACTTGCAGTGCTCAGCAGAGATTGAGAGGTAAACTCGATTTTTGTTAATGACACATCTTCTTTCTCTCATTAATTACAGGATTTAGGCTCTTAATGAGTAGCTCAGCAACTCAATAGACTGAATAACCCTGCAGATCGTTAAAACCTGAATGCTTCTACTTGCAAAGTATAAAAAGATAAAGGGATATTCAAATTTCACTCTTTATGAGGTTATCCAATGACTTTTGACTTCCTGTAGTAGATTTAAGGCAACCGTTGTTCGTATACAGATCTATATCGCAGTCCTCGTGGAGAATGAACCAGAAGTTCGAGGCTAATTTCCTCTTTATTAGCGGAGGGAAATGGTGCAGGTTAAAGTCAGACCGAAAGCAAAAAATAATTTCCAAGATCAGTGAACATTTGCCATTTCGACACATGCAAAACCTCGAGGAACACCGTTTCCAGTGTCAAGTGATGGATGTAAGTATTGTGGCATAAACAGAGATGTAATGACACCAATAACAAACCATTCATCATTCAACAAACACTGACAAAAGCTGCAAAATATTAAAATGAAAAGAAGTAAATGTAGCTTTACCATACAAGTACTGAATAAGTTCTACTTTTAAGATAACAAAGTTATGACTTTATGTTATTATTATTCAAAAGTGAAAGGTCATTTCAAAGATAAACATCAAAACTTTTTTATATCCTCCTAAAACCAATTCTTCAGTTCTTCTTTCAACTGTCTGATAAAGTGATTTGAGCCTTTATAACTTTTTCTAGTAACTTGTTCAAGTTGAGGCAAAACATTCTGGCGCTAATTGCTTTGATTATTGGATGGTCCATCTAGTAGAGCACATGTCTCCAACTCAAGGACTGAGGGCCAAATATGGCCCTTGCTAACATCTTATCTGGCCCCCAGTGTTTCCCCTACCATTATCCAAGGAGGGCGCCCCGCCCTGCCAGCAGAACCGAGCGCCCTGCCTACCAAATCTTCCACCCCCCCCCCACCCAACTCTCCTTCACCACTTTCAGACACAGACTGGAGATTAGCAGCTCAGCTCCAAACCATGTGCAACACAAGCACAGCGCTCCACTATACACCCTCCCAACCCCCCACCTGTCCACATGCATTCATTCTTTATTTATACAGGCTAGCCTCATTGAGCCACAAGGGCTCATTTACAACCAGGACCTGTTCCAGCCAGAACATACAAAGAACAGACAATGACAATAGACTACATGTACAGTAAAAATGCAGTTAGAATAAGAGTAGTGTCTAAAACAATAAATCGAGGTGCTGTAAAACGGAGAAATACTAAAAACAAGAAGATGTTTACTTTGATTTTTTTTTTTTATTGACGTTATCCAATGTTTGAAACCCCTTAAAGAAGATAGGGTGGACAACTTCAGTTCCTCTTGTAAAGTGTTCCAGGATACAGGAGCTGAAGAGGAAAAAGTATTTTTGCCAAGTTCAGTCCGCACTTCCAGCTGCCAGCACCAACATAGCGCTAAGCTAGCGTGCAATACAAACGTACCGCTCCACTATACTGCTCCGCCATCGACAACTGCCGGCATTAACGTAGCGCTACGCTTCTCTCAAATACTGCAGTTTGCCAACTTTGAAGAAGAGAAAAATGTATCAGTAATCTTTAATTTTGATGTGGAAAGAGCAATAAAGGACAAAGCACCTTGATAGCAGTTTATCTGTTTTAACTGTGCTCTATAAATTAAGACGACTTGACTTGACATCAAATGATACTGATAAAACTCTTGTTGAGGAACCTTCAACCAAGAAAAGATGTAACCAAGCTGCTTCCCAAGGACTCAGCCAAACACAGTCCTTAGTCCATACAGTGACTTTGATTTATTTATTTTATTTTTATGTTTTGGCCACATGCTTTTAAAAATATGTTTAAGGGGTCAAAAAGACAACAAAGTCAAAGTATCTACCCCTTGAATTCTTGAATGCCTAAAATGATTAGAAAAATATCTACTCACAATATGTTTGAAATATTCTTGAACTTATATCAGCTTTACTGTTGGGCATGTGGTAAAGTTCTGCTCAGAACTGGATGCTTCACTTTGGTGAAAATCAAATGACTGGTCCTTTAGCTCCTGGTTAGGGTCCCCTGGAGGACTGAGATGGTAGATAAATGACCCCCGGGTGGACTTGGAGGACTGAGTTTTTCAGATTGAGGAGATGGTGGTGGTCTGACACTGAATGAAAGTCGACATACGGCTGAAACGCTGCTGGATGCTGCTGTCTGTGTGTTGGGTGTGGAAGATTATCAGTGTCATTTCATTTCAGCCAAACATCGGTAGAAGATGTAAATTAACTCACCCATTTAACTATAAGTCATTGAAATAAATTACAATTACATGACTCAGTGAAGATGGTTCAGTTATAAATGTTGTAATTTTCTTCATCAATATTATGGTTTAGCTTGACTAATAATAAGTGACCATAATAAATGCTGTAATGATTAAAAATATTTCATCTGCTAAACATTACAGCTTCAGCAGGAAGTCATTGTGAAGTTAAATCCATAATTTGTTATGGTCAGATTATTTTTATGAATTGATATGTTCAAGAAATTTGGGCCGTTAGGTTCCTTTCTAATCTAAGTTTTTATTTCAAGACTTTTTTAAAACTTCTGTTAAACTTTAAAGACTCAGGGGAAAAAAGAGAGTTTTCCTGATGATTTTAGAAAATAACCCTGCTGATCGAACTGTGACATTGGAAAATATTCAGCTTCATAACACCGTCTGCATTTTAGAATTTTTTTTTAATTAGTGACGGGACATTCAATCAACATTAGAGCCACTCGACAGTCAATCATCAGAGAGTGAAAGGAAAGTATGGACATCTGGTTATTTCATCCCACAAATTATCCTAATCAAACAGAACATGTGCTCTGTTTTGGGGCTCTCTTGAGTGGAGAGTGGTGTAACTGAATGATTAAATGTGTAAATCCTCACACAGAAAGGTGGAACCAAGCTCTATGATTGAGGTTGTTAATACAAAAAGTGAGTTCTGTTGAGCTTGTAGTTTGATTTGTCAGCTGGAGATAAAATACTTCAATGAAGGTGTGAACTGTAACATGTTAAAGTGTATTACCTGTGCAACAGCTTTGTTTTCCTTCAACCAGGCAATTAACCTTATCACAAAAGGTCTGTTATTACCTAAAATAAATCATGACTACTGCATCTAAAATAGTTTTTTTTTTAAATTTGGTTAAATTTAATAGTTTGACCGAATGCTAGAGCCCACCTGATATGGAAATTTTGGCTATGGCCGTACTGATATTGGGAGGGAAAGGTGACCCCGATAAGTGATATAACGGCTGAAAATTTTTGAGCTTTGTCCACCTCCAAGAATCTAAGAAAACAGTGACTGGAGCTCTGCTTGTTTATTTAGTGTGACTGTTAGCAACCATGAAGCTAAGCAAATCGTATTTGCACTATACGTAGTCCCACAGTAGATTTACAAGTGATGCACTGGTCATAAATAGTCTTCCTAACATGTGTTCACATTTTCTATCCTCCATTATTCACCATGATGTTATCAAGCATTTTACATAAGTATAAATTAAACAAAGAAACATCCATCCCTGTTAATTATTTAAGCAGTTAGTCATGTATGGTGAAGGTCTAGTTTTGATCGCAAAAGCATGTTTTTTGTCTTTGCAGAGAAGTAATGACTTCAGACAAACAATGCATTTCACTGAGGATGACAAAGACAAAGAAGTAGAAGAATCCAACAAAGTTAAGTCAGGTCCTCTGGACGGTTGTCCAACCATCCAGAGGACCTGACCTAACTTGGCTGTGTTCCTGGATAAAGTTTTACAAGGCAATTGCCTATGCTAGGTTATCTAAATATTAGCCTGCTAACTGGAGAGGCACATATCTAATAACAAGCAAATTGGAGGATTGAAGAGAGTTTATTATTGTTGATTTTTATTTTATTTTACAGATCAGTTAAATAAAGTTACCATGCTCTGTTTAGCAAAATCCACTACACAGTTGCTCCCTGCTTTGGCTGCCCTGAAAGTGAAACCTAAGTGAATGACCATGAATTGAAAGTAGTCTTCATGCGCCCTCTGTTGGATACATTGTACAATTATGGCTGGTGCCTAGCTTTTTAGGGGTGAAAATTAGAAGTGCCTATATTGGTGAATAATAGGACAATTATCACAGATACCGATAGGTTCCCAAAAGCCTATATAGGTCTAAAATATCGGTCCTACTGATATATCTGCCAGGATCTACCAGATACAGCTTATTAATTACTATTAAAAAATTAAATCTTAATCAAGCTGTGTTGCCTGGTTGCAAATTACAGGTCTCACAAAGTAAGTTTGAATTGAATGTTGTTTTAGGTGACCTGAACAAATTTGTTACCAACCAGTAAACTCTGCAGCACAGACCCTCACAAGCCTGGCTCACGCTGTGGGGCTTTCAGCCATCATAAACCACAGTTACATGCCACACAGGGCGGCTCGAGATGATAAAACCTTCATAATAACCAGGGTCGCACTGTATTATGTAAGATTTAATAGACTTTATGCCACAGGAGAATTGAGTACATCACAAAGTTCTGACAAAGATTTCTGTCGAACAGTAAAAGAAAATGAAGCTTTCATGTTAACTTATTATTAGTTTTAGACAAGAGCTGTTAGTTGCAGCAAGTCACTGTGTGACTTTCCTAGAGAATTTCTGACACTGTTCATTTTTGTTGTGTCTAGAAAGCCAAAAAATAAAAATGAAGTGCTTGATTTTAATAGAAAAATATTACAATTTTGAGCATCAAATGTACCAATTACTTGTCAGGCAGCTCAAGCTAAAAGTTGAATGATTCCAGTCACCAGTTGATTAATCTCAGCACGTTCATTAGATCAGTCCATCTCTAATAAGCTAAGTTTGAAAGTCTCAGAACTGTACTGGAAACAGATCTTATTCCAGTCTTCAAGCAGTCTGAATTACAGGATAGATTTTAGCAGAAAGGAAAGGTTTTGTTGAGCACTATATTGAATGAGGAGTCAAAGTGAGCGAACAGGTATTGAATTAGTGACTCAGCCCCTTTCTGTCTGTTTGTTCTTGTCTGGCTCAGACAAAAAAATAAAAAATAAAAAACCTGTCCCTTTGATGAAAATTTGATCAGTAAGAGTACAGCTGGTACCAGCTGTATGCACCCCACTGGCAAGCTTTTAACGTCCCTCCAGCGCCTCCAGATCACAGCATGTATTCCCGTCCACCGAGGAAAGAAAGAAATGAAAGTTGGTTGGAAGCAAGTAAAGAATGTATGGAATGCTGAACTAACTAAAAGGCTTCCAGTCATCCTACTAATCAAAGCTAAGTGCTTCAAGGAGGGAAGGACAGAGGAAGGACAGACTGCAGGGAGAACGAGAGGTAGTGAGCTAGAGGGGGACAGAAAACGAAGTAGTGCATGAAGGGAGATATCGTATGGGAAAACGAGGGGAGACACCTGAAAGAGGTGTTGATGGATGGAGGCAATGAATCAATGTGAAGAACCAGTGATGGAAAAAGTTCTAGGAAAAGACAATTGAAAATGGCTTTAATTTGACTCACACACTTCAGTCCTGACACAAAAATCAAGACGGAAGGAAAGACCAGAGTTTAAAACTGAGTTAATCTGACATTTGAATCCGAATATGTTATAGCAATGAAAGTTTTCATCATTTCCTCACCCCTTGCTTCCACAATGATTAAAATGTACAAAAATGACGACATTTGACTATCATGAAAAGTAATCCCCGTCTTAAAGTCTATCAGAGTAATGATAGTAGGAATGAGCGTTTGGTTCATCCCTTACATCAGCCCTGACTGAAGCAAAAATAGTTACTGCGCAATTTTTAAAATTGGTTCTCAGGGGGTTTGTCTACCTTATTGAACTGTTGATGTACAGTATAGTTTTTTAATCAATGGCTTATAAAGGATCAATTTCTTAAATAGTTATATAGAAAAAGGCAGAGAGTAAAAGTATTACCCATGAAATGATTGCAGAGTTTACAGGATCATATTTCCCAGCCTCCCAGGGAACGTTTACCCCAAAGGTGTTGGAAGAGCGGCACCAAACGACTGTCAAAACCCCAGGTCCAGAAGGAGCAGTGTGGCTTCTGTCCTGCTTGTGGAGTAGTGGACCAGATTTTCAAGCTGTTGGGGGTTCTTAAAGAGGTCATTGGAGTTTGACAAAGTCTGCTTGTGTTTTGTGGTTCTGGGAAGGTTTACAATCAAGTTCCACAAGGCACTCTGTGGAAGGTGCTGCAGGAGAACGGAGTGCTAGGGTCAACTTTAAGGCCTGCCTGGTTCCTGCAACGCTGCGTCCTCATCCTAACCTCATTACTGGTGTGGATTGGACTCTGGCAGTATGGTCCCTTGCCTCCAATCCTGTTTGTGGTGTTCATGGATTGGCTCTCAAAGCATAGTTCTGGTGAGGAGGGTTTCTGGTTTAGAAACCTCAAGGTCTAGTTTTTGAAGATGTAGTTTTATTGGTGTCATCAGGCCATGGCCTTCAGTACGCACTGGGGCAGTTTACAGAGTAGTGACCCTCCTGTTTAAGGGTTAGCCTTTGTACCAAACAAAGACTTTCAAATATCGAGCAGTCTTGTTCAGAAGTGATTGTAGGATGGAATGGGAGAACTGACAAATCTGGACCTCATTTACCGTAGTGGTGCTGCTGCTGTGGTTTGTCATGGTGACAAAAAAAAAAAGGCTGAGCTGAAAGACAAAGCTCTCAGTTTGCTGTTCTACCTTCCAGCCCTGGCCATGAGGTAAGAATCATAACTGAAAGAAAGGGATTCTGGATGCAGTGGCTGAAATGAGCTTCCTCTGTAGGGTGGCCATGCTCAGCCTGAGAGATGAGGTGAGGAACTCTGTCATCCGGTGGGGGAGCTCAGAGTCGAGCCACTGTTCCTCTGAGTCAAAATGAGTCAGCTGAGGTTAAACGGGCCACTATTAGGATGACTACTTGGGGCTCCCTCTAGAGCAGGGGTGCCCAATAGGTCGACCGTGATCTACCAGTCAATCGGAAAGGTATTGTGGGTAGATCGCATGGCATTGAAAAAATAGACGTCAACCTATCATCCATCCTCACTATGAACTTTGTCACGATTGACATACTGGGCTGCCAGTCTGAGGCCCCATTTACACAAGGCGAAACTGCAGCCTTTCTGCTGCTGTTCGGCTGCTGTTTGGCTGCTATTACATTTTGGCATTTGAAGAATAAGTTCGAATAAGTTGCTGTCCCTCCAAGCACCGGACCTCCCGCACAAATCTGTTTGACCAGTTTGGGTTGGCACAGCCTGCGTCTATGAATGTCAGTGCTGCGAGCTGCAGAAATTAGCTGAACAAAAGGCTCCTCTTGCCAGGCCTTGATTCATTCCCTGAAAGGTTTTATTATTGGTGATTGATCAGATAGCTGGGGAAACCGGGTAGTCTGGCTCAGGATAGCACAGCATGTCACTGCCAGTTCCTTCACTACTTTATCACACTTCATTAAGATAACTTTTCCAAAGTATACTCACAAATCTCAGCGACAGATTTTGCAGATTTTCTTTGCAGAAAGGAAAGCGTGTTTATTTTCGTACTCTGTCTTTATGCGTCAGTGACTGTAATTAGTGATTGTATTGATGCTAATAGGTTGCGAGTGGACAGCAGTAAGGGTCCTTTTTAACTTTCAAAACTAATTTAAATTCAGACACACTCACATTTTGTTTTTCCACCTGCTTCTTGAACAACAACTTCTCAATCAGATTAAGGTCTTTGAAGTTTCTTGGTCATGGGCCCAACATTTTGACATATTGTTCCTTGAGCCACTTAGTTATCATTTTTGTCTTATAACACGGTGCTCCATCATTTGGGAAAAGGCATTGTTTATCACCATATTGGTCTAAAGTGATTACGAGAAGCAGCAGTCTAATTCCTGGTTTCTTTTACGGAGTCTTTGTCCTTGAAATGTTTTTAGAGAGAAGTTCCTTCTTTGCTGCCCGTTGTCATCGTGCCAAAAGTCTTTGCTTCACTATACATGCAGATGAACTCTCACACGATCCTGTAGCTGAGTCAGCTTTAGGAAATGGTCCTGGTGATTCCTGGACTTTCAAGAGGATCACTGAAGTGATGTCAGCAGGTCTTTTTGTGGGAGGCCTGAAATGCAATGGAATGAGTTTTTTGGGACAGAGTTCATTTTTATTGTAAAAAGGATCTTCATCTGATCACTTTTCACATTTTCAGTTAATGAAAATTGCCCTGACTAGTAATATTAGTATCATTCTCAAAATTTGGACCACGTCTGTAGTTTCTGACTTGTGTGTAGGTTTCTTGTTTTGGCTCAGTCATCTCAAACCAGGGCTGGACAATAGGACCAAAACTGTTGTCACAAATATATTTCTTAATTTCGGTCGATAACGAAATAATTCGATATCGATGTAAACAATATAAAAGCCTCAGAAGAACTGTACAAATAAATTAATGTTCACCTTTTATTTGTATTTAGCCTTCAAAAATAATTAAATTGCCATCAAATAAGCATAAAATTCTGAACTTTGTCAATGGTTTGATCCCCGGTCATTGCACATCTCGTAGTGTCTCTGAGCAGGACACCTTATCACCAGTTGCTCCCTGGGCACTTTCCATAACTGCCCACTGCTCCACCTGGTGGTGGATGGGTTAAAAGCAGAGAGCCAATTTTGCCTTTGTAGGGAAACCTACAGTGATGGCAATACATGACACTTTATCTTTATTTATATTAATAGTTTTAACTTTAAACAACATAACCTAACCCATGCTTTGTTGCATGTTTCTCTTTTGATACAGCTGGGGGTGTTTCAGGGACGCGCATTGTAGATTAGCCTATCCTGCTACCGCTAACAGCTTCTGGACTCGAGCTCTGCGTAACATCTACGTCATCACGCACTTACGTACCGGTAGTTGTGTCGCAGCTTTTTCTGTTCGGGTTGAAACTGAAGCGGCCGCTTTAACCCGAACAGAAAAAGAAACGTGTCAGTGAAACTCTGCAATCATGTCAATGTGCTCAAAACTCATATCACCATTATTGAATAAAAGCATATTGTGACTTATATCAAAATTGAATTATTGTCCAGCCCTATGTCAAACTATAACTTGACAGGTCAAAGTTTAAATGCAGTATGCTGTGAACAGTCTTGCGGCTGTTGCGGTCTGGCTTGAAACTTGTTTTAGAATGATGAGGACTGCAGCTGGAAGCTGTAGGATAGCAACATGTTGACGTGTAAATCAGTGCAATTTCACATTTTCCTCCTTTTTTTTTTTAAACTTATTGTTGAATGATGTTGAATTATTTGGCACATCACCTAGACAAGTATTCAGACGAGCTGCAATGAACAATGACAGACGCCTTGTCACGTCTCAGCTGAGCTGTTTTGTTCCTACAGGAACAGTAACGTGAACGACACGTGCGTGCTCAGAGAGGTGACCAAGGCAATCAGTACTGATAGGCCTCACTCCGAGGGTGTGTTGTCTAATCAGACAATCAAGTGTTACACACGCAACCACAGGCCTGCGTTTACCTCATCCACTTCAGTGTGCCGACAACAAACTGCTGCTTTCATATCTTTGCATTCCACTTCACATTTCACTCAATTTTTGTTTTGATTTTTTTAAGCTGCTTTACTGAGATTAAATGTAGGTGCAGTTGTAACTTGGATAAATCCTTTGTAATTTTCATAAATCTGAAGTTATTGTTCGTTTTCTTTAAAGTAACATTTTCATGCTGCTCTACAAAACTCTTGTTTCTATAGTCATGTGCAAGAACTTACTGACTATTGCTTCACTGAGCAGTTTATTAATTTTTTTTATTTTTTTTGTCTTTATTTCTTAATTAACCATCATGGTGGATTTCTCCAAGAGTCAGAAAGAAGTTGTGTGTTTGTACCAAGCCAGATTCCAAAAAGGTTGGAACACTATACAAATTGTGAGTAAAAACTGAATGCAATGATGTGGAGGTGCCAACATCTAATATTTTATTCAGAATAGAACACAAATCACAGATCAAA
>JARVLU010000179.1:28257412-28286584 GCA_031762415.1 Simpsonichthys santanae
AAGAGGAAGATGATGGATGGATGGATGGATGGATGGATGGATGGATGGATGGATGGATGGATGGATGGATGGATGGAAATTAAAAAAATTGTAGATATGTTTTAAATTGTACTTTTAAAAGTCCATCAGCCTGGTTCATATCAGCAATAAAACACAAATCACACGAGGGGTTGACAACTTTCTACAAACTCCATTAAGAGAACAAAGTGTGTGGTGGTGGTAGCTCAGCGGTCAGGCTACGGGCTTGTAATCTGAAGCTGAGGGTTTGAGCGTCTCATGTAAATCCAAACCTTTTATGCAAATGATGTGATGAAGCAGCTGAAAACAAACAACAACAAAGGACAGTTGCATCGTTTTCCCAGTTTCTGAAGCTCCACGTCTCCTGCAACTCGCTGTGGCTCAGATATTATTGATCACAAGAGGCTTTTGGAAACAATGCACATGTTTCGTTAGTACAACTTGTATTTTATCACCCTCACAATGATTCCTAAGGTTTTCTTCTGCTGCCAGCTGCCTCTGTTCTCCAGCTCTGTAGACGTCGGATAAATGAATGTCTCCTTGTGAATAATTTGAGTGTGATTAGGCTAATGGCTGCTGGCACCATCAGGTTACTGAACAGGTTGAGTTACAGATGAAGAGTCAGGACAGATTTTCCTCTTCCGGCAGATCTACTGCTCGTACCCTGAGAAGATCTTCACGCTGAGACCGTAATGACTTTAGCTCGGCTGCTGCAGGCAGAGTAAATGATGCACTGCTAAAGTAAAAACATAAAAATACTGTAGTCATTTTTCAAAAGTTCAGTTACTTTTCTGTAATGGTACTAGTACTGAGTACCACCTTAAAGTACTTTTAGTTGTAAAAATATATTGAACGGTTAAAAATGACAAATACCACTAATGTGACAAAACAACTCAAATATTTGTTACTTGAGATGTGTGCACATGAAAGCTCGACAAATAAAACTGCCTCTGCTGAGCATCTGAGTACTGACGCAGTCGTGCTTATTTAGTCTCAGTGCCAGTTAGTGACGGAGCAGCCAAAGGTCAAAGAGCACCAAAGTCCTTCAGAAACTCTAAAGAAACCAAGAACCGTTTTAATGAAGATTAAAGGAAAGTCTGTTCAAAAAGTAAAGAAAAAGACAATGGAGGTGATTCTTGACTGTTTTCTTTGTGTATTTGGTGACTGGCTGTTGGAGACAATCTCCAAGAGCCACTCTCACAGCTGGTGACGTTTTTTAACAGTATTTATTTTTGTGGGTTCTGATTCCAGGACGTGTTACATACATAACATGTGTAAACATACAAAGACTTAAACAGATGAAAACTGGTCACAGAAAAAAGCCACGAGCTGCGTTATCTGCTCACTTTTACACTGCTCCGAGTTCAACAGAGGTCTTCTTACACAGCACCCTGCACAAACATATGGTTCATGGGCAGAGATGAGATAGTGTTTGGGGAGAGAACCGAGCTTCTTGATCTCAGGTCAGAGAGAAGAATGTTCTCAGTTTTAATAATAAAAACATCCATAACCTTTGATCAATAATTCCCTGACAATGGCTTTAAAAGCTCAACTCTTTGAAATAGAAAACAAACCTTCTGATCTATAATGATAAAACATATATGGAAGCAGAATAGACGTGCAAAGATCATTAAGGTAAAAAAAAAGAAGCAATAGTGCTATTAAACTGAAACACCAGATTGGCCTGTTTGTTTGCTTGTTTGTTTGTTTGTTTGTTTGTTTGTTTTCATGTATTGTACGTTTGCCTCAGTCTTCCTGTGCCAGCAGTGAATGCAGAGACGTCGTTGCGCTCACGTCGACTCTAAAACCTTTAAACGAGCTCACACTGACCTCCGGCAGCCGTAGAAGAGCTGCAGAGGATGAGGCTGTTCTGCTGACAGAAGATGCTGAAAAGGATTTTATTTCTATGTTCAAACTTCTTCACTGCCGACTCGGAGTTCTGCTGCAGCTTCAGCCCATTTTCCTAAAACATCAGCACTTTTTTCTTCTTTCGGCTGCTCCTTCTTCAGGAGTCTCCACAGAGAACCAACTCTCACAAAGACTCGAGAATGTTTTTACATTGGATGTTCTTCCTGACACAACCACAGACACCGAGCTACCACAGCCCTCTGTGTGGAGCAGAGAGCTGCTGTCTACAGCACCCGGGGGAGCAGATGGTGGGGGTTAAGGGCCTTGCTCAAGGGCCCAGAGTGGGGCAATGAGGCTACGAGTCCATATTCATGGCTCAAAAACAAACAACCTGACTCTATAAATCGACCACTAATTAATGTGTCACTTAAGAAAATTCATGCTCAATAATCCAGGTGTCAAATCTGATAATTCTCAATCAGGTCATCAGTCAAATAAACTGTCCAGATGACCTGATTGAGAATTATCAGATAAAACAAAATATGTTCCCAGGGCATGTGGGGGACAAAAAATCTGCTGCCTTGATTTCTAAAATCCAACTTTAAAAAAGTTCTAAATCGTCAAACTTTAGAAAGCGGTAAAACAAAAATCTAAACCTTTGAAGGTTCCTTAAGTTTTCCTATAGATGTGGCTCTGCCTTCCTTTGAACTGCTTCTGCATCTGCTCAGTGAGGAACATCCCATCACTACCGACTGCAGGTCAGGCCCTGCTTGGTTTTCCACAGAGTTATTGTTTGCTGCAGGTTCACAGAGACTTGAAAATAAAAATAAAGACTGAGCAGCAGCTTCCCTGTTAGAAGCCGTTCCACACAGCAGCGTCTCTGCACAAGGATGTCCTGACTGGTGTGCACGAGTTAAACAGGTCTGCCTCACCAACATGGCTGCTGTTTCTCAGTGACTTCAATGTCTCCTGGCTCATTCACAGGACAACAAAGAGCTGCAGCTGGAAGTGGAACACGGTTCTGTTACCTGCGCGTCCCTGTAAAACATCTCGTACTGCAGGATCATCTGCCGGCTGATCTGCGAGCCGTGGTACACGATGACGTTTATGTGCGTCCACGTGCGAAACTCCCTCTCCCAGTTGGTGATGGTGGACAGCGGTGCAATGATGAGGAAGGGGCCCCGGATCCCCATGGTGAAGATCTCGTACAGGAAGGTGATGGACTGGATGGTCTTTCCCAATCCCATTTCGTCGGCCAGGATGCAGTTTTTTCTACAAACAGGAGCAGAACGCTGCGATCAACTTGGTGTGGACGTCAGATCAGATTGCTCTTTTTCTACACTATACCAAGTTTCAAGTCAAGACAAATTTATTTATAAAGCACATTTAAAACAGCAGCTGTTACCAAAGTGCTTAAATCAAAAATCATCAAAATGAAAGCATAAAAACACAAAAACGATGAGAAACAATTAAATCAAATCACAATGTGTTAAATGTCACTGAATACAGGAGTGTTTTTAGAAGAGAATTAAAATCAGGAAGTGACCTGTCTAATGTTGGGGAACAGATTGTTCCAGAGTTTAGGACCCATGACTGAAAATGCCTGATCTTCTCTGAGTTTCAACAAAAAGCAGCTGATCAGATGATCTCAGTGCCCAAAAAGGAACATGTGGTTGAAGTAGATCAGAGCGGTATGAGGGTGCAAGGCCATTTATGCATTTAAAGGTCAACAGGAGAATTTTTAAATCTATTGTGATACGTAAAGGGGAGCCAGTGAAGGGAGAACAGGACTGGTGACATATGATCAAACCTTCGAGTTCCTGTTAAGAGCCGAGCTGCAGCATTTTGGACAAGCTGGAGATGTGACAGGGAGACCTGACTGACCCCAACATAAAGAGTGTTACAGTCCAGTCAGGTTGTAATGAAGGCATGGATTAACTGTTTCAAGGTCAGGTCTGGTCAACATGAACTTAAGCTTGGCTCTCTGCCTTAACTGGAAGAAGCTTTTTTGAAGAACAGAGTTAATTTGTTTATTAAACTTAAAATCAGTCTGAAACCATCCCAAGATTTGTAACAGACAGCTTAAAGCAAAGTGCTATATGTTGTCACCTTTGTATGTTCCCACACAATGGTGAAATTGGTTCTCTGCATTTAACCCATGACACCTGAGATGCATCCAGGTGGAGCAGTGGGCAGCTTTGTAAACCCCCAAGGAGAAATTAGGGATTAGGTGTCTTGATCAGAGACAAGATAAGGCTCAAAAGTCAAGGTTTACAGGATCAGAGACAGCGGTAGAGCTAGGGCTAAACACAATGACTTGTCTTCTGATCATTAAAACTTAAGAAGTTCATAGCCATCCAAGTCTTGATGTCATCAAGACATTTTAACAGAGGGCAGCAGGAACTGTTACATTATAAGGGCAGATAAATCTGACAATAATCAGCATAATAGTGAAATGAAAGACCATGTTTCCTCAGGATAGACCCCAAAGGGAGCAGATATAGTGAAAACAGAAGAGGTCCAAGTATCGAGCCCTGTGGGATCCCACAGTAAAGAGGCATTGATGATGCAGATACACTATTTCCAACCTTAACACAGAAAGTCCTGTCACTTAGGTAAGAACAAAACTATTCTAATGCTGCACCTGTAACCCCAATTCAGTGTTCTAACCATGATATAAGGATACTGTGGTCAACGGTGTCAAATCAGCAGTAAGGTCCAAGAGTACAAGTATCGCAAACTAACCAAAATCAATTGCTAACAGAATGTCATTACAAACCCTAATTAAAGTTGTTTCTGTGCTGTGTAATTGTTTAAAACAAGACTGAAAGATTAAAAAAAACTACATTCTTATTAAAAAAAACTCATTTAGTTGAATAAAAACTATTTTCTCCAGGAATTTAGAAAGAAATTGAAGATTTGAGACACTTGTCACGTGGCATTTCACTTCAACATGTTAAGAAATGACTGAGTTATGGCAGAAAACTGTGCAGTAGTTCATGACATATTTTGCTAACAGACATTTTCAGCTATTTTGTAAAATTAAACATGACACTATTTACCAGTGACACCAATTTCTTACTCAGTACAGTATATGTAAATAGGTGACTTCTGCAATAGGTTAGCTTGGCAAAGCAATAATGTGCACAAAATAGAATGTAGTTTTGCATGCTTTTTGGTGCTTTTAGAGCACATCTGTGTGCTTTTAGAGCACATCTGCATGTTTTTGAGAGCGTCTGTATGCTTTTAGAGAGCATCTGCATGCTTTCAGAGAGCGTCTGTGTGCTTTCAGAGCGTCTGCGTAATTTTAGAGAGCATCTGCTTGCTTTTAGAGTGTCTGCATGCCTTTAGAGAGCGTCAGTGTGCTTTTAGAAAGCATCTGAGTACTTCTAGAGTACGTCTGCGTGCATTTCGAGAGCGTCTGCATAATTTTAGAGAGCGTCTGCGTGCTTTTAGAGAGCATCTGCTTGCTTTTAGAGCGTCAGTGTGCTTTTAGAGAGTGTCTGCATGTTTTTAGAGAGTGTCTGCGTTCTTTTAGAGTGTCTGCGTGTTTTTAGAAAGCGTCTGAGCACTTCTAGAGTGTGTCTGCGTGCATTTAGAGAGCATCTGAATACTTTTAGCGTGTCTGCATGCTTTTAGAGAGCGTCTGCATGCTTTTAGAGATCCTGTGTGCTTTTAGAGAGCATCTGCATGCTTTTAGAGATCCTGTGTGCTTTTAGAGAGCATCTGCATGCTTTTAGAAAGTGTCTGCCTGCTTTTAGAGAACGTCTGCGTACTTCTAGAGTGCGTCTGCGTGCATTTAGAGCGTCTGTGTGCTTTTAGAGTGTCTGTGTGCTTTTAGAGAGCATCTGCATGCTTTTAGAGTGTCTGCCTGCTTAGAGCGTCTGCATACTTCTAGAGTGCGTCTGCGTGCATTTAGAGCATCTGCATGCTTTTATAGTGTGTTGATGTGTATTTTGAGCACGCCTGTATGTATTTTGAGTGTGTCTGCGTGTATTTTCTGTTTGTGCCCACCTGTTGTACCAGTTGAACAACAACCAGTTCATCCCCTCTAACTGGTATTCTCTCAGCTGGTTCGCATTCCTATAATCTCTGGAACGTTCCAACTTCTGCCATTTTTCAGGGGACGGACGTTCCTGTCATAAAAAAAAAAATCACACAAATAAAATTTCAGCTTTTTAACATTCTAATTCTAATTCAAAAATACTTTATTACTCCCAAAGGGAAATTAAATGTTGTTGTAAAAGTGAACCATTTGATACAGCTCAGGATAATATTTATGCTTGATTTTATTGTTTACATTAAGTGCCTTTAAATGTTTTATACTAAAAAAATTAAGTAGAAACTTTAAGATCCCATATTTGAAGTTGACTTCAGCAGGAAAAATAAAGTTTTTAGGTTGACTTTAAGATAAAAGCATCATTCTCATGTATCTCGGCCGTTTCTCCTCACCAAGTGTCTCAGGTCTGCCGGTGGTTTCTGGATCTCCTCAAACTCTCTGATCTTCTCCGGGTCCACGTCCTCCTGCAGCTCCCACGTTGACTCTTCGTACGAAAGACTGCACCATTTAACGAGGTAGTGTGTCACCTCCTGCAGCAACATGCAGACAGCACAGAGTGTGTGTGTTGGTGTCGTAGGGCTGAGGCGGCCTTCAGTAAAAACTCATCTCAAAGCAACTGGAAGGGAGTTACAGACCTCTCCGGTCTCCGTGTCTGTAGTAACGGCCACTTCCAGAACCCGGTCCACCTCTATGTAATCTGGGTTGAATAAATCCTCATCGGGCTGAAAGAAACAGACTAAAATTAAAACTTATTCTTCATTATGAACTGTTTGAGTGAGAACTCTACTGTGATTGGCTGCAGCGGAAAATCCACACTCTCAGCTGAGTCTTCACCAGAGACTCGTGTAGACCGGACCACAGACCACAAACTGTGGGGTTTCCACACCAGAACTCAGACCCGGTTTGGCCCGTTTACCTCGGTGAACAGATGCTTCATCTGAGCCTGTTTGGTCCTGAAGCGTTTGATCTTCTGGTGGATTCTGGGATCCTTCTCCAGTTCTTCCAAAGTGGCCCACTTACAGTGCAGGTAAGAACTAAACATGACACAAAGATGGAAACAAAACAAAAATCAACCAAACATTTGATTTTACCAGAGATTAAACTATGATCTGATTAAATCTGATCATTTTGCTCCAGGCGTGCAGCCCTAAAATGGTTTGGATTCATTCTGACTGGAAAACAATCACAAAAAGAGCATTTTATTTTTTTAAACACAGTAAATCTGTCCACAGTCTTAAATTCACAAGGATTCTATGTTAGAAAAAAAAAAGCAAACTGTTAACAAAACACAGAAATTAAATGACCAAATGTGATCCAGCTGGTAGGAGATCAACACGAGACATCCTGGATGTTCACCTCAACGCCTGAACGCATATTTTTTATTTTTCTCCATCATGAAAGGACTGAATCAAACCGACCGACCATGTAACAAAACCAGGATGTCCTAAAAAACTTTACAGGAAACAAAGACTTCTCTCATCATTAGTAGGTTGAAAAGTAGCAAATCAGATGTTGTTGCTATGGTTACAGTCGCTGCATCATTTGATCCATGAAGCAGAATCTATAAAGGGAAAGTTCAGAAGTCATTAAACCAACAACTTATTATATTTCATCATCTAGATGAGGTTTTACTTATTATTTTCTCTGCTTTTTTAGTCAGAATACCTTGGTCTTTCTGCATACAATGATATTTACATAAATTTATTTCAAAATAAAAAAATAAATTTTGTCTGGTTTTATTCAGTTATTGCCAGAGTAACTACTAAAACAGAAACTTGAAATAAAAATTCAAAAAAGTCTTTGTACAGATTATAAGTTATTTTTATAGGGGTGGCTGTGGCTGAGTGGTTAGAGCAGTCGTCCTCCAATGAGAAATGGGGGTTCAATTCCACCAACAGTCACATGCCGAGGTGTCCTCGGGCAAGACACTGAACCCCTCACTGCTGCCGATGTGTGTCCCATCAGTGTATGAATGTGATAAAGCTCTGATTATTCTTCGTACAGAAACAGTAGATGCTGTACGAGTGGGTAAATGATGACCAGATTGTTGTAAAGAGCTTTGAGGATCTTGATCAGACAGAAAGGAGCTGTATAGGTACAGTCCATTTAAAAATGAGTTATGGACAGTTTAGGTGTTCATTTGAGTTTATTCTGAGCTGAACTCGAGATGTTTGTTTTTATTTTTTATCAGTGGTCTAAACTTCTGTCTTTAATGTCAGTTTGAACATTAAATCACATTAAAGCAGCAGCTGAACAAAAGTGATAAAAATTTATATCATCATCATTTACATCTTTGCTTTAACTTGTTTAAAGAAAAAAAAAATCTGTATTTCTCTTTTATGATTGTCTATTGTTGATTGTTCAAGGAAAAAACTTTTGCTGTATTGTTGTTGTTGTCATCATTCTTAGTTTGTAGCCAGGTCTCTCTTGTAAATGAGTCCTCGAGGCTCAATGAGATTAACCTGCCTAAATAAAGGTTGAATGAAAAAAAAAATGACACAAAACAAAAAGTTTTTAGAAATAAATAAATAATAAAACAACTCAGAGCAAAATCACAAAAGTTAAATGACTGTTGAAGAAAATAACAGTAAAAATACTCACAAGTTTCTGTATTTGACGTAAAACTCCTCGGCGTCCTCCGACTGGTCCTCTGGTGACGTCTAAAAGGACGTAGAAAGAGAAGTGAAGAACCTGCACAGGACGTGTTGCTTTACGCTGACAGGACAACGCATCCCTGTCCTCAGGGGACGGCTTCTCACTTCACGTGAAGGAGCAGCGTGAGGCTTGTCCACCAGAGAGCTGTGGGAGAGCCTGAGGACTGTGTGCTTCTGTCTGCTTTGTCGCCAGACCCTGGGAGGTCACTGTCTCATGACAAGACCCACTACTCTGAGTCTGGGACCACAGTTTCATCAGAGTCCCATCAGGACAGTTTTCCAGTCTGAGTGTCCGCTTCCAGCTGGGCAGACCACAAGGAGATGATGGAGATGATGGAGGAGTTGGCTGAACAAGAGGATACTCGGTCTCAGCTTCAACTGGACTTCCATCAGGGAGACGAGGACGTCCTGGACATTGGCCTTGACATTCATGGTCTGTTGGAGGACAACAGAACGACGGCTCAGGGTGCTGCCGCACCAATGCACCAGGAGGACACACCTCTCTGTACCGACGTGCAGCAGAACAACCGGATATGGAGTGGCCCTCTCCTCCACCTGCATGAAAACCATCACAGTCCTCCAGGTCTTATTACCAGCAGAGCCGGCCGCACAGTCCTGCCAGACTTCATCTTAGAACTGTTCCCAGAGAACCTCATTCTCCTCCTGGAACAAACCGCTGACTACGCACGCCACAGTGTCCAGCTACAGGAAGTATTTGGATCTGGAAGGCGCTGAAAACACAGGACTGGTGAGTTTTCCACCAAAGGAGCCAGCGTGTTTGGCCCCGTCTCACAACCACAGTGAGCGACTCCCGACCTTTCATCTAAGCTCCGTGGCTTTTCCACTGCTCAGTTAGAAAAACATCTACAGAGGCTGAGCAACCACTGCTCATGCTCTGAGCTCAGGAGCCATAAAGGAGCGCTCTGACACAGGTCAGAATCACCGCAGACCTCCGTGTGCAGAGAGACGGCATCAGCAGAGACATCTGAGGACGACACTCGAAAACTGCATCCTCAAAAAACAGTCCCAAGGTGGACTCAACATATACGACAGTTTCTTTCATACAACGTTCTACTTCTTGCTGACAACTGCACAGCAGGTTGGAGACCTCCACGCTCTGTCTGGGGATCCCTCCTGCATCCAGTTATTACCGGACGGCTCCGAGGTCACACTGGAACCAAACCTTTGGACCACTGAGCTCTGTGGAGCCAACCTGCTGGATTTGGAAGGATATTTTTATAGAGTACAACGGCAGAGAACCCGGGCCTCACGGAGTGGGCGCGCGTGTCGGGTTTAATCGTTCGGATGCGACAGCCCCGTCTGTGGCTCACTGTTCTAGCTTGTTGTTTTTGATCCAGGGTGCTCTGCGGGGCGTTTATATACGTCCCATACTTCATGTGTTCTTTACCTCTTTCTTCAGTTTTCTGACAGCCAGGATCTTCTCGATGATGTTGGCCTCGTCCTCCGGTGGTTCCTGACAAGCAGCAGAGAAACAGAGGAGTTGAGTTTACATGGACAAATAACAATAATGGCTATTTTGTTGGCTTTAGAAAGCCAACAAAGAAGCAAAATGCATATCACCCGCCGCCTTTCATGCCAGTTTTAAACATGAATCTCTGAGTATGTGTTGAGAATGACTCTCAGTCACCACCACAACCAAAATTCAGCTCATTATCTGTAAACCTGTCCGAGGTATGACCGAGGAGGGCCAAGTCTGAGAACGCTTACTTCAGCCTGCCAAGCCAGAGCCGTGGCGTTGAGCGCCGAGATGCGTCCGGCTCCGAGAACGGCAATGGTCTCTCCGTCGTCGTCCACCACCTTGAAGTCCAAGTCCTCGTTGTACTTCCTGCGTTTGACCTGTCGCCCTGAACGCCGCTTCTGGAAACACAGACGCAGAGAAAAATTCAGCTGAGAGTAAAGATGAGACGGGGTTAGGGTTAATAAAACTATTTTTCTTTAGTGGACTTTAACACAATCAGGACAGGAAATCATGACCATATATGGAGCGCCAACTCAATCACAAGGATTATGAAACTTCTGGATCCTTCTGGAAGAACCTGTAAATGTCCCAGTTTGATTCCAGGTTAATATCAAAGATTAAATTGTTGTTATATATAAATTACTGCTTCATCAGAGAATTACTTTGTTTCTGATCAGATGCACAGAACATAAAGAAAACTGCATCTCACTAGTTTTTCTGAATCAGTCAGAAACAACAGCTCAGATGCTGCGTTCACTGTCATTACGGAATAAAATGCTTCATTCAGTGTCACTACAGTTTCAATTTCTTGTTTTAATATAAAATCAAGGTTTCCCCTTCTTTAATACAATACAGTATATGTTTTCTTTTTGATTGTTATATAAATGTAGACGTTCATATTTTATTTACATTTAATATGAAACGTATTCCGGTGAGCTTTACTTTAGATGGTTCTGTTTTCATACCCTGGTTTTACTTCTATAAACTCACGTTCAATACGAATAATCAATAAAAAACATCACTTTGTATAAAAGGTTTGGAGTGTATGTGAACTTGTATGAACATTTTAATACATATGTTAAAAATGTGCAAGCCTTATATAAATAAATAAATAAAAAATAATTAGTGCTTGGTCGGTGGATTCAACCGGTCGTTAAAATAAAACGTAGACACACAGAAGACAAACATGACGCTCAGGAAGGCCAACAGAACCAACAGGAAATGGATAAATATTCATCCATTTCTACATTTTCTTTGTGTTTGTTGCGTTTATCTCGTTGTGATTCGATGATTCAGGCTGTTGAACGCAGCCTTTCCTGTCGACTCACAGAGTTATCCAGGGCGTCCTGGCTGTCCTCCCCTCCCATGTTGAGAGCTGACATGGAGGTGGTGTCGTCACTCTCCCCTTCCTCCTGGACCTCCTGGTTTCTCCTCTTCCCTTTCTTCTTCTTCTCCACCGGCATTGCGCCAGAATCTCTGTGCAGGAAGTGGAACAACTGATGAGGAATGACCAAGACCGGATCAAGAAACAACGTTACACTTGATGTTTCATTGAATTTCTAGTCATTTTATTTATTATCAAAATAAAGTTAAATCAGTGAAACTGGTACCTCGACCCAGATTTAAACTTAGACGCGTCAGTGTTTGAATTCTCTGACTGATGCAGATAATCTGACCTGGGATCAGAGTTAGAAAGTCAGCTGCGTCCTGGTTTGAGTTAAACCTGGTACAATCATCAGCCTTTAAAAGACTCGACTCTTCCTCAAACAGGGAAATGACGCCACCTGCCGCTTCAGAGCTGCAGATCAGATTCAGAGCTGCAGATCAGCTCAAACGGTTTCTCAGGTTCTGCCCTTTTAGTAACAACAAACACCGGCCCGCTTTACACAACACTGTTATAGTTTTTTTACCGGAAGATTTCTTGTTCGTGTTTTGGCCGTTCGTCTACACGACATCAGTGATTAGATTTTCTGACGCCAGGACGTTTTAAATCCGGGCCTCAGAGGGGAAGTTGTTTGGAAACTCAGATTAGAGCTTCAGGCCGTCTCCACGACAAGCGGAGACACGTTTCTTTTGTTTGTGTATTCACCGTTCTGGATGTAACCGTTGACGGAATACAAAAATCCCAGCTAGTGACCTGGCACAGAAACTACAGTGAGTCCAGGAGAAATCTGGAGGTTGTTGATATGTACGAGATGGAGCATTAAATGTAGAACCACTGAGGAACAGCTTCTACCCTGAAGCTGTCAGACTCGTGAATCCCTAACCAGGATAATCTTTGTGAAAACAAAATCCCTGTAATGCCAATTAATTGTTATGTGCTGCTGATCTCCTGCTGCTGATCTGTTTCACACTGCTGTGTTCATTCTTCCTCATCTGCTCACACACACTCATGTTCGTGCTGCTGTTGTTTGACGTATTGTTTTGTACTAGTGCTTAGTGTATTTTTAGTTCATGTCTTAGATCTCATTACTGTTTATACTTTTGTTGGATGTAACTGGGACCTGTGCACACAATTTCGTTCCACCACATGTACCACATATGATGAGAATGACGATAAAGAACCTTGACCTTGACGTAAGTGAACCCCAGACTTGTGGTCTTACTTGGGCTTTCGGCCCCTCTGTTTTGGTGCTGTGGGGACCGGGGTCTTGCTGTTGGCCTGGCCTTGTCTCTTTCCGTGGCTTTGGGCAGCCTGGGCATTGTTCACCTGTCCCGGGGCGACAGGAGGGACTGCTGCAGGGAAACACACACAAGGTTAAGAGATTTGTTAGTGTGAGAAAATAAAAACTGAAGCACATTTGTTACTCTTAGACTGTTGTCCTTTTTCCAGCTTCAGAAAAAAAATATTTAAAAATATAGACGCGAAACCATGACTCTCAATCAATAATAAGCTCCTGAGCAGTACGTTGAATAACTTGTATGAAATTTGCAAAATCTACTAAAGATTAGAGCCCTAACCGATACATGAGTTAGGGTCGAGTTTTAGGCCGACCTAGGAGCTTGGGGATATCGGTATCAGTGATAATTGTCTCATTATGCACCGATATAAACACTGGGAACAAACCGTGTCCTTAATTTGAAAAGGTGTAATTTATGATTGTTCACTTAAGTTTCACTTTCAGCACAGCCGAAGCAGGAAGCAATATACTGTGTGGCATATTTTGTTGAACAGAGCAAGATAAGTTTATTTTAACTAATCTGTAAAACAAATGAACAACAATAAATTATCTTCAGTTCTCCAACCTGCTTGTCAATGTGCCTCTAAAGTTAGCATGCTAACATTTAGATGACCTAGCATAGGCTATTGTCTTGTAAAACTTTATCCATCCATCCATCCATCCATCCATTCTCTTCCTCTTATCCGGGGTCGGGTCGCAGGGGTAGCAGCCTAAGTAGGGAGGCCCAGACTTCCCTCTCCCCAGCCACTTGGACCAGCTCCTCCAGGGGAATCCTAAGGCGTTCCCAGGCCAGCCAAGAAACTTAGTCCCTCCAGCGTGTCCTGGGTCTTCCTCTGGGTCTCCTCCTGGTGGGAACGTGCCACCTGACCAGGGAGGCTCAATGTCCCCCCACACGTAGGTGGAGGGAGTCTACCCCCTCGTTCACCGGGGGGAACCCCAACGTACAGGCACCAAGATGGGGGCAACAAGTATCCTGCTCGGCGCCTCTCACCAGGGGCAACTCCAGAGTACGAGTGTCCAAAAACATTTGTTTTTTTCAAACGCAGACATGAATGTACTGAATTACAAATTTATTGAAAACTCTGCGTTAGAACAGCACAGTTAAAAACACCAAGAGCTTCACAGGCTTGATCAAACACGTAAGAACAACACAACTTTAATTTGTTCAGGCTGTACAATTATACCATCCAATGTAAAATAAATAATAAAGATACTGAAACTGACAAAAACAAAGGTTGACTACTTTGGTCAAACATGAAAAAATAAACTTCCAACAAACCTTTCATATGGTTCAGGAATTTTAAATATAATGTAAACTAAATAATAAAAGAGCTGAAATAAGAGGGGAAAAACAAACGCTTCACTAGCTTGGTTGCAGATATTTATCAGATACTGTATAGTCACTACTCAAGTTTTGTGTCAGTGACCTACATGTACCTGATCAAGCAGATTTCTCAAGCTTCTCAAGATCAGGCTTAAACATCACTGGCAGGTTTTTGTTTAAGAAATCTAGCATTTCTGCTCTTTCAGCTGTGTCTGTTTCTCTTTAAAAGAGCACAAAGCATAGAATGAGTGAATAGATCTGCCCAGTCATGGATTGGTCACATTTTCACCGATACCCGATCCTGAAGTTTTTTTTTTTTATATATATATATACAGTATGCATATTGGGGTCGCCCTTTCTCCTTCGGTGGCAGATGATTAGTATTTTGTTTTTCTTGCATCGTTTTAGATGGTTGTCATCGTTCATCTGTTCTGTTGAACAACATTTAATGGTTTTCCACTCCCACTGGTCTTTGTAAACGTGAGTTTGAATCAGGACAGACAAACTCACCCTCTTCCACTGACAGGGACTCTGACTGACACAAAGCCACACTCGGTGTAATCCCATGGTGACCTCTTGCTGCACAGGTCAGCTTGACAACCTGCACTATTGATCAGTGACATTTGTGGCGCACACACACACACACACACACAGAGAGTGGTGCAGTGTGTTGAGTGCCGCCAACGGACAGCTTCTATCTGCGATCCTCAGGAAATCCATTTCACTCAGTGAGAAAATTGGCTTTGCTTGAGGGACGGAGGGAGAAAAACAGCCACGCCATCCCATTCCCTTATGGTCGCGTCTGCTTTTTTCTCCTGCTGCATTCAAGTAAAGCCCCTTACATATCCGCACAGAGTCTCACACACACATGCACACACACACACACACACGTAAAGGTTATTTACCAACCGTGGAGAATGAATTTTTCTGGATATCTATCTTAATCCCTTTTTTAGACTGGTTTAATCTGTGCTGAGGAAAGGGAGCGGGGCTGCAGATGAAAAGAGAGGGTTTGAGGACGGAATGGGAAAGCAAAGTGTTTAACAAATACAGCATCATGTTCACTGAACAGGAAGTCTGCGTTATTGGAGTCATCTATTTGACAATTGCACTTTGATACACAGGTTTGGCGTTGTCCAAGTATAGATACAGTTACAGTAAATCTAAAAAACACCCAGGTTGCCCTGTTTTTTCACAACAGCAGTTCCACTTCACTTCAAACTCTGGTCCTTAACCAGAGATCTGGGAGCTCAAGGTCTCTGTGCAGCATCTTAGATGTTCCTAGGACTGAACGCTTCTGGACAGAGATCTCTGGGGTTGTTCCTGGGATCTGCTGGAGCCACTCTTCCTGTTTGTTGGAAACGGCACCAAGTGCTCAAATGACCACTGGGACCACTGAGGCCTTGACTCCACAACTTCTGTTTCCCCTTTCAGCCATTGTTGTTTCTCCAGCTTATCGTGCTCCTTCTTCTAATGCTCTGTTTGCATCATAATGTTGACCCTGAATATACATGAAAAGTTGTTTAAATGTTTTAGTAACCCTTACAGTTTGGTTACAGTATGGTTAGCATCTTGTTTAGCACTGGAAAGTAAAACAAATCAAACATTTCAGAATCATTAGATGGATGGATGCACGCACACATGCATACATACATACATACATGCTGGTACTTCCTTCTTCCTTTCTTTATTAATCCCAGGGAGGAAATTTGAGGCGTCCAACTAGCATTTTCTAATTATACAGAAAATTACATATGAAATCATCAAAAAAAGAAGCAGAATACACAGATTTGAAAAAGACTTTGCATAAAGTGGTAGGGAGTACCACATTCATGATTGATGATTACTATAAACACTCTTGGTGTGAGTTCAGATGTTTACAGACGTATTATATTTCAGGGTTCAGCAAAGGAAAAATGAACAAGAGGTGAAAACGTACGTTTTTCCAACATGTTTCTACTACAGGAAGCTACGATGTATCTTCTAGGACAAGCAGCTCTGAGCAACAACTATTCTGCTGACTCTGAAAGAGATAGGACAGAAGTGTTGAACTTTTACTGATTTAAACAGCCAACGCCACAGGCAGCAAACAACCTGCTGTACCTGAGCCACAGCGGTTTTTATTATTATTTTTTCAACAATCAGATTTAAGAGGATTAGCTCACCGAGAAGACAACGCGAGCTTTCACATCATTATCTTATACACACATTTACACACAGCCAGGTTTTAAGTACCAGCACAGTTTGTGTTCAGAACCCTGACTTGTCTTCAGCTGTGTCCTGCTTGTGGCAGTGCTCCTGCAGTGGCTCATTAATGCTCTCGCTTTTATCCATTAGGTTTCAAAAACGCACACAATCACTCAGAGCAGCGGGCTGCTTTACTGTGAGAGAATTGGTTTGATCCAAAGGGTCGCACATGGACTAAATCTTTTCTGTTTCCTGTGGGTCAGAAAAAAAACTATCAGCTCTTTTGTGTGTGTTTACCTTAAAGTACTCGTATAATTCACCCAGTTGTGAGGCATGATTTCTAACAGGCCCCCCCACCACCAGAGAAGGAACCAAACTGTCTTCACTTTGAGTAATTTATCATCTACACTGCACTTTATTTAATCCTCACTCCCCTTATGTTATCTTTAAAACAAAAAAACTGAGCAGGGAGGCTTGTTTTCATACTTAAAGAAGTTTGCAGTTTTTTTTTTCCACCATTCAAATATTCTGAGTCAAACTCATCTAAGTTGGTTAAAAAGCAGGAACAGGTGTGGACAGAACAGGTTTACTATTAACATTTTATCCTTTAGTTGATGTTCTCCAATCATCTCTTCCTTGACAGGACTGCTTTATTCAGTGTATACCCTAAAAGAAAGTAATTACCATAGAAGATTATAATACATTTTAATAAATAATGTATCTGTCAGGGAAAGTTGTAAGATCTTAAGTCTTATGTTTCAGAAATTCTATAATTAATAAAATAATAATGAAAAAAAAAAAACAGGAATGCCTTTACATTTGGAGCATCTTTAGTAAACGTCCTTCAGTTCAGGGTTGCACAGGTAAAAATCTGTACAGGTCTGCATCAAACCCCACTTCATCCCAGGAAGTCACTTTCTCTTGAGTGAAAAACAAGTGCATTAATGGTGGTGGAGGATGATGCAAGAAATTGCAGGAAATTTTATTAAAAGTTTCAGAAAGCAGACAGTCGAAACATGTCTTGACTTAAACATTGGTCTGGTAGTAGTTTAGAGTCATTCACAACTCATACTGAGTTACATACATATTCTCTGTCCATTCTTGGTTCTCTTCTCTTTTACTTATTCATACCTGCTGCTTCCACTAGGTGCTACGTTTCGTAAACACGGCATACCTTTTTATCTTTATGCCAATGACTGTCAAATCTACTTCCCTCTGAAGCACACTGGTGCACGTGCTATCCAACGTCTTCTTGACTGCCTGGTTGACATCGGGGACTGGATGGCTTTACATTTATTTTTCAGTTTTAATGAGAAAACGGCACGATCAAGAAGCACTGGCTCGACCTGTCCTCTCTGGCCCCGTCAGAGAAACAAGCTGTCACTAACCTGGGAGTGAAAATTGATCCCTCCTTGAAACTAAACAGCCATGTAAAAGTAATCTTGAGACAGTAACACATGCTTTCATAACATCCAGGCTTGATTACTTGATTACCAAAAACATTTTGTTAGTCTGCCTTCAGGCCTAGGTCTCCCTTGCAAAAGAAATCTGTGATGTCAGTGGGATTTGCCTGGTTAAATAACGGTTAATAATAAATTACTGTAATGTGTTTCTTTTTAGAATCAGTCAGACTTCCACTGCACAATTACAACTGGTTCAAAATGCTTGCAGGCAAAAGAGAGCACGTTCCACCAGTTCTGGCCTCCCTTCACTGGCTCCTGGTTCACTTCCTAGATTTAAAATCCTTCTGTATGTTTTTAAATCTCTGAATAGTTCTGCCCCTCTTATCTCGCTGATCTGCTGCAGCCATATATCACACAGCGCTCTCTGAGGTCAGTAGACCACATGCCTTTTTTGGTTCCAGGAACTCGTTTTAAGCTCAGAGGTGACAGGACCTTCTCTTGCAGGTCCAAGACTGTGGAATGAGTTTCCACTGCACGTCAGACAGACTCCCTCTCTCACTGTTTTTAAGTCTTGATTAAAAAACTCACTTTAATTCCCCGACTTTTGACTCTGTGTGAGTTAATTTTATTTTGTTTGTATTCTATAATGCAAGTCATTTAGTTCTTATCTTCACCTCTGTGGATCTGTGTATTTTATCCTGTGTACAGCACTTTGGTTGGTCTTGTTGCTGTTTTAAGTGCTTTATAAATAAAGCGGTATGGTATGAAATTTTACAAAATTGCACAATATTGGTTTTGACCAAAATGACTACAACTTTATGTCAAAACGACGATCTTAGTCTAATAATCAGGCGCAAAAGACGAAGGGTGATGTGCATTTCTTCAAGAAACACGGACCTTTAACTTGTTACATGGGCTGAAAAACAAACAAAGAAACAAACTGTCTGCAATCGACTTCCCTGATTTCTGAAGATCGGACCTAATCAGCCGACCTCTTGTTAGAAGTGCAGCTGAAGTTCAACCCACTGATGGCGTTTTTTCACAAAAGCGTCTTCTTTCTGATTTGAAGGACGACGAATCAACCTAATGATACTTTCTCTTTTGACGTAATTTGAATCTGAATACGTTTCCTGATGAGAGCTTAAAAGTTTAAAAGCAATGTTTTTGCAGGAAAACAAGAAACAGGCAGAACCTCTAACAGGCATTATAAAATATAAATACATTTTAAAATCAATGCGTTCTGCTGGCATCAGACTGAGCACAAAACAATAAACTGATAAGACTCGCCTGCCAACAGTGAGTTTTAATCTGTGCATCAGCAGTGATTCTGCTTGTGCTTGATTTAACACACACACACAAATAAATCTCCCTTATGTCTTCAGTGTTTGTATTTAGGCTTCAAAACAGCAAACAAAAGAAATCTCTGCTGCTTTATCAGATGTGGCACTGTTTATTATCCAGTTCATAAACCTAAAAATGTCACTTTTATCATCCCAAAAAGTCAACATTTGTTACTGTTGCGTTTATTATTTGTAAATGTTGCAGAATCTCCGCTGTAGCGCGTCGAGGCGACATCGGGACCGGCTGGGAGCAGACACTTTATAAACCTTAACAGTCTGTTATCGCAGAGCTCCAGTCCTTCTGAAATCAGAAGAGGATATTTTTTAGCTACAAAATAAAATATGTGCTGTTAAGGATTAAGGCAGGGTCGGTCTTTCTGTAAAATACTGTCCAACATTAAAGCAGCACCTGAAATTGAAGGGGGACGTCTGCTGTAGGTGATAAAATGACACGAGCAGAGCATTAACCGTCCTGCAAGCTGTTTTTATGTCCCTCTGATGCATCATTCAGGTCAAACGACAGAAACCTCGCCACTTCTTGGAGCACATTTGCAGTCAAAGTTTAATTATTTAACCCAAAACCTAATTCTTTTCCACTTTTAGTGCTTTATTCTTGGATTTTATTTTTTATTCTAAACCTGTTTTGTTCTCGTCATTAATTCCAGGAAATAAAAGTTCTTAGTTTGCCTTGGGTAAGATTTACTGTTCCCTTTAGGCATTTTTATTGAGCCTACAGCAATTTGCACAAAACCAACTTGACAAAAATGTGTCCCTTTAGAGGACCCATAGTTAAAAATTATGATTTGCCAAGTGTATAGTTTCTTCAGTAGTCAAATTATTCATATTTGTTTAACACAATGAAAGCACCACTCATCATTTGGAGAGAGAAACTGTTAATATTGTTTTATTGTAAAAAATAATATTCACATGTCTAATTACCAGGAGACTGTTTGGTAGAAAATTCAGACTTTGTGAATTTAGAAGGGAGAACATCAAAGCTTGACGTGTATTTTTTTTTGTCCCAAAATCCTGAGATGCATTCACGTCATCTATTGTTGCTTTAGAAGAATGGCAGAATGTCTTAACGTCAAACCACACCAATTATTAATTATGCTGTATAATTAAGGTGCATCATATTTTGTCATGTCCAGAAACCATCTGAACTGGATCCATTAGGATTGCCACAGTCTTTCCTTGAATATCACCCACTCCCTTTCATGACATTGTTAAACTGAGGTCATCTTCTGATGAGAAATGATGGTTATGGCAGGTTTGTTCACCTTTCTAATGATGCTGTGCATGATTTCATACAATGATTGGCTAAGGCTGAAGGTTTTTAATGACATTGCTGAAGTACTGGATGCTGAGGACTACTATGCTGCACTTGACTTGGACCTGTGTAAAGCTTCTGACACTGGACCATGACTTCTTATGCCATAATCTCTCAGAAATGGGTTTCTCAGTTCACACTATTGGTTGGTTATTTAATTATCTCTCAGATCGAAGACAAAGTGTTCGACATAATGGTACTTCTTCCAGCTATTTAACTGTTAACAATGGTGTACCACAAGGCTCAATCTTAGGACCTACCCTCTTCACTTGACAATCTACATAGTCAGATCATTCCCGATACATCCTTACATTTCTATGCCAGCGATACAGTTGTTTATTGTCCAGTTAGAAAAGTTGCTAAGGTTTTCCAGGTCTGTATTCAACATCATCCAGTCAGATTTGTTCCATCTCAAACTGTCGCTAAACGCTGACAAAACCAAAGGGATGTTGTTTTCAAACAGGAAGTCGGTCCCAGCAGTCCTTCCTTCTATTTTATCTACGAATGATGTTCCAATTGTTTGTCGATTCTTACAAATACTTTTGGTATTTTGGTCGAGTCACATCTCTCTTTTAAGCTCCATGTGGAAAACTTCTCCTACATATCTCCTACATATCACATCATCAGTGCAGCTACAGCGTGCGCTCTCAGGACATCATTACTTGCAGCATCCCCTTACTGAAGACCAAATTTGACAAAAGGACCTTCTCCTACTCCACTTGTTTCCTGGAATAGCTTACAAGTAGATCTGAATCTCTCGACCTTGACCTCGCTAAGAGAGTCCCTGTGACTCAATGAGACTAACCTGTATAAATAAAGGTTGATTACCTGCGGTGGCCATTTTAAATGTTGATTCACCTTCAAGGATAACTTTGAGAGCTTTGTTGTAATCTGCCCAAAGGTTTTTGATATATTTAGTTTGACGAGGTAATTGTAGCAGTTTATGCTGAAGTTTAAAGCAAAGTTGTCACCGTGTAGTGTTGGGAATGACTCTCAGCTACTACCATGCCAAGTGTTAGCGCACAATCTGTAAATTTGGCTTAACTCTAGTTATTTTTGTGCCTAAAACCAATCAGCTGTGGTGGCCATCTTGAACTGGATTAAAAGTGATGTAAACCGTACGCCTTATGATTTCTTCCTGAACGTTTCTTTATAATCGTCCTGGTTCATGAGATGTTTTGCTGTTGCTACAAACAAATTTTCATCCTCTTCTGTCGGCAGATGAAAATAAGACCATTTAGGTATAAAATGTAACGTCTAATGATGCACAAGCATGTTGCTCTGTCCCTGGGGTTGCTGTGTGGCAGATCTGCAGCAGGTTATTGTTAGACGCCCTGAAATGTCCCTGGAGTTCATGTCTGCCGCTTTGTTTCTTCTCGTCATCCGGCCTGAAGGGAGCCAGCTGCTTCACTGGACCTTATCTCTTCCCCTGCGAGGAAGATAAGGCAAGAAAACTATTTGCCTTGTTAATATACCCCTGCGCGTGCACACATGCACACGCTTGCCTCTTTGAGTGACAGAGAAAGCAGACAGTCTCCCTCGTTGCTCTCGCATTTGAGTATTATCAAATCGAGGTGCTATCTAATCACAGATTAGCCGCAGACTCTGACACGCCTATTGTTCTGCCTTTTCTCACCACTCCTGTCTGCGGTTTGTTTGCCTGTCACTCACGCTCGTCTTTTTTAAGGGTTCTCTCTGTGACTTTGTCTTTCTATTGTGTGTTAAATGTACATCGAATAAAGACTAAGTGTTTAATTTACGACCCAGAATGGTTGGTTTTAACAATCTGAGCTGGGGAGGGGTTAGATCTCAGTCTGGACCAAAGACCATTTTCACACCAGTGTAATTAACAAACAGAGTGTCGGGGCACAGACCGGCTCGTTGCAGAACTTGTTTAGACCCGTCCTGAAGGCCTTTGTCCTCGTTTCCCAACAGCGTCTAATTAAAAAGCTATTGACCCAAGCAGTTGCACTTTTCTGTGCACAGACTCTGAAATGCTAAGCATTTCAGCAATGTGCGCTAATTTTTTTAAAATTAGAGCTCAGGCAAGCGTGTTGTACCTAAATGTGGAATTATATAGTGTGGCGGGCCTTCGCTGTGCTCAGTGGTGTGAAAAGAGCACGAGTGGCTTCAGGTGAGGCTGCAGGGCTGCACACACATCGTCCTGCATCTCTGAGGACACCACGAGCTGACGAAGAGCGGGACTTATCTGGTCATTAGTTATTGTCAACGTGGTCTACAGTGAGTTTCAAAACAAATATTCTAACAAAACATGGATTACATTATCAAAAGTTCTCAGTTCTTCTCCTAAAGCCATTTGGAATTCATAAATCAGCAGAAATGTTCTTCAGGGGACAAACTGCATCATTTACCAGTTATTCAAGCCACTTACTGGCCACCACTAAAGGCCAAAGGGTGAAGATGTGTTTGTATGTGTCATTATATATGCTGTGTTATCAAAATATCTAACAAAACACTGGATTATTTTAATGAAACTGTCAGGTCGTAAACACTGACCGGACCTCTACAGCTGATTAACTTCCAGAGCCATTAAAGATGGCTGCCACAGCTAAGGGGTTTAAAAGACACAAAAACAGCAATAACTGTCAGTTTTATAGACTTTGAGCTAATGTTTGGAGTGGTAGTAGCTGAGAGTCATCCCTCACACATGCTCTGAGCTCTGCCAGATGTTGTCCTACATGAGTTTATTCCAGATGTGAGCCGTCTGCTGGTGTCGTTTCCACAACTCTGAGTGTCCGTGCAGCAGCTGGAGACACCTGTGATGGACTTTGATGTTTTTTTTAGAGTTTTAAGAGCCGGCCTGTCTGTGTGTGGTTTGGTTTGTATCTGCCACCAAACTGTTGAGATCTGAGTGTTTTTATTGTTATTATTATTATTATTATTATTTTTTTTTTTTTTGTTTGTTTCACAGGCAGTAAGTTGAAAGAATTCAACAAACACGTCTTGGTTCTCTGCTCAGCTCGTCTCTGGTTTTCACCTTCAAATTTTTTTCGTCGTTGTATTTTCTCCGTTGCTGTTTCTTTTGTGAAACACAAATAATCAACATTACTACTCGTATAAGTCGCTCATGGTTCTCTCTCTGCAACCTTCAGGGGTTAAAACGATTTACGGCAAAACAGTCAGAATCATTGCGACACTAAAGTTGAACAATATTCATTTTTCTGATGTTTCAAGTTTTCTCAGGTGTATCTTCTTTTTTCAAAACAGTTTAAATTATGATTGTTATTATTGTTGGGTAGAGTTAGTGTATGTTTTGTCTTCTTTCGGCTGCTCCTTCTTCAGGGGTCGCCACAGCGAACCAACTCGCATGGAGACTTGACCTTTGTTTTTACACCCGATGTCCTTCCTGACACAACCACAGACACCGAGCTACCACAGCCCTCTGTGTGGAGCAGGGAGCTGCCATCTAGGGTGCCCAGAGGAGCAGATGTTGAGGGTTAAGGGCCTTGCTCAAGGGCCCAGACTGGGGCAAATGTAGGTGGAGGCAGGTCTGAACCTTTCCCACCCACATTTTGATGTTGTCAGTATGGGGAGCTGAACCGGCAACCTCCCAGTCACAGGCCCACCTTCTCTAACCTCTGCGCCACCGCTCCTGTAGGGTAGAGTCGGTGCGTAAAATCAAATCAAATAATAAAATAAATAAATAAGAGTGATATAAACCGTATGTAATATTAGATTTTATGGGTAGAGTTCGTGCACAAAATCTAATATTACTTTCAGTTTATATCACTTTTATTTATTTAATTATTTTGGCCATAAAATCAAATTGGTATTGCTTTAGTTCATGATGTTTGCAAGTTTGATTCTGGTTTGTCCTTTTAGCTGGATCTGTTCGTTAACTCCAGAACAAAAGTTTGAAAATGGACAGGAAACCTGTTTACCTGTTGAATTTGCGGCCATTTATTTCACATTGTAACACAAAATTCATTTAAGCAATGCCTGCAGTTCATATCTGCCGTAGTTAGTCTCAAAGTAATGTTCCAGTTAGTCGGACGTCCCGTTTTGTTTGCTCACAGGATAAATCCACGTCGACCCTGAACCATCCTTGTTCCTCTGGCTTGCCGTACTTTAAAGGTTTCCTCCAAATATTGTGCAGGAAGGTGTGGAAGCCCCTGTCACTGCAGTTTGTTTGCTTTGCTGGGGTGGGGGGGTGGGGGTGTCATATCAGACTCTGTGGTCTTTAGCCTTCTTGAACTGTTGGAGTGAATGTTGACATTTTCCTTCAGATGAAAACCTTCCAGGGTTCCAGCCCAGCTTGTTTGCAGCGACCCCCCACAGGGAGGCCTGAACGGTGCCGTAGCCTCTTTCATCACTCTCTCGTCCAGTCTGCTTCGAGTTTGTTGCTCAAGAAGCATATTGTCGTGAAATATTTATCAGCAGCATCATTTACTGCGGTCTGTATTTGTTGATCATCCTTCCTGATAACTCCCTGCTTTTTACGGTAACTGGACGCTCTGCTGGTTCCAGTAAAATGTTCTCACATCCACACATCTGTTGGTGTGCGCGTCCAGTTGAAAATATTAATTTTTACAAGTTTATTTAATGTGTTTACTGAGAAGAAATTCTCTGAGCATGTTTTTTTACTTCAGTGTTCACCTGAGAGGTTTGTATTTTTCTACAGTTCTGCTTTAGCATGGCATAGTTGTTAAAATCATAATTTTTGACAGTTTTTATGTTTTATTATCAAAGTAGTGCAAAAAGTATTACTTGCATTTTCACATTGCAGTGCTTATTTAAACAGAAATATGATTTAATTAAAAAATACTTTGCAACAAGCTGTAGCAATCACACAAAGACCAGCAAGAATTATTACTTTCAATTAAAAATGAAATAAATTATTTAACATTTTATTGCCAAATATTATTAAAATTGCTGAAATAAAGATTTGTAATTAAAGACAAAGAATGTAAAATAAATAATCAAATGCTAATGTCCTTTCATAGGATAACGGCATTAAACAGACTTTGTACTGAGGTGACATTGAACGCGGCATCTTGGGTAATGTTTCAGAAAAACGCAGCCGTCTCTTTTATCTGCCAGTAAGTTGGTCGTTTAGCTGCAGATGTTTCATTCATTCAAGAACAAAAGCTTTGTTTTATACATCAGCTAAAGAGAAATGTAATGTGGTGCCTGTATATCAGGGATGAAGCGATTCACACATTTCACAATTTGGTTTTTGGTTCATGTTTTACTTTTCTTTCCATTTCTAAATACTTGTACCGTATTTTTCGCCATCCCACAATGCCCTACAAGTCGCATCAGTCCGAATATGTTTAATAAAGTGGAAAAATCCATAAATATGTCGCTTCAACGTATACGTCGTAACGATTACGTGACACCGCTGACGATCAGGAAATGTGGGCTGGTGTTGTGACATAAATCGATTGGCTGCCAAATGGCGACCGCGGGAGGATTTAAACAAGAACTTAACAATATTAACACTTAAAGACTATTATTTGTTTGCTTGAAATTATAGTGAAGGTGTGTCTCAGTCTAACTTGTCCTTAACAAATGCACTTTGAGGGTCAAATCAGCTGCATTTTCAAAAGTTCAAAAGCAGACGTCCCCTGCAAAAGAGGTCCGTGGTCTCTGTTTGGTTAAATAACAGTTAATAAAATGCCAAATATTGTAAAAATGCTTTACTACTTAAACACCCCTAACATTAAGAGAGAACATTTTTACATGGGTTTGAAAGTGTTTGCATCAGTTTTTGCATGATCAGACCAATCTCACAATTTGTTATTAACAGTTTCATCTACTCCGTCTTTAACAGACTTGTTATTCTTCAGTTGTTAAACTGACGCAAAAGAGTTTTCCAACATTCAGATAAGCTGCATCGTCTTCCCGTCACGCTGTACATGTGCCATGGGGCGGCTGTGGCTGGACCGGTTAGAGCAATCGTCCTCCAATGGGAGAATTGGGGGTTCGATTCCACCAGCAGTCACTTGTTGAAGTGTCCCTGGGCAAGACACTGAACCTCTCATTGCCTCAGATGTGTGTCCCATCATGCATGGATGTGATAAAGCACTGATTATTATTTGTATAGATATGTTATAGTGCTGTATGAATGGGTAAGTGAGGCACAGATTGTTGGAAAGAGTTTTGAGTGTCTTAAGATAGAAAGGTGATTTATAAATACAGTCCATTTACCATTTTGTTTGTGTTGTCAAAAAGAGCTCTCAGCGTGCAGAGAAGCAAAAATCCAATTAAAAGTCTTCACTGGAGATGTTAAAATAAATAAAAAATCCAAGTTAAACAAAAAAAAATGTATTTCAGCTGGTCCAAATTCAGTCTGAATCTGAGATGTTCCTCCTCTACTGGATCAGAAAATACATCCGCTCTCACAAAATTAAATAAAAAGATAGTTCTGTGATTTTTCTGTCCTACAGCAAAATGTAATATAGAGCCCAAATATAAACGGTTCGAGTATCGCGCCGCCGTTTATACAAACCGTAGTGAAGTTTTAAACTAAATGTGCTTCTTGTTGCAGTTTTTATCCCTGCAGCTCTTCCTTTCAGGCGCTCCTCTCTTAACTTTCCTACAGAGATGGCAATTTTCTATGTAAATTCACTCCCTGGTCCTGGTTTCCTCTGCAGCACCGTCAGGAAAGCTGACTGTCAAATCTTAGTCAAGTCAGCAGCGATCGCGCCACAGGACACAAAGAAAAATATGATTAGCAGTGGGTTCTTTTTACATATCAGGACCACAATGAGTGGGTTCTGATGAGTGGAAGCAGTTTGTGTTTCCAGCTCTTTTTGGAAGAGTCACAGCTTTGTGTATTTTTATTTATCGCGATCGCAGCGTAGCCTTATTTTTACTACTTTATGCAACAACGAAGCAAAGTTTGAGTTGGCTTTAGCGTGCACTAGATATTTTGTGAAACAGAATACGTATTTGGGGTCACGTGTTTGAAGTTGGATTCAGAAACATAAGAAGTTCAGTGAAAATGTCTTCCCTTTATTTAACCACATTAAAACCACAAGATGGGCCTGGACAAAAAGTGGCCAGCACACATCATAAGAGAAAAGTCACAAACAATCACATGAACAGTTAAAATCATAAAATGCAAACTCTATAAACACTGACACTGATTAATGGATTCATGTTGCTTACTGATGAGAAATATTCAGAATAATCTCAAAGAAATAAAATCCAATGATTTGGGTTCAGACTGTAGATCAGGGCTACCCACTACGTCGATTAGGATCCACCAGTTGATCTCAAAGGTATTATGGGCATTAAAAAATAGATGTCATTCTATCATCCATCTATGAAATTAGTCTCTTGATTGACAGCCAGTCTGAGGCCCCGTTTGCACGATGTGAACCGTTTGTTCATTTGCAGACAACAGCCTCGTTCTCTCTGAAACTGAAGGTCTCACTGTGGAGATTTTCAGGGGAACCCCCCCATGGAGGAGTAAAATGCTCCAAGTGTAAAGTGCCACATGTGCACTACAGGCGACTGCAGGCCCAAGTTTTTCTGCTCTAACAACAGTTATAATAAATAACAACAGTTATAATAAAAACAGTTATAATAAATAACAACAGTTATAATAAAAACAGTTATAATAAATAACAACAGTTATAACAGTTACACTGATAAAAATGAGTGTTTGAACAACCTGCGACTTTGCACGTTCTCCCACTTAGAAATCATGGAGGGGTCTGAAATTTTCATCTTAGGTGCATGTCCACTGTGAGAGACATCATCTAATTTTTTTTTTTTTTTTTAAATTCGGAAATCACAATGTATGATTTTTTAAATACAGTAATTTATTTGGGTGTTAATGCTGCAAATAAGTATTTGAACACCGGCCAATCAGCAACAATTCTGGCCCTCAAAGACGTTTTAGTCTTAGTTAGAGCTGTCCAAAGACACCAGAGACAACATTGTAGACCTCCACAAGGCTGGAAAGGGCTAGGGGGTAATTGCCAAGCAGCTTGGTGAAAAAAGATCAACTGTTGGAACAATTATTAGAAAATGGAAGAAGATAAACATGACTGTCAATCTCCCTCGGACTGGGGCTCCATGCAAGATCTCACCTCATGGCGTATCACTGATCCTAAGAAATGTGAGGAATAAGCTCAGAACTACATGGGAGGAGCTGCTCAATGACCTGAAGAGAGCTGGCACCACTGTTTCCAAGGTTACTGTGGGTAATACACCAAGACGTCATGGTTTAAAATCATGCACGGCACGGAAGGTTACCCTGCTTAAAGAGAAACTTATCCCACGGTTAAACGGTAGCTCCGCCCTGAGACGAGATGCAAAAACTGCAAAGTGGGCGTGCCGAGAGACACCGCCGAAAGGGGGGGGAGGTGGAATCACAAGACTAAGCTAATAATAAATATACTGCCAACCTGAAAATGATGTCAATCAAATCCCACAATTCTAATGCTAATGCTATGGTGCTATCGCTAATCCAACTCCCGATCTCTGCAGGGGAGTGGCTCTGCTTGAACAACTTTTATACTCACGCAGCAGGGGATGTGACGACAGAGTGTACAAGACACGTCAGAGTGAACAGTCGTTTGACCAATAAGAAAATTAGGCTGCAGCTCCACAGTTCAACCCATAGGATTAGTGAAAACACGTTTTTAGACCAAATATTGCTGATTTTAACAAATACCACAAAAACATGAACATTAACATAGTGCTGTACAACTTTCTACACACATTCTAGGGAGTTTATCAGCTAAAAAAACTTAATTTGGGGTTTAGTTCCTCTTTAAGTCAGGTCCTCTGGACGTACAGGTAGTCCTCGACTTACGAACGGGTTCCGGACTTAAGGACGGTTCGTAACTCGAATCCGCCGTAAGTCGGAGC
>JARVLU010000179.1:28286615-28297041 GCA_031762415.1 Simpsonichthys santanae
GATATGCCACGAGGTGAGATCTTGCTTGGAGCTCCAGTCCGATTGACAGTCATGTTTAGCTTCTTCCATTTTCTAATAACTGCTCCAACAGTTGATCTTTTTTCACCAAGCTGCTTGGCAATTCCCCCGTAGCCCTTTCCAGCTTTGTGGAGGTCTACAATTTTGTCTCTGGTGTGTGGACACTCCAGATGTAGATGGTTCCATGCTGTTGAAGCGTTTACGCTGAAACCTTGTTTCCCTTTTTTCATCAACTGGTATGAGAGGTAATAAGTAGTTCTGGCAATATGCATTCCTTTAACATGCCTTCATTTTGAGCCGGTAAGTGCCGATGCAGATGGCGTGTCTGTTTCTCTCTGACACCTGAGATACGACGCGTTTGTTCAATGATTTAGTTTGAAAGTTCAGGAATCCATTTCTGGTGGTTTCTTAAAACAGACGTGAAAGACGAGCACAACTGAGCAACAGAAACGTTCAGAGGTTGAAGCTACAGTGGGTTGAACGGATCGGCACGTAGAGGCTGAGATGAACCAGGCTGTGATGGAGCTGCAGCCTGGAAGGCTAATTATACCGTGAAGAGCAGTCTGCTCTCAGCTGCTTTACGCTTCCTCCAGGCTCTCTGTTGGGCCCAAGTTCTCTTCAATTAGCCCAATAGATTAACTGCACTCTGCACAGATTTTTTGAAAGTTTCTTTTCTGCACAGACGCATTACACTTGGTCCAAATCACTTGAAAGAGTCCAGCAGACTTTACTGCTGAGAACGGCCCTTTTTATGGCCATTAATTATCAATTAGACTGGATTTTATTGCACACACTTAGGTTTTCTTTTTGGTGTGAGTAGAGTTTATGGTTGAAATGTTGACTTAGTTTGACTAAACAGGAAATAAGGAGCCATTTTTTTCTTTTAACAGATGGACTGATCAGCTGATTTATTCTTGTAAATAATAACAAAAAAATCAAACCAATTAAATCGCAAGTGCACATGAGTTAATTTAGATTCTTTTATTTATAAGTAACGTGTCTGTTTTCATCGGCAGAGAACACGTAGAAGCAAACAGAATCCACAGAGACGGTTGACTCGTCAGGTTTTCATGTCGTTGCACCCGCTGACCCTCAAACGACGCGTCCTCGCCTCCTTCCTGGTTGTTGTTGTTGTTTTTTATAGCTGCAGAAATACCACTCCTATTGAGACGTTGAAGTTTAAACCTCCTCCTGTTTCTTGTCACATTTCATCACCACTCAGCTTTTCCTGCGAGCTCTGACTTTTAAACATTTATATTTCCGGACACTAAAATGCAGGATCCTTGTTTTAACACTTCTGTCAAGAAACAAAGTGTTGCAGCGAGTTCACGCATCTGAAGGACAAAACGGCTGAAAGGTTGTTTGGGCTCGCTCTTACCACCGTTTTCATTGAAACGTTCAAGGAAGGGAGTGACTTTGTGTTAAAACCTTCAGCTTCTTCGATGAAAATAATAATATTCCTCAACAAGGTGTTTAGCTGAGAAGAGTTTTACCTCCGAGATAACAGCGTTTTACGCTCCAATGAACGCCAGACACTTTTTTTTTTCCTCCTGAGTTTTTGAGTCTGATCTGCTGGAGAATCTCTTCTGTGGGTCGCATCAAACAAACCTTGAAATCAGCAAGCGAAACTGTTAAACTTCAGCCTGAGCGCTGAGCGACTCAGCCGAAACTTAACGAGGAGCAAAATAACTGTTCAAGCTAAAACTGTAATTTAACAGA
The DNA here is from genome assembly GCA_031762415.1 of Simpsonichthys santanae. Taxonomy (NCBI): domain Eukaryota; kingdom Metazoa; phylum Chordata; class Actinopteri; order Cyprinodontiformes; family Rivulidae; genus Simpsonichthys; species Simpsonichthys santanae. Next base: position 28,288,353 of record JARVLU010000179.1, read on the forward strand.
AGCTGAAATCAGCAGACAGTAGCTGAAACTACTGGGGAGCGGTGGCGCAGAGGTTAGAGAAGGTGAGTCTGTGATAGGAAGGTCGCTGGTTCAACTCCCCAGACTGACAACATCAAAATGTGGGTGGAAAAGGTGAAAAACCCACTCTGTGCTCTTGAGCAAGGCCCTTAACCAGCTGCTCCCAAACAGGTCCCTCTTGAAAATGAGTTCTCATAACTCAATGAAACTACCTTTGTAAGTAAAGGCTAACTAAATAAATAAATAATTAAAGTTGGAAAAACTGTAACTATAACATTTAATAAAAAAAACAAAGCTAAAATTAGCAAGGCAGTAGCTAAAAGAAACACAAGACCATAGTAGAGCAAGTTTCCTAAAGTAGATGTTTGAAAAAAAAATGTTTGGGAATTAATTTGGGCTAAAATCAGCAACTAGAAGCTTCATGACAAATTAGCAAAACAATAAGCAGAAGCTAAAAAATAGCGGCACGGTGGCTTAGTTGGTAGAGCTGTTAGCTCTCAGTAAGAAGGTCGCCGGTTCAAAGCCCAGCCCGAGACCTTTTCTTGGTGGCGTTTGCTTGTTCTCCAAAAACATGCACGTTAGACTGATGGTGACTCTAAATTGTCCCTAGGTGTGAGAGAGAGAGTGAATGGTTGTTTGTCTCTATGTGTGTGTCCCTGTGATGGACTGGAGACCTGTCCAGGGTGTCCCCGCCTCTTGCACAGTGACTGCTGGACATGAGCACCAGTGACCCCCGCAACCCAAAAAGGAAGAAGTGGGTAGGTGTGTCTATAAAAGCTAAAATTACCAGTACTGTATTGCTAAAAGCTTAAATTAGCTCAAAAGTAGCTTAAAGCTGATTGACAACACTATAATTGCTAAGATTAACAAAACCACAGCTGATCGCTTAAATGTGCAAAACTGTAGATAAAACAAAAAAAAATTCCTGAACTGTCATTAAAAGTTAAACAAGTTAAATTAGCAAATCATAGCTTAAAAACCTTTGACGTTAGTAGCTAAAAAAAGTATGACAATAATAGAGCAAGTCTCTAATAGACTTTGGAAAACGTTCAAGAAGTTGAAGCTAAAATGAGCCAATTTCAAATCTGTTGATTATAACTACAATGAACTAAATACTAGCTGAAAGCTAAAATTAGCATGATAGTAGCTAAAATCTAACCAGAGCATGAGGCAATGGTGCAAGTCTGCAGTAAATTTCAGAGAACCGTGTTTTTCTACTGGGACAACTCTTGGAAAATAAAATCACATAATTAAAAACGTGTAAAAGTTATAAATACTCAAAGTGATAGCAAACTATTTCCAGCCGAACTGAACGTTTTGATGTACAAGTACTTAAAACAGCACAACGTATGTAAAACAATGCTGACTCAGCATTCATGCAATGACGGGAACAGATTTTTTTTTTTATCTTTGCAAGTTTCCTGTGTTTTCTGACTTTCTGTTTCCAGTTCATTTCCACCAGTTTGTGTTTAATTTCCACTGTTTTTCTTTCCTTAAGCATTTTCTTAAACACTAAAAGGGGCTGAGAGGAGGACAAGAGCAACCATTCACACAAACAGCAGCCTCCTCAACTACTGAAAGCTGTCCCCCCCTCAGCGTGCACGTTTGTGCGTACGTGCGTGCACGCTCGCCTGCGTAAGCCCCTTCAGAACAGCTGTCAGGGTTGCGGGCCTCCTTCAGCTGACACTCAGCTGCACTCCTCATTCACAAAAGCTCTGCATTGAAGGATTTCACACACTAAAATTTAAAACAACTCCAATTCCACTGAAATGGCAAATATAAAAATGAATAAATGTGAAAACGTGCCTCTTCTCAAACAAGAGACACCTAAACAGTTTTATCTTTATTTACCGTAATGTCCAGTCTAAGCATTGCATCCAAATTATAAGCCACACACACTAAATAAAAATAATAATAATTTGTACTTTCCAGTATATTAGCTGCACGTGTATAAGCCATGGGTGTTCACGTTGTAACTTGAGATATTTACACAGAAAGATTTTTTTTTTTTTTTTTTACAAATACTTACAGTATGGTAAAGGTTTTTTTTTTTTTTCTTTTTTTTTTCTTTTTTTTTCTGAACAATGCCTTTAACACGTCTGGTAAAAAACAAACAAAATAAAAAAACAATACAGTTGCTTATTGTGAAGTCATTGATCATTATCTTCAAGCTGTCGTCCTGTTCTGGAGCAAAAGGTCTTCTGTGAGCATGTGAGACCTGCATGCTTTTCACTTGCAGGGGACCCCCCCACCCCCCCATTAACCCCCCCCCCCTCCGTTCTCTCCTCCACTCCCCATTACATTGGTTCGACTGATCTGTTCAGTAATTTCACTGATCAATTTTTATTTTACCTTTATTCACACAGGTATTCTCGTTGAGTCACGAGGAACCACCTCCCAAGAGAGACATGTTCTGGGCAGATATGTGATGTGACGAAGCTAAATGTTTCGGCGGCAGGAAGCCGCAGCATTTTATAAGGCGTGGTGTTCAAAGCTGTGAAAAAAGTAGCGGCTTATTCTCAGGATTGTGTGGTAGATGAGGCCTGGCTGTCACGATAACAAATTTTGCTGGACGATTAATTGTCTCAGAAATTATTGCGATAAACGATAATATTGTTGGAAATTTGACAATAATTAGTAATTATTGTCAAATTTAAGAAGAAATGTTTAATGTGTTTTACATGTAGTACTTTTTCAACCACCGGATGGCACTATAAGTGTGTTTGAACCGAAGGATGGATAGTGAGGGAGCGAGCAGCGTGTCTCTATAAGAAAAATGGGAGGGAGGCCCCTTGACACAAAATGTGTTGTCTGTCTTCGGTTCTCATAATGGTGGACCCTCAGTGTGGTTTGAGCTCTTTAGCATTTTTCACACAAAGCATTTAATTAAAAATCAGTAAACAAGTTCTCAGCTTCATTTTGCAGAGAAAAACTTTTTAGACGAAGGCACGGGTTTCAACCGTGAATTTTGGAGCTTTGACAAGACGGAGGTTGTTTTTTCCCCCCCAAGGTCGGCCTGTTAGCATAGCTTCTCAGCTTAGCTGCTTTTAACAATCCAAAAAACGTGATTTTAGACTGTTACAATGGATTTTAAAGAGAAAGGAAGGGGTCAGTGAAGATCACCGGAGTTGATCCTTTTGTTATCCAGTGTCTTCAGCGGAAAGAGAGACATGAAGAAATGATAAATCTGATGAATGAAAATGAGGTTGATAGTTTTAATTTATCATGCGATTAACTGATTTATCGTTTATCACGATTGGCCTGTGGTAGATGTGCTGGATATGTGCTGTGAACTATTTGAAGTCAACTGTTTGCAAAACGTCATAAACCACTGGACTGATGTTTATGAAACATTTAAGAAATAATCATTCGATGTACAACTACAACTGTTGAACATTTGAAGTCAACCCAATAATCCCACATTATGGCAATGTACTGTTGTCTTTGTTGTCTACGCTTAGCATCACTTTTAGTTAAAATCAGGTCTCTATTGTAAATGAGCCCCCGAGGCTCAGTGGAACCAACCTTTTTAAATAAAGGCTGAATGAATCTCAGTTAATTTTACCAACGCTGAGCTAAAATGTGTTGTGGTAGTAGCTGAGAGTCATTCACAAGACAAAATGAGGCGTTTCAAGGTTTGACCAAAATGGCTACAACCCCTTCATTTCCAGCATAATCTTAGTTTAAAATTCACTCTTATTTCTTGATTTTGTTTTTATACATCGTTAAGCACTTTGATCAACTGAGCTTGATTTCACTCGACTGTGGAGGGTTTGTCACAACGAACGATACTAAACATTCACTTTGAACACAGCCCTGACCAGCTCCACATATATTCTGGTCACGGACCGTTCTGCATGCGTTAACGTTCTACATTAGCATGTTTCTTCACTGAAGGTCGGGGTTATCACCTCCTTCTTCTTCTGCAGCAGCAATTATCAATTAGCAGCCACACGTTTTCTCAGAATACTGCGTATGTGGTGTCTGACTGGAACACATATAGTTTCAATCAACCAGCATGGTTTAGTAAATAAATAGGATGCATTTTTTGTTCAGTTTTGTCAGTTTTTAAATTAAAGCAGAAGGTGACTGAAGAGAGATGTATAAAAACACAGAAAACGTTGAATAGAAGTGAAAATGTATGAAAATTAAAAGAAGCGTATAACGATGTTATAGAGACCAAAGTATTTTTTTTAGGTCTTTGCATGTAAGAGGTGAGAGAAGTTGACAAAGGCCGGAGGGGGAGACGGGGCGAGGATCCAGCAGGGAGGGGGGGAGGCCGTCAGAGGTGACGGCACGCGTGGCCCACTGCATCCCACGGAGGCTGCTGTAATCTGGGGCGCGTGTCCCACAAGGCCTGCTGGTCACACCGAAGCCGGACTGAGTGATTCGTCTTAGTTAGGGAGCTGTCCACACAGCTCTCTGCAGACTGCAACACATAATCATACACGCGCGCACACACACACAGCTGGCACGTGTGGAGGTGTAGCTGAGAAGACGATTGGATAAACACAAACGGTGAGGACTTCTCACTGTCGTCTCCTCACCTTAAATCAGACGTTAACCTCTTCCTGTGTCTGACTTTATCTCTGATCCAAGACCCCCCTTGCAAAATGAAAACAGTCAATCTGCAGAACTTTAGGGTAACCTCACCTCATCTTGTTTGACATATTGTTTTTGTACAACTAATTCTTAGTGTATTCTTACGCCATGTTTTAGATCTTATTACAGTTATTTTGAATGATCTCATCTTTGTAGTTCCTTTCTTACTGTCATTGCTTCTATATATTATGTGAGTTGTCATTTATTGATGTGCATTTGTGTAATTATTATCTGAGTGGTATTTAGTGACAAATACCATATTACTTTATTTATAAAGCACTTAAAAACAGCAACAAGGCCGACCAAAGTGCTGACAAATGCATTAGAGATGACTCTTAACCTGTTTATTTTTGAAAAGCTGGCCTTCCATTCCTCCAGCAGAGTTTCAGAAAATTGTACAATTAAAAGAACAATGCATAATAGTTGTTCAAACGTGTGCTCTTTTGCAGCACAAAGTGTTTAATTTAGTACTAAGTGCATGTAGTGATAACATTTGCCCAACATTGTTTTAAGTGTTTCTCAGTTTCAAGGTTTTTTTTTTTTCAGTTTGTTGCTTTTTTAAATTTTATTTTGCACTGACTCCCAACTTTTTTCCAGAGACAATGCCAGTAAACGTTCCCGTCGTCTCGCTCAGCCGAAGCAGTCAGCCGTCGCCTTCAGAGACTTTGTGTGGATCGTCAGCTTCTGTTACCACATTTATCTATTAACTAGGATTAACTCTGAGAAACAAACACACTGTGGTGTGTGGCAGTAAATCTTCTTGATGGATATTTTGTCTCAGGCACTGAGGTGTGAAATGTGATTATCAACATTAGCCTTTCCTAATGGCGTCAGCCTGAAGTTCTGTGTGTTTCTCAGGTTCTGTATGATTCAGTAGCTTATTAAAGCTTGTTGTCAGTTTGCTTGATGGTTTTGGACACAGGCTTTGTTTATTTCTTTCATCTGTGCATCGCCGGGACTTCCCTTTGCCTCCGCGTGCTTCTAGCATTATTAAAGGCATTCATCTCAGGCATTTGATGCCTTGTTACGACACCGTCCTGCTCCCATCATGCAACACGAAACATAAATTTACAGATAATCTGGTGTCGAGTGCCATTCGCTACTGGAGCCTGAAACTATGCAAAACATTGAATATTTCAATTCCAGCTCGATATTCATGAAGATATCTGTATTTTAACTACAGGTTGATTACTTTTTTCTGTTGATCAAATATTAACATCCTTCAGGCGAGGCACGAGCCGACTGTGGTCCGTGAACATGTGATGACGTGCTTGGAAATGTTTTTAATTGGTGCCGGTGGAGTTTTCTTGTAAACACGCTCAACGATGCACGCGGTGTAACCTTGAAGTCTAGAAGGCGTGTTTAATGGCTCAGAAAAAACTTTTCAAAGCATTTTTTACTTGAGATATTTTAAATCCTCCACTCTGTTGATTGTGCTCATCAAACTTTCAGCTAAACTATAGCTTATGTTGGCTTCTTACTTTCTTATCAAGGTCAGCCGATGAGGTGAAGCTAACTGACCAAATGTCTGCTCAATCTCTTTAAAACTCATTAAAAGCTATTTGTGTTGATTTCATTTTCAGTTGGCTGTGGCGTCCATCTTGAATTAGGTTTACTCCAAATATTTATCAGATTACTTCCTTGGGTTTTATTAGTTTTTGTCTTGTGATTAAGTAATTATTTAATAATGAGCAAAAAAATAATTGCCAGCTTGACCTTGCGGCAGTGAGCGTTGTTAAAGCTTTCTGCTTGCCATGTGAAAGATCATTAGTTGGTTGGTTGGCTGAATGGCTGGTTGATTGGTTGGTTGATTGGTTGGTTCGTTGGTTTGTTAGTTTGTTGGTTGGTTGATTGGTTTATTGATTGGTTAGTTGGTTGGTTCATTGGTCAGTTTTAGTTCGTTGGTTGGTTGGTTCATTCATTGGCTGGTTCATTGACTGGTTCGTTGGCCAGTTAGTTTGTTGGTCGGTTGGTTGGTTTGTTCATTGGTTCGTTCATTGGTTGGTTGGTTGGTTGGTTGGTTGGTTGGTTGGTTGGTTGGTTGGTTGGTTGGTTGGTTGGTTTGTTAGTTGGTTGGTTTGTTAGTTGATTGTTTTTTAGTTGGTTGGTTGGTTGGTTGGTTGGTTGGCTTATTGGTTGGTTCATTAGTTGGTTGGTTCATTAGTTGGTTGGTTCATTAGTTGGTTGGTTTGTTGATTGTTTTTTTTAGTTGTTGGTTTGTTGGTTGGTTCATTCGTTGGCTGGTTCATTGACCGGTTCGTTGGCCAGTTCATTAGTTGGTTGGTTTGCTGGTTGGTTTGCTGGTTGGTTGGTTTTTATTGATTGATTTTTAGTTTGGTTCGTTAGTTGGTTGGTTGGTTTGTTGGTTGACTCATTCGTTGGCTTTTTCATTGACTGGTTCATTGGTTAGTTCATTAGTTAGTTGATTGGTTGGTCGGTTCATTGATTCGTTCTGCTTTTTCTTGCATCAAGAGTTCAATGTTTTCATCTGCAATTTTGTTGCCTGGAGCTGGTTTGTCATTTGGCTTTAAGCTGATCCAACAAACATAAGAAAAGACACTTAATTCATTAACTTTTAGCCAATAAGTCCAAACAATCTCTTTAAATATGATCAAATGTTCATTAAAGATGAAAGTTTACTGCAGTTTGATTAATAATATCTACAATGCAGCATTTTATTTTACAGTGTGTTGAGAACAAAGATGGTTACTTATAATATATTTCAAGTTGTCCTGGAGTTTTGAATATTTTTTAGCTGTCTGGGCTTGTAGTGCATTTGAAAAGTATTAAGTGTATTTTCAACAGGTACAAATAAACGCCACTTACCTGTACCCTCTTTCTAGTTCAACTCCCAGAAACCTTTTCCTGCCACAGAATTTCTAAGAAAAGCGGCGCCGCTGCCACATTGTTTTGACACGTAGCCTCCAGAGCTTTTATTTTTTTTTTTTAAAACAAACAGAAACGCTCGTCTTCTCTTCTGCCCTCGTCTTTTAAACTCCTGCTGAACGGTTCATCCCCGGGGTGGATTGCTGCCAGTTACACTCTCTGCTGCTCCAACACTTCAGAAGGTTTCTGTGGAGAAACAGAGGATGCAAAGATGGCTCATGCTCCTGCATGTTGGTTTTACTAGTAGCTGTCAAACCTGCTGCCGTGTACTTTGTTGTCTGCTGCAGACGGTTTGTTAGAGAACAAAAAAGGCCGAGCATTCCTAGAAGGAATGCATATCGCCCGCCACCTTTCAAGACTTAAATGTGTTCCTTCATAAAGTGATCAGCCTTTTTTGAGTCAATAAAATTTCATAAAACAGTCACATGCTGATTTTTGCAGGACACCAACATTATTTCTGATGAAAATGTAATTGTTTTATTTCAGAACTGGACAGAGTCAGAACACTTCAGCAAATACTGGATTGTGTTCATCAGCTCAGCCTTCAGGGTCTTTACTCTGAAAATCAACAAAGAGTTGAAGATGAATCGTAAAGACGTGCAGTTTTCTTTGGGGAGAAGCTGAGGAGCTGCTGTTTTTAGTTTTACTTTTGAAAATTCAAGCTTGATATGAACTTTTATCTGTGGTGAGCGCTGAATTATTAAAACGTGAAAAATCTGGTTGTCTAAAAAAATTATTGTGCAGTTCTTGACAAATGTACTCTAAAGAATTTGACTTATAATATTTAAAGCAAAATAGGAGAGTGGTGGCCCAGAGGTTAGAGAAGGTGGGCCTGTGATCAGAAGGACACTGATTCAACTCCCTGGGACAACATCAAAATATGGGTGGGATAAGTGAAGCACCCACACCTGCCTCCACTCTCATTTGCCCCACTCTGTGCCCTTGAGCAAGGCCATTAACCCCCACCATCTGCTCTCCTGGGCATCCTAGATGACCCCTAGATGATGATAATATACAGTGTGTGTGTGTATATATATACTATATATATATATATATATATATATATATATAAATTATCTGAAATGCTTGATATAATTAGATTTTAGTTTTTTATTCATTCAACCTTTATTTAGGCAGGTTAATCTCATTGAGCCTCGAGGACTCATTTACAAGAGAGACCTGG
>JARVLU010000179.1:28367338-28380722 GCA_031762415.1 Simpsonichthys santanae
TTATTAAATGACCTAGTTTAACACTTCTGCTTACTTTGTGCCATTTTAGCTATTCATAACTTAAAATGTTCAGCTCATTCAGGGGATGGGTGCTGCGATTTTGTTTTTAATTACTGTACTCATACTTTTGAAAATGTTATACTTCATTTACAAACATTTTCCCCATATATTACTGAAATACATTGAGATTGGCCTCTTTTAGCTGTTTTTATGCTAATTTTAGCATTTTCAGCTAATTCCACATTTTTTCAATCATTTAAACATTTTTCAGTCCAATTCAGCAAAAAATGTACTCTCTCCACTTTCTTCTGGTAATTTAAGCTTCTTTCTGCTTTTTCAGTTTCTTGTCAGCTGTTTTTTTCTTCTAATTTCTGCTTTTTTTTTTCAGATCAATTCAAAATTTGCATGGTAATTTCAGCTACTTTCAGCCTAATTAATGTTGTTATGCTCCTTTCAGCTTTGTCTGCTAGTTTCATCTTTTTCTGCAATTTCAGCTACTATTTAGCTGTTTTTTTATTTTTATTATTATTATTATTATTATTTCTTCAAAATTTAGCTTTTTCAGCTAATTCTACATTTTTGGAGCTCATTCCAGCTTTTTCTGCTTCCTTCTGTCTTTTCAGCTACTTTTTGCTAATTTCAGCTTTTTTTTTTTTTTTTTTTTTTTTTTGCTAAATTCCTAATTTTTGTACTTATTTCTGCTTATTTGAACCCAGTTCAGCAAATATGTAATTATTGTTCTGCATTCTTCTGCTAATATAGGCTTTTTCTTTCATTTCAACTACATTTAATTGTTTTTAGCTATTTTCAGCTGTTTTTCAGCAAGTTCTTCTCCTGTAATAAGCATTAACACTGCATTTTTACAGGAAATGCAGTTTATCTTGTTATTGTTCCCATACACAGAAGTGATTGTTGGAGAATTGGAAAAGCAGATTAGCTGACAAAAAATGATCAACAGGAGCAAAACTGCACAGTCTAGTTTCACATAGAAGGTTTTCATTAATGAATTCACATCTAGTAAATGAGGTTAGGGGTGTTTGATGGTTAAAGTGAAAGTATGTGTCTAAAATCAACATGTTTCATGTTTAGATTCCTGCAGAATATCATCTGTTTGTCAAGAATCTCTTTAAACTAAAGTAAACCAGAAAGAGGGTATCGTAGTGAGTAGAGGCTGGCAAATGAGTCCACCGGCGTGGGTGCACATTTATATTTATCACCTGTAAATGTCATCCAGGACTCCCCTCGGTTGAGCTTCTGTCACAGCCATCGAGTTACAACAGAGCTCCAAAAAGAGCAAATAAAAAAAGATTCTCAGTGGAAGCAGGTTCTGGTGATGGAGCAGCTGATGGGAGCCACATGTGGTGACTTCTTCCACCTGCCTGATGAGTCATGCAGGTGAAGAGGGCATTGAGAGCGTCAGCCGCTATTTAAAGGAGATACAAGCTGAGGCTCCTCATGGAAGCTGCATGTTCACGTTGTGTCGGCAGCAGTTTGAAGAAATCATCAAGTAAACGTCACTCTATGTGATGAAGCATTAAAAGGAAGCATCCATTTTCAGCCTCACCAGAAGATACATTTACGTAGCGTATTTTGGTATTCGTCACTTTTGCTCTTTCAAACATGAGAAAATCGAGCTTGTTGTAGATGTGGAGGTTTGACATTCAAAAAGCTGCCGAACCCATAGACGTTTAAATGTAAAGTCCCGCCTGAACGCTGATGACATTTATCTCCTGTGTAACTGCAGGAGAGTCAAAAGTAAGTAGAAATTAGAGCACGCCGACTTGATGGGACAGATGTGTGTGTGTGTGTGTGTGTGTGTGTGTGTTTGTTTCTAAAACCTGCAGCTTTAATAATTCACTGCTTCTTACTCACAGAAGTTCCTCCTTCTGCCCAAACTTCACCGTCCGCTCTCTTCTTGTCAGAGGCTTTTCGCTGCTTGTCTGTTGCATATTCTATCTGATATATTTTTACTTTTACATTTTTCTAACTCCTGCAAAGAACAGAAGTCTTTCTGAAACAATTTCCTCTTTTCTCTAATTTATGAATCTGATTCAAAGAATGCAACTCACTCTAATTTATCGTCTAAACGAGAACATGCACCAAGAGGAGGTTCTGCCGTTGCACATGTTCTACAGAACTACCAGCTGCAAGAGCGTAACCTTTCAAAATAAAAGAGAAACTCATCTACTTTTGAACAACGCTGGCAAAAACATGGAAACAGCTCAATGAGGGTGTCACGGTTTAGCAGGAGGTTGGACCCAAACATGCAGACTGGTACAAGGAGCTTGACAAAATAATAATAATTTAAAACCCCCATTGACACCAAGTCAAAATCCAAATTGGCCACCACCAAATATAAATGTAAAACAGCCGCCCAAACCATTTGAAGAAACTATGCTTCCTAAATTTTGTATTGCTTAAAATTACAGGTTTCTCAAATGAATGGGACAAAGATTAATATATGGTGGTCAAGGCCACCGCTGGCCACCCACTGGCTCCGTCATTGCACCTGGTGGTGGATAAAAGTCCTCCCTCCACTTGCCAGAATCCGTCACTCTGCATCAACTCAGATAATAAAAAATAAACTTACCTCTGTTCTACAGCGTGACTCCTACACACGTGAATAGCTCAGCAACAGCAGAAATTACAGCTTGTTCAATAATATTTCAGTTTGTGATGTTACATTTTTTATTGTCTGCTGCTAAAAGGTGATGGTGGACAGCAGTGATTTGGATGTTCTTTGTGTTCATGGATCTGTTTCTGTTCCAAAATATCTCAAGAACCAGTGGACACATTTTATTGCGACCCAAAAATGAATTGTTGAATGTAAATCTACCACAGATTAACTTTTCAAGCTTCATTTTCAAGCCATAGTTTTGTTTTCTGATGCAAAAACTCAAATATGGCTATAACCGATAGAAATAATAACATTTTCCTTTGGTATCAATAAAGTATATTGATTGATTGATTAACTTGGTCACTTTAAATTAAATTGTGCTCTAACCTCATAATAATGAAGTTGCTCGCAATGCTTTTATAAAACTCAAATGCAGAAAATATTGATTTCTAATAAGACATTACAGCTCCAACAATACTCCTTTTTTGGTGTTTTGATTGTAACAAACCGTTCCTGTCAGGATGACTTGGTATGTGACACAAAACACTGAATATGTCCCATGGGATTTAAAACAGAAGTGAAGACCAGTTCAACCAGCCTGAAGCAGCTGTGCCATACCACAGCCGAGAACTGATTCGCCTGCTGCAGAGGCGTACGCTTCCACCAGACTAAAATAGGCTGAAATGACGCCTAATCTCCACAGAGTCCTTGTTCCGCTCACGCACGTCCGTCTGAAGGGGAGTCATCAACCGTTCTCCTGCATCAGTTACATAACGAGGACGTGGTTTAAATGAGATTCCACTGCAGACCTGATGCAAGCTGACAGATACATTAATAGGCCGCTATGCATTTTTTATGGTTTCTGTTATTACATATGAAGGCGAGAGGCGATAATGTTTTTGCCTGTGAGTGTGTGTGTGTGAGCGTTTGTACTGTTAGCACAGTATCTGAAGAACCAGTCTATGAATATGACTGAAACTCTCAGAAAGTAATCGAGTTAAAATCTAGACCTGACTGACTTTTGAAGTCATCCTTATTAAAGATGGCCGCCACAGTCAACTGACGTAACTAAATACACCAGTGGCTATAACTCCGTTAGTTTTACCAGTACTGAGTATAAATTGAGTGTGGTAATAACTGAGCATCGTCCCTAACACATTTTGAGCACAACACATTGCACGACATCTTGGTTTAAAACCTTGACAATAATAATAATAATAATAATAATAATAATAATAATAATAATAATAATAATAATAATAATAATAATGTGTTGATGTGTTGTCATGATTGTATGTTTCTATACAATGATGCAATTAGTTATCTGAATTTAAGCCATCACACCTGAGATACACCCAGGTGGAGCAGCGGGCAGCTGTGTAAGTGCCCGGGGAGCAGTTAGGGATTAGATGTCTTGCTCAAGGACACCACGACATGTAGGCATGACGGGGACTTGAACCTATGGCTTTCTAGTCCGAAGTGGGCTACCCTACCTCTACACCACAGCGGCCCCTGCTAAACTTATGGCACCTGGTATTCCCAGGTGGTCTCCCACTCAAGTACTAACCAGGCCCGACCCTACTTAACCTCCGGATTCAGACGAGACAGGTGATGTAGAAGGTAAGTGTTAAGCTACAGGGTGATCAAAGGAACATGGGGGATATTGTTTCTTTCCCTCTACATGTTAGGAGTGAGGACCAGGATGACTGAGATGACCAGGTAAGTTGATTGAGATGAAGGACAGTGGCAGGACGAACCTTGAGGCTGAAAGGCGAGATGTTAGGGTTGATGTCCTATTGGTTTGGTTCCAGATAGCAGCTCTGGTGACAGGATCCAGGTAGACACAAGGAAAAAGGCCAAATGGTGACACTGGGATATTCAAGGAGCAAGATTGCAAGAGCAAGTTATGGACAATGTTCCAGTGGCGTCTAGGTGATCCAAACATCCTTAAATACTGAAAGCTCCTCGTCAACAGACTAGAGACTGGTTTGGTTAGGGTTAGGGTTAATTGGCTCGGCCCTGCAACTCAGTAGCTGCAACAAAGTGTTAGTGTTGGGAAAAAACAGAATTCCCACCAATATGGCAATAACTCAGTGAATTTCACAAATGTTGAGCTATAGGTTGGTGCGGTAGTAGCGGATGATACATGCTGAACATAAGCAACAGGCTGCACGTAATGTTCTTTTCAAGGTTTAACCAAAATTGCAAGAATGTTATCATTTCTCATCATAAGATGTTTAGTCTAAAAGTCTTGACATGAAAGGTGTGAATGATTCAAATCAAAGACTTCCTTTGGTTTTGATGCTGTGATTTCCATGACTTCACATTCCCTTGCACTGTTCCCTCCTGTCCGGTGTTTGTGTGGACTATGTCCAGACAGAAAGAGAGACAAGGAGGAAGACAAAGACTCTGTCACCTTCTCCGTCAGTCCTCTCTCTTCTCTTCTCTTCACCACGGCTGGCCGGACGCACGAGAAGAAACGGCTCTTCGTCCCTCGGTGCTTCATCACCTCATCCTGCTGTCGTATCCACGTTTAATCTACTAAATGATCTTTTCTTCCATCAGCGCTGCTCTTTCATCACTTTAAATTTTAATGAGTTTTCTGTCAGAAGGCTGCATTTTGAATTTAAATGAACTGATGAAAGAGCCTCGGTTTCAAGCTGCAAGGTACAAAAAAATAATCCTCACGTGTTATTATCGATTTTATTCTTGCTTCTGACTTTCAGTTCCAGCGTTCTAACGCACAGTTGGCGTTAGACGTGGAGCACGAGGTTGTTTTTTTTCTTATGTCCACATCTAATGGTTGAACATCCCAGTTACCAACGAAAACAACATACACATCTAATCTCAGCACTTCTTTTTCTTTCGGCTGCTCCCTTCAGGGGTCAACACATCGAACTAACTCATACGAAGACTTGGCAATTGTTTTTACGGCAAATGCCTTTTCTCCCCCCCCCCACCCCCACCCCTTTCTGATGCAACCACAGACCACCAAGCTACCACAGCCCTCTGTGTGGAGCAGAGAGCTGCCATCTAGGGTGCCATTTAGGGTGAGCAGATGGTGGGGGTTAAGGGCTTGGGGCAAATGAGGGTGGTCAAGCGGCAACATTCCAACTTCTGCGAAACGAGACCTAGACGAAACATTGCAATTAAAAGAAACCGTCCAGAGGACCTGACTTAGCTTTGTTGGATTTTGCTACCTGGATTATTGAGCATGAATCTGGAAAACCCGTGTAAGAAAAGCATAATTTTACTGCAGGGCTTTAATTTGTAACTGACAAGGCTCAATGAGGCTGACAACCTGTATCAATAAAGGTTGAATTGAAGTTATTATTTTAGAGTGCAACAACAATTAACAAGCCTGTGTGTGAATGCAGCTTCATTCTGTCGAGCGTCCTCACCCCACACTTCCACCCCACCCACTCACACACAAACAGTCTGACCTGAACTCTGCTGAATTCAGCCTGTGCGTTGTTCTGCTCCAGTCTCAATTATTACTGCCTTTCAGGGGCTTATCATGTTGTCCAGCTTAGCACAGTCCATCTTTAGATAATAAATTGGATTGATCTTTTCAATATTTTGATCACTGTTACTTTGACAAATTAATGCCATTGTTTTGACACGTCAAACATTTCACTTGTATTTTATTTAATTTTTTTACTGTAAGCTTATTTATTATGTCTGAAATGTTATGCACCATGTTGTGGGAGTTCAGACACATCAGTTGTGCACGCATCCTGCACAGCTGCCTGGAGACGCTGTGCGTAAAACAACCATTGTGCACAGCTGAAGGTGGATGAAGACGCTCCCCGCGGGACATGCAGTCCACATCTCTGCTGGCAGGAGCGTGGTGCGGCCGGTGTTGTGCCAAAAAGTGATTCAGATTTCACCCAATCACTTTTTGGCACAACACCTGAACAGAATGGGCAACGTCTCCTCTCGTTGTATTTTTTAATAAATGCTCAGAATAAAAATGCGCAATGACTTTGGACTTTTAGGGGCGGAGTTGGCGGATCCGATGAAAGAGTTGCCGGATCTTGTTCCGGCAGGATCCGCCTCAAATTAACCCCTGTATTACTGCTAAGAAACATGCAGAAATACACGAAGAGGGTTTCTAAAATAGTTGTTTATTATTGTCCAATGTCAAAAATGAATGCGGACAGTATTGTTTTTGCCCATGTGTTTGTGTGTTAGCAAAATATTTTGTGAACCACTGGCGATATTCTAATGAAACGTTCAGGAAGTCCTCAATGACAGGTCTACAACTGATTAAGTTTTGGACTCAAACATCTTTCTCTACGCATGAGATTTATTTTCAAGTTCTGATAAAACGGCTCTGTCGTTCCTCGACATCAGCTGATATTTGTCTAAAACTGGCTTTAAAGCTAACAGGGGATATTCAATCCTTCAAGGAATGCTAGGCATACATTAATTTGATTGTTTCTTCATTTATTCTCCTAGTTTAAGGTAGAAAGAAGCTCCTGGCAGACATGTTTTTTTAGACTTGATAAAAGCAGTGATTTTTGTTTTTTATAAGGTCTAAACTGATGCGTTACATTGTTAGGTTTTAATTGCACTTTATGATGGATTTTTAAAAACATTATATGATCAGAAATATATTAAAAAAACAGTTTCAGACATGTTTACATCAGTTTGTTGTCGCTTGTTTTAATTAGAACAGGGCAAGTGAAAAGTCATTACCTCCACACAAACTAATTGGACTTTTCACTCTTTATTTCATTCAGATGAGTTTCTATAAGGCCACAGTGTGTTGCTTTATAAAGCATGTGAAAGTTTATCTGCTGTTTCTGTATGGCATCATAAATCCACCCCGCTGTAATGAACAACTGAGGCAAATTACATCTGACTTTTCATCAGTTTCAGCTCTAATTGTCCTTGGCAAATCTCAATGCACAAAGTGGGAAACAAAAACATCCCTCTTTAATAAGAAGCTTTAATAAGCCCAATTATAATAACAATATGAACTATTTCCCTCATTTCTGTGTAGGATAATAGAACCATTTGTTGTAGATTTAGAAGTTTATTCAGATAAATGCATTGAATGTAAATCAGAGTTGTGATTTAACTCTGAGTTCTTACCTTGAATTCAGCGCTCCGTGCCTTAGTGCAGCATCTCTGAGTTTAAATGAAATCCACTTCCTGTGGCTGGTGTGAATGCTCATCAGAATCAGAATAAGCTTTATTTTCATTGCACCGAAGTACAGCGAGATTATGACCATACAGTCGTCCGAAAGATGGACAGAGTACACGTTGCTGTTGCTCCTAAGAGCACGGCCCCTTATTCTTTAGATAGAAAAGCGGAAAAGGCCATGAGGAAAGGATAATGGTATTACAAAAAATATCTCTTCATCTTGTCCTTGTCAAGACACAATTTAAGACATCAAAAAATTACCAGCAAGCACATTTATAAACATATTACATATGCATTTGATGAAAGACGGTGAAATTTGTCCATGAAGCACTTCCATATAGCACCATTGTCCTGATATGTTGGTGTCAGCCGGTACAGTTCTAATAAGCATTCACAGAAGTTCTTGGGGTGTGGGGTTGCACTGGGGACAGCTATAGCAGAGCCTTCTTAGTTTACACATATCCCAGGAGACATTTGATAAGTTGCTCTACTTCAAGGCCGTACAGGGAAGTCAGATTCAGATAAGCCACAGTTGTTGATTTTTTCCAGCAGACTGTTTTTTCTCATCAGCCTTGAGTTCTGCTGGTACTTTCGATGATCCAAAATGGACAGATTTGTGGGCTTTCCACTGGTCCGTGCTTATTAGCTCCCTCCAAGGTCGTCCCCAACATGCTGGCGAGTCCCTGAAGCGGCAGGTGGTCTGCGATTCTCACAAATCACTTCCATCTTATGGTTGAGCTCATAAATAAGCTGAGTTTGAGTGTTCAAAGCACGAACCAAACCTTCACATAAGGTCGACAGCTTTGCCATGGCCGAAGCCGCTGCCGCCGTCTTCTTTAATAGCCGATAACAGGTATCCGACGGTGCCAAAAAGCAGAAACCCTGCTATCATAAATCCAATGATGTAAACATCTTCGGCATTCTTCTGAGACAATATAGAAAGGCACATCATTTTCTATTCCCCACACGGATCCATGACGTACCCTACCGTGTGCGTCTCAGCGTGGCATGAGGGTTCTCCACGACCCTTTCGCTTGGTTGGGAAAAAAAAACTATAAATTGCATTGAAAGTCCAGCCGACCAAATCCATGACAGTAATTTACGTTTGGAAAATGTGTAAATAGAAGCTCTGATAGACAAGATAGAGAGCAACAAAAGCAGGAAGGAGACGGGAGAGGGAGGACAAAGCATCCGTCTTTCTTGAGAGTGAGTGAAGGGGAAATAAAAGAAGCATAAAGAAGACTAGGATGCACGAGGTTCAACTCATTTGCTATCTACATCCATCCATCCATTATCTTTTACCCGCTTCTTCCATTTTGTGTCACGGGGGGGTCTCCGGTGCCCATGTCCAGCAATCACTGTGCGAGGGGCAGCATACACCCTGGACAGGTCATAAGTCCATCACAGGGCCTTGCTATCTACAGATGTACAGTATTAGATACAATCAGGGCCAAAGATTTCCCACAATAGAAGCAATTTAACTATAAAGTTTTTAATTATATAGCAACAAAATGATGTATTTTTTTAATAGTCTATATGAGTATGACATTTAGCTCCTTTCACAGATTACTCTGTGATTCAGCAGCCAGCTCACCTCCCTCATCTTTAATGGAATCTGTTAAAAGAATGGTTTGCTCTTGAATCATTTTAACTCAGTGACGTCTCAGCTGTAAGTTCCTGTTTTGTGTTCAAATGCCACAGTGGTTGAGAAGAACATTTCCTTCAAAGAACCTGCATCAAACATCAGTGCGCCGTTTGTTTTACCTTGTCGTTCTTGTCTTTTGTTTTTTTCCAGGAGATGGAGCTGCAGTTTGACAGAGAGCGTCTCTCTCTGGAGGAGCAGAAGACGCTCCTCGGGCAGCAGCTGGAGGAGCTTCAAGACGAGCTGACGTCCAAACTGCAGACTGCCACCGAGGAGGTAAGACACGGCCGCCAGGAAACGCTCTGAAACCAGCTGAAGCTCGCACATAGTCACATATTTGAGATTTTTCTTCTTCTGCTGCTCACAGCTACAGTAACTGGGTGTGAGGCGCATGCACGTTGAGCTGTTAATGGCGAGGTTTAGTGTCAGTTTAGGTGCTACGCTGAAGCTTTTTGTTTGTTTTTCAGCAGAAGTTTCTTAAAAATTCACTGAAATTCTACTGAAGATGTCAACAATCTCAGTTTGTGTTTGAGAAAATAGGTTCTCTCAACTTTTATATTGGACTTTTTACTTGGAATAAAACAGAAACTGTGTTAAGAATGAAAATAAAGCTCTTAAACAGTGACTAAACGACATGTTTGCATCAATTAGAGAATTTACTTTGAAAAAAAAAAAGAGGTTTTATACTCTAAATTTTTATTTACGCTTGAAAATTTTCTCAAACCGCAGAATTAATCCTGACTTTAAAGACAAATATTTTGAAGTTATGAACTGCATATTTTATCAGGATGATGAGTTACAACATTTAATTTCCCTTTGGGATTAATAAAGTATTTTTGGATTTTAATTTAATTTAATTTTCAAATGGTGAAAATAGTCAGAAATCAGAAGCAAATCATTTACAGGAGCATAAAAAGGACAGAAATGTTCAAAATCATTTGTTTGTATTAAAATAAACCCAAACTGAGCCTCGAGGTTGTGGCTGTTGCTCAAATAAATGTGTAATTAACTTTGTTGTACAGAATAATTCTTGTTTTCCAGTTGAACCCTCTGGGGTTCAACTGGAAAACAACCCCTGAGAAAAATATGTTTTCATCAAATATATATTTTAAGTTTAGTTAAAGATCTTGAAACCTTTCACTGATTGGATCACTGTGTTCAAACCTGTCGTTACAGTGTTTTTGTTGTTGTTGTTGTTTAGGGCACAGATTTACCGTCGCGTTAAAGCTGACTCAGCGTCCACGCTGTTGTTTTCCTGTTTCTTCTGTGCATTTTTTGAGAATCATTTCTGCACACTTTGGGTTATTTAAATTGTTTGAATCTCAAAACAATCAGCTCAACCAGGAACGGTGTGCTATGACTTTTAGTTTTAGTTATTCTTCTATTTATCAAAATATTAAACTTTATTAAAACTTTTTCCCTGGAGAAATACATCGAGGTTTCTTCAGTTCCTTCAAATATATTGTTCTCTAAAACCTGCTTCAACACACTGCCTCTATTTTTGACTTCTCGTGCTCCGTGTAGTTTTTAGCTGTCGTTTTTTTTATACCTTTTAGCTATTGTTTTGTAATTTTTTTTTACTCTGTACTATTTAACCAAACTTGTCTTTTGCTCGTTTTGACTTCTGTTCTGCTTGTTTTTGTTTTCACAACTTGTTTTCAAATTATTTAGAAAATCTGAGCAGTCATTCCATCATATTTCTGCAAAAAATAATTAATTTCTAATATTGTGGCACGTTGCTCGTTTCAACATTTGAAATAGAAACAATTATTCAACATGTTTTTCATAAAATAACATTTTATCTTTGATACCTTTTCCCTCTGATAATGAGTTTTTTTGTTATTCTTTGAAGGGTGTTTCAGGCTGGACTGTATTTATTTATTATACACTCCTGGATCTCTGCCAGTTTCTGTTGTATCTTTGGCAGAAAGAACGAAAAACCCACTTTGCTGAACTCAAACTGTTGATGTCATTAAAGGTTCCTGCCACACTGAGAAACAGCCTGAAGTGCAACCGAGGAGAAGCTGTTCATGCATTTTACTGGAACTGTCTGTGTCTGCAGGTGTCTCGGCTACAGCAGGAGGTGCAGAAGGGGGAGCAGAACTTTGGAACAGCTGAGGGGCAGATCTCCACACTGAAGGAGGCGCAGGACAAACTACTGGAGGAGCTGGACGCCACCCGGGCCCGGCTGAGAGAGACCAGCAACCTTCTGACCGCCCTGCAGGTCAGACACGTTCCTGAATTTATTATTTTAGCTGTTACTGCAAACCCTTTGTTTACAGCACATCCTCACACAATGTTCTGGTACCAACTGACAAAATGTTGGTTTCTATTTTCAAGGCCGTTTCAAAACACTTTAAGCAACAACAATCACATTACCAAGAAAATAAACGGCGTGAGGCAAATTCTCCGTACAAGGTCACACTAAAACGTGTCTGTTCCTCAGGGAGAGCTCGAAACCCAAAAACGTCAACATGAAGCCAAACTCATCACCACAAAAGAAGAAGAAAAGCTGAAGATGGACAAGGTGGCGCTGGAGCTGGAGCTGAAATGGACCGAAACGCTCAGGTGAGCTTCTTATTATCCTTTAATAAGTTCAAAGAATTAAAACAAACTGGTTTGTTTCTCTGTCTTTTGTTTCAGCAACTTAAACACACACACGCATACTTTTTTCTTTACAGAAACTGTACAAGGTCTTTGCATTGACTTCCATTCATTATTCATTCCTTTCTATTGCCTAACACTGACCCTAAACCAGGGGTCTGCAACCTGTGGCTCTGGGGCCACAAGTGACCCTTTAGTCTTTCATCTGTGGCCCTTTGACACTTTGAAGCTCTTTCCTTTTGTCCTAAAATGTAAAAACATCAATAAATGTCTAAATTCATTATATGTTTTTAGTTTTATAATGTCACCCCAACTGTCCAGAAAAGCCACTAAAGAAGCCCATGGGCCACCAGTTGATAAGCAGGTATTGCGACTCCAGACACATTTTAATGAACGAAGGGGCATAAATTTCTCTTTTGATCAAAAAGGTTGCAGACCCTGACCCTAAACCTATCCACTAACTCACCAATGGTACTTTTCTTACATGGCCTGGCCTTTGGGCCCCATAAGGAGCAGTTTGTCCTCACAATGTAGTATGTGTTGGAAAAACGGGTCTCACAAGGTAACAAAAACAAAGATACACACACACACAGGGGTCATCAGTTTCCCAGTGGATGCACCGTGACGCAGCATTAACCTTGGTGGGCTCTGCAGCTCCTCGGCTTGATCCGGTGCTAAAGCCTCCGGCTCACGGTCTCTGTAAACGTCTGTTGAACCTTTGAAGTGTGATTTCTGCAAAAAGCCACAAAGAATTAAATCGACTCACTTTAGGTGTGAACAGGTGTTCTTTTCACACAGTGGCGCTGGCAGCCGTTAAACGTCTCTTAAAGTTTTCTCATCAAATGATTAAAAAAATAAAATGTTCTAAAGTTTTCACGCTCAAAGACAAGTTTGTACTTTGATGTCAGAATGATTTTGGACTCTAATTAATGCCAGCCGAAGGGTTATTACTCTTTTAAATCAGAAGCTAAATTTTCCTCTTCACATTATTGGCTTCAGAATGAACAGTTTTTGACATAACTCTCTGAAAAAACAGCTCAGTTTATGTATACTGAGCCAGTTCACAACAAACGTCATCTCACAGCCCCGTACAGAAATGAAACAAGTTCATCTGTTATAGTTTATTCTGATTAAAATATAATCATTATCCATCAAAGGAGGTCAGCAGATTACATTGAACCTTTACCTCAGCACAAGAATGTTGACGACAGTGGAAAGGAATGATTCTCTTTTATCAAGAAGCCTCCATTTCATTTCATTTATTTATTTCTATAGCACTTTACTATGGAGGCCTAAAACTGTCAAAATAATAAATAAAAGAATAAATATATAAATGAAATAATACACAGAAGAATAAATATATAAATGA
>JARVLU010000179.1:28387949-28402298 GCA_031762415.1 Simpsonichthys santanae
CACATGTTGAACAACTGGGAGATAAAGTTAGAGAGGCCACACTGAGATGGTTTGGACATGTCCAGAGGAGGGACAGTGGTTTGGACATGTCCAGAGGAGGGACTGGGTATTGGTAGAAGGATGTTAGAAATGCAGCTTCCAGGAAAAAGACAAAGACGAGATACGTATATGGATGCAGTCAGAGAGGACATGGAGGTAGTTGGAGTGAGGACAGAGTGAGATGGAGGAGGAAGACTCTCTGTGGTGACCCTTGAAGAGGGAAAAGCCATAAGAAAAACAAGAACAAGAAGAACATGGGCAAGAAGAACAAGAACCACAAGAACAGCAACAAGAAGAACACGAACAAGAAGAACCACAAGAACAAGATGAAGAACAAGAACAACAAGAACAAGAAGGCTTTCTAGTTCTTGTAATGTTTAAAAGTACAGTAGTTTCCTCAAATGATTGGGGTGTCCAAAGACGAATATATGGTGGTTTTGCGTTGCACCTGGTGGTGGATAAAATTTACCTGCACTCACCTGGACCATTCAGTCTTTTACTCTTTATCTCCACATATAAGCAGATAAATAGCAGGTTAAATAACAGGTTTAATAAATAGCAGGTTTAATAAATAGCAGGTTTAATAAATAGCAGGTTTAATAAATAACAGGTTTAATAAATAGCAGGTTTAATAAATAACAGGTTTTTGTAAATCCCGTTTTGTTTTTTAGGCAGGAGTGTAAGAAGCTCCGCGAGGAGATGAGAGAGGAGCACGAGGAGGACAAGGCTTCGGCTCTGTCTCAGCTGGCACAAAGTAAAGAGCAGGAGCTGAACAGCGCCAGAGAGAGCTGGCAGAGGAAAGTGGAGGACCTGCTGGAACAGGTAAAACCACCAGGGGGCGGGGCTTATGCACATTGACGTCCTTTGCTTATTCTCCTTCATCGGAACAAGTAAAATCGTTGAAATTATTTGTTATCAGTGCATTTTTAACAAGCTACACACTTTATCTCAGAGGCAGTTTTCTAATAAAATGCATATTTTGGTTTAATTTATGTGATTTATTTAAAAAAAAATAAACCTTAATTTGTTACATGAACAAAATAACTCCAAAGTTCATCCATGTTTTGTCAAACCCATCACTCCAAATTCTTCCTGAAACTGAATTTTCTTGTCCTAAAGTCAATTTTCCTTGTTCTCAATTATCTCTAATCAACGCCAATTCCTTGCAAAGACTTTAAATAAATTTATTATTTTGGTTTGTTGTCATAAATGCTCCATTTATCTTCAATGAAGGTTAAATTGATTTATCATTTTGCTTTTCTTATTACAAATTACTTCCAGTTATGCTGTTTGGATAAATAATGTGTTAATAAATGTTTAAAAAGATAATTTGATCATCTGTGAGGTGGTCTTCTGTTAATAGTTATTAATAGATAGTATCATATCAGTCATGGAGCAAAAGTAGAAACCTGGATTACTTAACGGCTTTTTTTTTAAATTTACCTTCAAAACCAGCTAAAGCTTCAATTTACAGGGATTCATTCTCTTAACAACTTAAACCTGAATCCTGCAGTTTGTACCTGAATGCCTAATTACATCAGCAGCCTGTAAGACTGGATTTCTCTGCTGGACCTGCTCGGTCCGAGCCCACGCTGGAGCTCCAACCTAATCATGCATTCATGACAGAGTTCTGGACGGCACCCAGCCGGGCCGGGCCCGACCGTTAATCACTGCACACTAATATTAATGTAGCATGACTAAGCTGCTCCGTGGTCGTCCTGCACAGCCGTATGCAGCTCCAGTTTTACACGTGCACCAGCTGACGTGCGCTCATGCTGTCAGTGACTGACGCCTCCTCATGTCAAAGACGCTGCCAAAACATATTTGTTTAGTTTCACGACGGATCGGGTCCGCTGTCGGCCGACGGCCGTTCAGAAAAACAAACGACTGTGAGGTTAGAAACGTTTTGGTCGTTTAGAGAAATAAGGTTGTCGGTTAAACTGAATGTGTTCGCCTGCAGAATGATCAGCAGAACCCCTCGGAGCTCTGCTTGAACCTTCAAACAGCGAGAAACAACCAAACAGATGCTGTCATTTTATTCTGCTGTTTGGAAATAAACATCACTTTTTATTTCATTCATTCAACCTTTATTTATATGGGTTAGTCTCATTGAGCCTCGAGGACTCATTTACAAGAGAGAGCTGTTAGACTTCACAATGGAATAGTGATAATTATGTTATAAATAAAACATCCATACTAGACGTTAAGACATTGATATTAAAACCATATTATCTATTGAAAACAATGTGAATAAGAAAATAACTAAACTGGTCATTTTCTAAGAGTGCAGTGTGATTAGGGGAGTGGTGGCGCAGAAGTTAGAGAAGGTGGGCCTGTGATGTGAGGTCGCCGGTTCGATTCCTTGAACTGACATCAAAATGTGGGTGGGAAAGTTAAACACCCACCCACCTCCACCTTCACTGGTCCCACTCTGGCCCTTGAGCAAGACCCTTACCCCCACCATCAGCTCCCAAACAGGTCTCTCTTGAAAATGAGTCCTTGTGACTCACTAACCTGCATGAATGAAGGTTGAATAATAAATAAATAAATAACACACGGAGCTGAATGACTGCTGAAATCAACTGAAGAAGCTGAAACCGTAATTAAAGAAGAAAAAAAATCTACAAAAATCAAATTAGGATTAAAAATATTTACATATGGCACATTAAACGCAAACTATTGGAAATGGATAATAAGTAAATAAAATATCGAGCCATGATAATGTTTATTTAATGAATTATGAGACATTTGTGTATTTCTTTTATTTTGTGGGTTAAAGCTAAAGGTTTTCGAATCACGTTTAAATTATTGATTAACTGTTGGAAATTGAGCTTGTCCACAAAAGTAAAAAATACTGTTTACCAGCTGACTGACTGAATTCAGCAACTTTATTACTTTTTTTTAATTCAACATTTATTTGTTCAGGTTAATCCCATTGAGCCTCGGTGACTCATTTACAAGAGAGACCTGGTTTCTTTAACAAGGATTGATGACAACAGTGGACGACAATAGACAATCCTAAAAGAAACATACAAATGTATTTATTTATTTTTACAAGCTAAAATAAAATGGCAACCAAAAGGACAGTCTAAATGAAAAAGTAGTGAAGAAACAGCTCCATTATAAGAAACACCAGCAGAAAGTCTTCATGAACGATCGCTGCAGAGTGAAGCATTAAACACTGTGTGTCAGTAAATACAAACATTTAGTTATTTTAGTAGAACTATTGCTTTTTTTTTAATTTAGGAGCAAACCAACTGGCATGATCTGGCTGTTAATGGTTGAACCCACGTGCAGACAGAGCAGGAGGACTCTGGAGTAAAAATAATAATTGTTTATTTTACAAACAAAAGCAAAAGTGCTGAAGCAGCAGCAAAAACTGAGGAAAGCCCAGAGGTGCAGGGATCAGAGAATTGTCTCACAAACAGCAATGCAGAGGAGCAACTTTGTGTCATTAATTTACTAAATATTAACAATTATGACCTAAAGAAATAAACAAATACTATACATAAATCAAATTTAAAATGTAAATTGCTGAATTTAGCTAAAGAAGCAGCACACTAGCTAAACGGTGAATGTAGCAAAAGGCTAGCTTAGAGCTAAAAGTAGCAAAACATGAGCTCAAAGTAAAAGTACCATATTTTTTGCACTATAAGGTGCACCGGATTATAAGACGCATTAAATGAAACAAAACAGTCAGATAAGTCAAACTTTATTCAGCTAATTCACAGTAACTCTCAACATCGTTCAGCTGTACCACATGAAATCTGTTCGAGGTCAGTGAGCACAACCAGACATAATACATAAGGCTCACTGGCGATTTTTGAGAAACTTAAAGGATTTTAAGTGCATCTTATAGTCCGAAAAATACGGTTGCACAAGATGTCAGAAGTAGAGTCGATATGCTGAAGCAGATATTCAATGTTTTGAAGAAACTGAAAAGCTCTTTATGAGTTTTTATGTGCAAAAAATTATAAGTACTTTGTATAAAATTTACAAAAAGCTCACAAAGCCATCTACAGAATGAGCTGAACTTTCTTATATGAACAGTTAAAATAGCCCAGAGTGTGCAGGAAGGTTGCTAAGACATCCAGAAAGCTAATTTTTGACTCAACACACGATAAAGAGCCACAAGTGGAAGGAGCAGTCGGGTGTTTTAAAGATAAAAACGTCTAGACACTCATGAGTCATAACACTTCCTCCTATAATGGATTCCAGTGTTCTGTTTGTTGCATTAGTTTATTTGTTGTAATAAGCAGCAGGTTATTTGCATAAACTTAAAAGCTTTTTCACTTGAGGCTTCAAAGATTATATTTGTTTTAACCTGTTTGCTGCCCCTTCTCTGCTCCCTGGAATCATCCTGCACCGTTCATCCTGCCTGTTCAGTTTGCAAACGTGCGGACTTGGCCGACTGATAAAGACGTCCCGCGTCATTGTTCTCTGTGCTCCCGTGCAGATATCCCTGCTGAAGCAAAGCCTGGAGATGCAGCTGTCTCAGTCGCAGTCGTCTCTGCAGCAGCTGCAGCACCAGTTCAGCCAGGAGCGGGAGCACCTGAGGATGCAGCTGGACGAGCTGCAGACGGAGCACCAGAGGCGGCAGCAGCGGCTGCAGGAGGCCCACCGCTGCGCCATGCAGGACATGGAGCACGCCAGGCAGCGAGACCTGAAGGTGGGCGCTGCAAACTCAGATCACACCGATTCGCTCACAGCCTGTGGAGCCCGGGGGCTGTGGACGGAAATGAAATCTGCGACTGTCAGAATCTGCACCGTCAGTTTAGATTCACAGTGTTAATGTGCAGCAGGTGTTTAGTTTTGTTTTAATGCAGACGGGGTTGACTCAGAATTGTGAGAAAGTAGGTGATTTATTTCCTAATAGACTGAATGAAGAGCTGCTGGTTGAAGCTGTAGCTGAAGCTGTCCAAAACAACCAGGGGAACAAGGGCAAACATTTTCTTTGCCAAGCATCAATGCTCTGGTGTGTCATTAAATCCCCGATTGTTCATCGAGCTGGCTACAGACGTGACTTTCACAAAATTAAACAGAGGAAAACAACCTATACATCACACAGCTTGGACTGGATTGACGGAGCAGCTGGCTCTTTGTTGCACCGATTTTATCCAAATTTAAAATAACTAAATCAAAGACACCAACATCCACATGATGCTCACTAGTTCAGGAGCAGAAATAGACACTAATAACTTTGTTTACCTTGACAGCTATAGACTTATACCAAAATATATATGTTCAACACATTCCACACACGCACGCATCACAGACTCATTGGTTCGCTTGCTCATGCTCACATCTGCGCACTTTATCAACTCATTCCTTACCTGTGTAAACGCAGTAAATGAGGCACATTAACGATGACTGCCGTTAGAATTTTCCGCGTCGCTTGAGGTGGTGGTCCGCTCTGGTCCTCTCCTTTCCACAAAGGACCCTGGTCGGCATCAACAAACCCAGCGCCGAATGCACCGGGTCTCCCAACTGTCTGCCTGATCATAATTAACGCTGCGCCTCTTTTAAATGTGATGCTGTCTGACAGCTAAATAATATTTCATCCATAGCCTGGTTGTGAGTGTCACTGCACGATCTGTTCCAGGACAAAAAACACATAAATAAATAAATAAATCTGTACTGGGACGGTGGGACCGGAAGCATGATCTTTACAGTGCGCCGGTACTCATGGCGCTGGAGTGGTGCACCCAGAATCTTCCTATCTCTTGTAAGAAAGGGGCGAACTGTGCAAGTGCAGCTTTTAACAAGAGTCTATGAGCAAAGATTCTTGCACCCCCAGGGCAGAAATACATCACTAATCAGGAACAATGTTTTTGAAAGAAACAATTTAACTCATCAAACACATTTTTTCAATGTAAAACAACTTCGAACGGCCGTTTTAATGTGTTTTAATGTGTTTTAATGTGTTTCCAAGCAGTTAGCTAACAAAATACCCTAAAAAAAAAACCGAAAAAAAAAAATAAATAAATACAAAATGCTGCATAAAAAAGGCAACGAACGGCGCGATGACGTCACTGGGGGCGGCACCTTAAGTACGGAGCGCCGTAGGTCGATGGCGCCGTAGGTCGGGGACAATCTGTATTTAAAAATAGTTTTATTTTATTATTTCTTTTGTTGTTGTTTTTTTTAGTCTTCAGTGTAAAACAGTGAGTGGTGGGGTGGCGCCCTAGCGCCCTCTATTGAGCAGCCGCCACTGATAAGATTTAAAATCAGCTTTAGAACATTTCAAATCCACAGAGATGACAGACAAGTTCACTCTGCTCATTCAAAATGGCGTCCATGAATCATACAAATGAAAGAGGGGTCAAAGTTAAAATGCTGTTTGAAACCTCGTTGTGCTCCACCTCCGTGCTGCTCCTGCCGGCTCGCTCGACAGGTGAACTGCAGCTCACCTGCAGAGCAGCTTCACGGCATGAACTGTGAAAAGAGATGGTGAGAGCTCGGGCTGGGGCTGACGTGCAACTGAACGGAGAAGCTTTAAAAAGGTTTTCCTACATTAGCAGGTAAAAATTAAAGCAGCTTTGTAATTTTGACAGTTGTTTAATGTCGATGCCCAACCTGGGCTCAAACCTGCGGCCTCAGGAATACGGCTGCAGCACCGACCACCAAACTACCGCAGCCCCGGCTTTAGGAACAAATAATTACGGTTATTAAAATTCAATGCATGTTGCCCCTTTTCGTCAATTTTAAACTAAAATGAACATCTTTGTGTTGGCTATATATAAATATACAGTACCTGTATATAGATTAGCTGCAGTGGCCATTTTGAAATGGGTTCACTTCAAAGGTTAATCAGTCGTAGGTGCATGCCCATTGATTACTTTCCGAGTGTTTCATTAGAGTCTGTTAAATGGAGAGACACCAACAGAAACACAGTAATTAGAAGTGATGTGTGAACGGTTTGTTCTGGAGCTGCAATGTTAAAACTCCCTGTTTAAATGAGAAACAAAAGATTGTCAGTCCTTTAACGACCTGCGGATCCTTTGAGCTGAATCATTTCCGTCGTTCTCTTCGCTGGTTAGAGAAGCTCTTCAGGAGAATCCATCCTTATAATCTTATTTCCGTGGAGCGTCATCAGAGTCCAGGTTGGACCGGCGGTGACTCATCGCCGCCATGACTCACGGACAACAAACAGCTTCCATTTCAGGTCGCTTTAGCGACGGCTCCCCCTCTCTTCTGTAAAATGTCAAAAAAATACACATTTAAACAACATATTCATCCCTCGGCGTGCCAAGAAAACGATCCCCAGCGCTAATCCTTCCATTTCACAGCGAAGGTCGGTTTGGATCAGCTATACATCACCGTTTCAAATCCTCTTTCCCGACGCCGTAATTGTGTCAATGCTTCAGGGAGAGCGGAGGTCGGAGAACGGCGTCCTTTTTTTCCGCCAAATACTTGAGAACAAATCTGAATAGAGACGAAGGTTTGATTCACCAAACTCCACGCTGCAAGCATCATCCTTAACTCCTTTAACCACAAAGTCACTGACTTTCCTTTATGACTCTAAGTGTTTTTCTTCCAGTGCAGTCTTAGTTAACAAGCAGTAAACGTTTTAAAGCTTTGTGGAGGGCTGTTATGGTGAGGGGGTGTTAATATTTCTGTCGGCAGTACAGGAAGAGAAAACTCAATTATCCTGAGTGGAGCTGTTTGGAGGATGATTTGTGTGTGCGTGAATGTGTGTGTGTGTGTGTGTGTGTGTGTGTGTATGTGTGTGTGTGTGTGTGTGTGTGGAGGGGTAGAGGCTTGTTCATATTGCCTGGTGTTATCTCTTCACAGTTCACAGGAACTTCTATCCAGCGAGTAATAAAGTAGTTTTAAATCTCTGCAACACAAGCGCACGCACCTTCACAAAGAGCTACAAATAAAACGGGCGAGCGTGCACGAAGCGCGTGACTGTTTATCTTCTTTGGGTTATTTTCTCTGCAAGTCATGACGGAGGGAATCGTGTTATCTTTATTGGAATATTTTTCCACAGGAAGTTGTTACAAACTAATATTAGAAATGTCCACGTCAAAACTCTTGAGGACCGAGCCTGGAAGACGAACCTGCTCCTCAAAACACTTCAACTAAAATCAATAGAAGAAGAATCCGTTCAGTTATGTCAATCCATAATTTATACACAACTAGTTCATAATCAATATGCATAAACGGATAGTTCTGATATTTTGTATTCTGGTTCTGTGGAAAAGTTATGAACTGGAAGAAAAGCATTTTCTAAAAAATGCTGAGATTTATCCAAGAAGCTCCAGCTAAAAGTAAACTTGACTTGATCAGACTGCTGAACTCAAGCTGCACTTAATTCAGCTTCATCTTACTTTTTATTTATTTATTTATTATATATAAATTTGTACTCTTTTGTATTTATTTATTTGTTAATTGTTAGGCTTCTTGATCTGGGACCTGAGTCCGAATTTCATACCACAAACATGCAAATGGTATGACAATAAAAATCATTGAATCCTTAGCAAAAAGCTAGTAGAAGTAACAAAACACTAGCTAAAGTAGCAAAAAGTTAGCTAAAGCTAAGGGTAACTAAATGTAGCAACATTTTTAAAAAACTATTTATGCAATAATGTCTCCAAGGAAATACAGTATAACTATATTTTTGTATGTTTCTTTTCTGACAGTTTGATCAGAACTTGCAGGATCACTACAGTCAACTCTTTGTTCTGGTCTCCTGTCAGGGAGCGATCGATCCTCCGAGCCAGATTCTTAAAAGATGATTCAAGCGCTTTTCTTTCTCCGGCTGCGCTGCTGTAACGCTCCCAGGTCCCAGTCGTTCCACAAACATTCTGCAGCAGGGCTGACTGACACAAACAACAACAATAAACACTTTAATGCCCGATTTAAAGTCCTCGTGTTGCCTTCACGTTCCCCGTTTGCTACAGATTGTATGTCATTAAAGAGTCCAGCACCTGAGAACACCTGGAGCTATCAAGGACCACTGGATGGATTTTAATGAAACCTTCAAAATGGCCACGGCCACCGAAGAAACTTAGCCCACACCTGAATGGCAACAACCCAACTGAACCCATGGTTTGGTGTGGTAGTAGCTGAGTGTCTTCTCGAACACATTAACTGATCACATGAGATCTGTTTTCATAACTTTGCCATTAACTATTGTTGTCGGCTGTTTCTGTCTGTTAAAACATCCCAAGAACCACTGGACGAGCTTAGAAAACACAAAAACAGCTGTATCTTAGTGATATTCACAAATATTCAGGTAAAGTTTGGTGTGGTAGTAGCTGAGAGTCATCTACAACACATACTCTAAGCGCTAACTGAATGTGCACAAAATCACACAGGGGTGCACATAATGTTATTTCAAAGCTTAACCCCCATCAGGATGGATGGATGGATGGATGGATGGATGGATGTGGACAGGTGAGAATGGGCGTGGCCGGCTGACTAAGTGAGTCATGGCACAGGGAACACTGGGGAGCTGAACAGAACATATCTAATCCCATGACATTAAATAAACGTAACCACGAAACACAAAAAGTTACAAACAAAACTAACAGCAGGCCGGAGCCTGACGGGACTTCTAGCCTTTCATTCATGTTCTGTTGTTGGTCAGGACTGAGACCTTGTGCCAGATCCAGCAGAACCTGAGTCTCAGGTCGTGTCTTCGTGTTTATCTTTCCCACGTGCACACCGGGACGGCTCCTTTTCTAAAGTCAGTGTATTCTCCTGCCACTAACGTCCAAATACTGGTGGTCCACAAACAGGAAGGAGATCAAGAAGCCAGACGAGCTGCACACAGAGCGGCGAGAGGTGGAGGTGAAAGCAACATTATAGTTAATTTGTAATTAAAGGATTCTTTGTGATTAGGAGTGATTCATGTGCTCCCTTCAATTAAAGGAATAAAGCTATGCTTTTTAACCACCGCCTCACAAAAGGACCTGCAGGATAACGGAGATTAGTGGCGTTTTAAAGTCACTTTCTTGTACCGTGACGGCGTCCCAGTGGAGTTTCAGCTCCCGTCTGCTGGTCTCCGTCAGTTCGAGACAATGATTAGAAGTGGAAAGAAAAACTCTGGCATACCGAACATCACGGCTCTTCTTTGAACCTTTAAACTTTTAAACCTCAGCAGCACGACTGAAAACACAGGACACAACGTGTTGAAGGGGTAGATATGGAAATATGAATTAATTAAGTGGTTTGAAGGGGTTATAGTCTGGGGCAGTCTTTGTGGTATTTCCTGGTCAGTTATTACCCACAAGTTCTAAAATGCACAACCAGCAGCTTCACCACTCTGTTCATGTCTGAATAAAGATATAAACTGGATAAACATTCACATTTTTATTCTTAAAAGAAACTTTAGCCTTTGGTTATATAATATAAACTTGAAAGCAATGTGGAATAAATAGTCAAGATAAAAATTAAAAAAAAACTTGGAGGGAGAAAAATGAAAGCTTTTTAATTAAAAAAATCTGTGTCTTGTTTTTTGAGTCAGTAAATGTAGTGAAGATTTTCTCCTCTCATTAGATTCTTTGAAGTTAAAATACAAAAAAAGTTGAAGCTTTAATTAGGCCTGTCGCAATAAACAACAAATCAATTAATTGCATGATGAATGAAAATTATCAACCTCGTTTTCATTTGTTGGCTTCATCGTTTCTTCGTGTCTCTCTCTTTCTACTGAAGATACTGGATGACAAAAGGCTCAACTCCAGTGTTCTTCACTGACCCTGCCTTTTCTCTTTAAAATCTGTTTTAACCGTCCAAAATTGCATTTTTGGATCATCAAAAGCAGCTAAACTAATAAGCTAAGCTAAGAGCTAAGCTAACAGGCCGACCTCGGGAAAATAAACCTCCGTCTTGTTGAAGCTCCAAAATTCACGGTTGAAACCCGTGCCTTAGTGTTAAACATTTTTCTCTGCAAAAATAAGCTGAGAACTTGTTTACTGATCTTTTTATTAAAAACTTTGTGTGAAAAATGCTAAAGAGCTCAAACCACACTGAGCGTCCGCCATTTTGAGAACCAAAGCGAGACAGCCCATGTCACGTCAAGGGGCCTCCCACACATTTTTCTTAAAAATACACACTGCTGGCTTCCTCACTATCCATCCTTCGTTTCTATATACTGCCATCCATTGGTCTAAAAAAGGTACTACACTCAACTTTATATCTTACTCTTCTGTCAGCTTTAATGCAGCCTGAACTAAAACGTGTACCTGCAAATGTTACATCAAAATGACCGGCTCGGCGCCGTGGTGTTATTTTTAATGACATTTTGAGTTACCATGGCAACATAATTTGCAAACAAAGACACATTTTGTCTAATTGAAAACCACTGACAGAACTCAACGGCTTCTAACTGCCACAGTGAGGTCACAAGACCAAGACTGAAGAGGTCTCTGAACAAAGCACGTTAACTTTTGGAGCCATTTTGGTTCAGCTACCTGAGAAAACTCTAAATTGGCTATAACTCGGTCACTCTTTGAGATATTGAGCTGAAATTTGACATGGTGGTAACTGAAAACAAACCCCCACACATAGTACGTTCAAATCAAAATTAAAAATGGCCGCCACATGGCAGTCCCCGTCAAAATTTCCCCAGGATCTTTCTAGTTCACTTTCCTGTTTTACAAATGTATATCTGTTTCTTGTTATGCAGTGAATATTTCATCCTGATCAAAAAAACACAAACTAAATTCATTTTTTAGTGAAAATTCATGTTTATACAGTAAATGTAAAAAATAAGTTTTTTTTTTTCTTATATGCTTTACAATAAAACAAGCAGTGATGGCAACATGTGGCTGCAGACAAACCAGCAATTATTATCTGAGAATGGCTCTGGGAAGCATATTGATGTTTTCCATTAAAGAAGACAAATTAAAGGCTTCATATTCCTTCAATAAATGTATTTAATGCCTGAGATTCAAATTAAAATGAACTTCCGCTGCTCAGTTTCAAAAGGTTTAAACAGATCTTTTCTTTCCTTTTTTCCTCCCTCTGGTCTTCCCACTCCTCCTCCCCACCATCCTGCGCTCCGTTCTTTAATCCATCCGTCAGGACCTGGAGGAGCGTCTGCGCCACCACCACCACGCAGAGCTGCAGTCGCTCAGAGAGGCTCACCGGCAGAGCATCGAGACGCTCAAGCAGCAGTCAGAGCAAGAGCTGCAAACGCTCCGCTTCGAGCTGGAAGACGAGGGCAAAGCCATGCTGGGTGAGCGCCGAACGCCGCAACTAACAAAGATGAACTCCCCCTGCACTCGTTTACTGTTTCCTCTCAGTCAGCGCAGATTTTATCGTAAAGAACTGAAAAACGAACAGTTCTCTGTGAGGAGAGGCTGAAGCATCAACACACACGAGGTGGCTATGTTTATTTTAGCTTTCGCCCACAATAAAATCAACTCCCATTTTAAAACAGAGGTTTAAATGGGGAAAAAGGTGGTTTATATTTAAAATGTGTGGAGCAGGGATGAGCAGTCAGTATCCGACCTGCAGTAGACAGCAGTCAGAGTGATTTCAGTTTGGAGAATTGATGAGAAAAGAGAAGAAGAAATGAGTGAATGGCCCCAAAGTGGCCCTGTGTTGAAAGAGTCTGAGGGTTGTTCAGGTTTTTAACACAAACACAGCTGAGCCGGGCTGTGATGAACACTCCTTTATTTACCTTCGGCTCATTGTCTTGGCGCCGAAAGGCTGCCTCCATCCTCCCACATCTTCACCTCCTGTTTATCTCAGTGTATTATTTTGGCCCGTTCTCTGAAACTTTGTGTTCACGCATGTGTGCGTTCAGGAAGGAGAAACCGTATCTAAGCTAAAATAGCAGAAAAGTAGCTAAAAGCTAAAATCAGCAAGATGCTAGCAAAAGGCTAGACAAAAGTTTAATGGAGTAAAGTACTAGTTAAAATTAGCAAAAAGCTAGCTTAAAGCTAAAAGTAACATGTTAATAGTTGCAAATGCTAGTTGAAAGCTGAAATATCAAACGGTAGCTTCAAGCTAAAAGTAGCAAGAATAATAACTACTAAAAGGCTTGCTAGAAGCTAATCATAACAAAAGTTTAGCTAAAAGGAAAATAAAGGCTAACTAAAAACTAAAAGTATCAAAACACTAATTGAAAGTACTTAAAGGCTGACACTTAATGTAGCGAAATGTTAAATAAAAGCTAAAGGAGCAAGTCAATTTGAAACAAGAAAAATGTTGTTGATACTACTGAAGAGCTTTTAACGTTTTATTTGGAATTGTATCAATTAAGGTAATTATTTAGAAAAGTACAAAAGTTTGAGAAAGCTGAACATTTTGCTATTTGAACATTTATAATATTAAAAGATATGCAGAAAAATAAAAATAAAAAACAGAAAAATGTTGGTGTGAATGCTGAATTATCATTTAACGAGTTTTCTCTATAAAGGCAGAAAATGAGTTTGTGATTTTTAAACATTACGGCTTTGATTCATTGTGAAAAGTGTTTTCTTTGTAAACTGAATTTCCTCTTGGCCTTCAGCCTCTCTGCGCTCAGAGCTGAACCACATCCACGCCTCGGCCATCGAGCACCTGCGACAAACCCACCACCAGGAGTCAGCCGCCGCCAAATCCGAGCTGGAGAAAACTCTGGACAACAACCGGACTCAGGTAACGAACTCAGAAAATAAATTAATGGTCTGTCCTCCAGAATTATTTACATTCACCCACATATGCATCTGCCACCATTGTTCAATCACAGTTTGACAGCTGTGGACACATCTGCAATGTTTATTGGTGATAATGAGTGAGACTGCTGCTCTTTTTCTGTCCCTGATTTGGTGCTCGACAACAAAAACTGCACAACGAATGATGTCTGGTCACATATGGATCCCTCCCAGTCACTTCAGCACTTTGTCACTCGCTTGTGGCGAAAATTGTGTGAATTGATGCTGAGATTTTCTGAATTCCTCTTCACTCCTTTACACACATTCAGCTGCTCTCATGAGAGAAATATTCTGAGATCAAAGATGTTTCAGCTGAACATTTCTCTGAGTGTGTACACGTATATTTTACTGTGAAGTATCTGCAGCCATGTTTGTCTGTGGCGGTGGTCCTGGAGCGATCAGACATTTTGTTTTTGGATTGGATCAATTCTTTGTTCAGGAAAAAGAAAATAATCAGAAATCCAGTACAAGTGCTAAATGACTGCTGAAATTTATTTATTTTATTTTATTAGTTTATTTGACAGGGACAGTGCCCACAAACATAGAACAGAACAAGTCTGTGACTGATGCATTGCACAAAGAGTATACAGGTGGTCCCCGGTATACGGCCGAGATCCGTTCTAACGGCTTGGCCGTATACCGATTCAGCCGTATACCG
>JARVLU010000179.1:28460517-28473135 GCA_031762415.1 Simpsonichthys santanae
AACAGATTGTGTTGACTCTTCATTTAGTCTCCCATCCCAAATAAAATAAATCAACAATGACAACATTGATGGTAGCCATCTTGATTTAGATTGGCTGCAAACAATATCCACTTGTATTATTTTAAACAATATATTAAACATATTAGAAAATAATAATAAATTAAATGACAAAATATAAATAATGCGTTTAAATTATAGATGTAATAATGAAATTATATATGATGCACTTCATTATGTTTTGTTATGTGTGTGGAAGCTCCTGAAAGTGGTCCATAGTTTTTCTTTAATGAGTTAGATGGAATGTAATTTTAACTTTGAAAGACATTTTACAATGGCTTCTGTATAATTTGAATTTTAATGATTTGTAAAGGGTCTTAAATTTAACTTACAGAAACCTGCAGAATCATGTCAATGTTCTTTACAAGTTCCTGCTGAAGCAGCCGTAATTTCATCAGAAGATCACTTCAAAATGCTGACATGAGAAGTAGAGGTCCAGATGTACTCCCAATCTCGATTTGCGTCTTTTCCCACAGTCTGGAGAAGCGGAGACGGGAGCTGGAGTGCCGTTACATCGAGGAGCTGGCTGAGCTGCTGTCGTCCAACATGGGCAACATTGCCAGCCTCAGCGTGAAGCCCGACAAGTGCCACATCCTCAAGAGCACCGTGGACCAAATCCAGCAGATCAAACGGCGTGAGCAGGGTGAGGAAAGGCACGCCCGCAACGTTTAAACGACGTGTGCTGATGTCGATGGGCATGAAATGCGTTTTGCAGCACGTCTGTAATGATTTGTTTCCTCCTGACAGAAAAAGCAGCGCTCCTTTCTCCAGATGAAGATGTGCAGAAGAGCGACATCTCTTCTAGTAGTCAGGGGCTGGTGGAGAAAGAGGCGCTGGGGCCCATGCTGCTGGAGGTAAAGCACGACATAAAATCACCACAACCTTCTTAATATTCCCATCTTTCATGCAGAGTCTAATCTCTTCATCTCCTGCTCACTCAGGCCCTAGATGGGTTCTTCTTTGTGGTCAACCGTGAGGGCCGCATCGTCTTTGTCTCTGAGAACGTGATGGGTTATCTCGGATACACCCAGGAAGAGCTGATGACCTCAAGTGTCTACAGCATCCTCCATGTGGGAGACCACAATGAATTTGTTCGTAATCTGCTGCCTAAAAGCCTCGGTGAGTGAGCGTTGGGAGGCCCGACGCTTTATGTTCAAGCGTTGAGATGCCTGTAGTGGTTATGTTTAAGAGAGATTATTTTTCAAGAATCTGGAAATGCATCAGTTTCCATGGTAATGGAAAACATTTTGGCAGCAGGTCTTGTGTCTTGGATGCAGATAATTGTATTCATCAAAAGAAAAGCAAGTTGATTTTAGGAGCTTTGGGGGCAGGAAGGAGGATGAGCTGTGCAGGTTTTAAATGACGTGAGGTTTCCTGCTCAACTCGAAGCTGCACAATCAGTTTGGGGAGGAAAGTGTGCAGAGGCAGCACGTGCGTGGGTGAATGTGATGAGAAACAATGGCTTTATTCAGTGCCATGAAGTTATTTTACTTTAGACTTAACTTTTATTAAAGTACAGCCTTGAGAAGAGATTATATTGAATTGTAGGAGGACTGAGGACAGAAGATAGCGCAGCGGAGAGCAAGGTCACGGTTGTATTTTTAAAAAAAAAAACTTTTCTTTTTACGTTTTAATTCGGCCACAGCTGTTGGAGGGCCACCCCCAACCCCTTTTATTTTTATTTTTTAGAAAATGTACACACAACAAAACTGTTTCTTGCTATGCAGAAAAATGTATTTAGAAGAAAAGATGAATATTTTTAAAAATAAACACATAAATCAGATCATGATAAAACTCGTAACCTAGATTAAGAGTTGTAAAATAATACAAACGTTAAAATTTGTAACGAACAAAGCTGCAGTAACACAAGAACTCCCTCGAGTTTTATGTTAAAACTATGAATCAGCTTGTGTAGTTTTTTTTTCAGTGTTTTTTTTTTTTTTTAAATTGGTGTTTTCTTAAAGTTTTATTTCTCACTAAAATGTACTGTTTGAAAGTCAGAGAGAGATTAGTGTGTTTGAAAAGTGGATGGATGGATGGATGGATGGATGGATGGATGGATGGATGGATGGATGGATGGATGGATGGATGGACAGTCATACAAATGGATCGATGGATGGATAAACTGATGAATGGATGGATGGACGATAGATGGATGGATGGATGGATGGATGGATGGATGGATGGATGGATGGATGGGTGGGTGGGCAAATTGATGGTTGGCTATTGATGGTTGGATGCATGGAAAACTGATGGTTGGATGATGGAGAAATTGATGGTTGGATGGATGGGCAAATTGATGGTTGGATGGATGGACAAATTGATGGTTGGATGGGTGACTACGTATTTGGATGGATGGATGAATAAATGATGGAACGATGGACAAATGAATGGATGGATAGATGGACTAATTGATGGTTGGCTATTGATGGTTGGATGCATGGAAAACTGATGGTTAGATGGATGGAGAAATTGATGGTTGGATGGATGGGCAAATTGATGGTTGGATGGATGAGCAAATTGATGGTTGGATGGATGGACAAATTGATGGTTGGATAGATGGACAAATTGATGGTTGGATGGGTGAATAGTTGAATAAATGAATGGATGGATGGATAAATGGATGGTTGGATGCATGAATGGATGGATGAGCAAACTGACAAAATAATCTACTTAGCTAATAAGCTGGTGAAGATTCTGTTATTCAGGACGTGATAAAATCAAAAAACTTTCAACACAAAAACAACTGGACTTTACTGAGATGATGAAGAGCGAAACGTCTTCTGTTACAAATGATGAAGAGCGAAACGTCTTCTGTTACAAATGATGAAGAGCGAAACGTCTTCTTTTACAAATAAAGTCCAGTTGTTTTTGTAGTGAAAGTTTTTTTATACTTCACTAATGTTTTTTTATTAGCGTTTGTGTACTTGACTTTAAAAAGTTCAAAAACTTTTTTTAATTAAAGCAAACTTTCATTTTCAAAACTAGTTCACAAAAGATGAATCCGTTTTTAAATACTTATATTAAAGTTAATTAACTGATCCGCGCAGTTATTCTGTCTTTCCTTCATATTTTGTGTCTTTTTATTTTAAATCAATTAATTTCATATTAAATCAACAAACTGCAGCTCAAGTGTTTTACTTTTAATATAAATCTGCAAAACATTTCAAAGTCATTTCAGCTCCAATTCAACCATTTTAACAGTGAACCAGCCAGAGGACACAGGTTGTCTTTGACGTCCGTCTTCATGTCTTCATGTCTCTGTTTGTCTAGTAAACGGCGTCCCATGGCCACAGGAGCCTGGTTGCAGGAACAGCCACACCTTTAATTGTCGCATGTTGAAGAGGCCGCCGGACGAGGTGGACTCTGAGAACATGGAGGCCCGGCAGCAGTATGAGGTCATGCAGTGTT
Organism: Simpsonichthys santanae; assembly: GCA_031762415.1. Lineage (NCBI taxonomy): Eukaryota > Metazoa > Chordata > Actinopteri > Cyprinodontiformes > Rivulidae > Simpsonichthys > Simpsonichthys santanae. The sequence continues at coordinate 28,463,986 of JARVLU010000179.1, forward strand.
TCACCGTGTCCCAGCCGCGGGCCCTGCAGGAGGAGGGAGACGGTACGTGTAGTCAGTGTACAACCTGCAGGCGGTTCCTTCACCCACTCAGCCAATTCTAGAATGCTTTTATCTGCATGTTCATGTGTTGCCAAAGTGTCAATTTTAATCAAAAGGTTAATATTTTGGAGGGAATTTTAGGCTAGAATTAACTTTTAAATCAAACGTAGCGGATGGTTAATGTGAAGAGATTGTTATTCAGTCACCATTTACCTTTGTTCAAGTCTTATCAGCATTTTCAAATAAATTATTTTAAATAACATTTAGATATAAATATGTGCATGGCTCTCTTTCAGAACATTTTGAACCCCTGATTCTGACATTCTTGGCCCTTTTAAAAAAAAATATTAATCAAAGTTTTTTTTTTTTTTTTTTTTTTTTGTTTTTTTGCCCAAATTATCTTATTACATTTTGCTAAACTTAACAAGAACCTGGAGCTAAAACCTCCACATTTATTTGTCTATTTTCTCCTAAAAACGAAGCTCATCTAGATATTTTTAATAGTTTTTGAGAGCATTCCTTTGTTTTAGCTGTTCTCATTCTTAACGTTCTGTGTCACTCTCAGAACATGTTTTTGTGCTGAGTAAATTGAATCATTTTTTATATTTTTCAGTGTTTTTGTGTATTTGTAGCATTAATTTCAACACATAAAGTCCACCTTGGGCCTCTCTAAAACTTGAAAAATTAATAAATGTTTTCAGATCCTGCCATAACTCCATTTTTTTCCCAGTTTCTTGTCCATTTTGGGCCGTCTCCGGAATGAATCAAATTTAGAAAAATATTTGTTTCAGTGCACAGAAAATAAAACATTGATGTTTTTTTTTCTGTTACGTTATTTATTTTTCGCTGAAATTCCTTAGCGTTACCCGTTTGAAAATTTTAAAACTAGTATTAACGTTTAAATGTCAGCCTTTCACAGCTTTTCATTCTCTCTCCTGTTGGACCATCAGCAGATTTTTAGAGGTCATATCAAATATTTTGAAATCCTTCGGTGCAGCGGCCTTGATAAAAAAGTTTTGTAGTTTCTGCATCGCAGATTTTTGGCTGTTTAACTCAGTGGGCTTTAAGTCATTTTGATAAGAACTGGCCTTGTGGCTTGTTGCTCTTTCTTCCTGTTCATGAATTCAGTTTGCTTTTTTCCTTTTTCCTCACTTAGTTCATACGGCGACCCCTGAAGCAGGAACAGCTAGAGCAACTGTACATTTTGAATTTAAGATGAAAACCTCAGTTTCTATTATTTTTATGGTGGGTAAAGGTTGGATTTGAGATTCTCGAGTTCTTGCCCATTCCCAGAGTTAATCGAAATGTTTTTTTCCCCACTGAATCTGTAAGTGTTTGTTAAAGGATTTTTCAAACGTAAAGAGAGCTATAACTCATTAAATCTTACAGATACTGAGATAATTGTTGGTGTTAGTGGCTGAGAATCATTAACAACACGCTGACAAGTCCGTTTTTAAAACATGGCCATTACCTACTGACGTCAGCAGCCGTGGTGGACAGTAGGAATGCGCGATATAAACGTATACGGTAGAAACTATAGAGATCTGTATTTTACCAGCTAACCGCAGTAACGCTGTGTCCGATGTAAAATCAGAGCTGTCAGATTTAATTGTTACTTTTTTAAATTAAGTTTAAAACTGTGCATAGGTGGTGTTCAAGTATTTTCTTAGAGAGCTAAGTAGCGAAGCTACAAGCTAACTACAGCTGGCTTGCTGTAGTGTTGCCATATTCGGATGCATGCGCAAAACACTTTGTTCCAACAGAAGAGTCGTCACCCCCCCCCCCCCCAAGTGAGAAATATTGGGCAGCTCTGTGAGTCCCAGGTTTGATGTGGCTAAATGTTCTGGTGGCAGGAAGCTCGTTATCCCGTCAAAAAAAAAAAAAAAAAAGAAAAGAAAAGAAAGAAAATCCACAAATTGGCTGCAGAGTTGTATAAGCCACGATGTTCAAACGTGTGGAAAATGTAATGGCTTATAGTCCGGACATTACGGTACTTTGAGTATGAACAATACAGTTATTTTACCTAAATCTTTGGCACTAATTGTTGTTGGTCTAACTTGTCTTGTCTGTTAGCTAAATGTCTCAGGAACCACTGGACAGATTTGAATAAAACTCATTCAAGATGGCCGTCACAGCTAATCACCTTTAGCCAACACAAAAAGTGATCAAACTAAGTGGAACCTACAGAAATATGCTGTGGTAGTAGCTGAGAGTCGTGAACGTCAGTGTTAATTGTGTGCAGCTGAACACAGATTACTCAAATCTATTCATCCTAACTGTTAAGTGAACAACTTATATTTAAAACTGTATTTTTGTAGCCCCTCCCCCCCACAGGTAAAATATTTGTATATTTTTATTTTATTTTATAGAGCTGCAGAGCTGCTTGATCTGCATCGCCTGTCGGATGCCTCGCGCGCAGCCTGTCAGCACGGAGTCCTTTATTACGAAGCAGGACCCCACAGGTAAAACAAACACATTCAAGTTTTTTCATACAGTCCAGAAATGACTGATATTTTAACTTTGCATGGATGAACTCTGAAACATGGATCAAAAATGGCAACAGATTGTGTTGACAGTCGATCATAATGTGACATTTGATCATGCTTTCATGAAACAACAAAAACTCAGTGCAAGTTCAGCTGATTTTAAAACCATAAAATCTGCGCGCACAGTTTGTTCGTTTTATTGAGAAGACGCTACGGCAGTCCTGAAAAGAACGGCATTTAAACTGTGTTTTGCAGGTCTGGGTATGTATAGAGCAAAAAACAATTCATAGTTAAACATTGATGTTTTACAGATGCTACTACCTACTGAACTTTCTAAAAATTAAATATTCAGCTTTTTTATTGCATAAAGAAAAGTATTTTTATTTGACAACTTTAAAGAAGATGAAACTTGATGTCTACATTAGCACCACATTCCACTCGGGTTGTCAGCATCTATAAAGTGAAATATCAGCAAATTAAAAAAAAAAGTAAAACATTTAAGTGTAATATTTCCTAAAAGCTTAATTAAAACAGCATTATTTAAGTTAGGGGTGCACCGATTGCAGTTTTCTGGCCGATCGCCGATTTCTAAAAAGCCTGACCTGCCGATTCCGATTTTGTTTTATAAACAACACTGTCAGGTGTTATAAGTTCACAATGCACTTTCAATTTTCCAATATTATTTTATTGAAAAATATACCCTTGAACAATATCCTGGAAACAATACAAACTTGTTTTAACTGGCCATGAGGTAGTGATCTGAAATATAAATGATGTTCAGACAATTGTTGTTAAAACTGAAAAAAAAAAAAAATCAGTTTCTCATGCAAATATCGGCCGGTTTCCGATGTCCCAAAATTAAGGAAATCGGGGCCAATAAATCGGTGCACCCCTAATTTAAATATAAAAAATATTTATTGCACTCCGTAGTGATTTATTCTCACAGAAGGCGTTGGAAATTCATCAAAAGTGGTTCAAAAATGGACTTAAAGTCTAATAAATTGACAAATTAAATTAAATTGGACGTCTAACCTTGAAAGATGTAATTTTTCATCTACTTTCACACCGCTACTAAAAATCTGCTCATATTTGACATGCACGCATTTCCATCCAAGAGGGCAGAAAACCAATTATCTTTAAAAATTCCATAAAAAAGTCTAAACGTTGGAGGATTTTTATTAAGTTTTACACAGAATTTTTTTAAGGTCTCTATGTGACGTGTGAATCTGTGCAAGTTGCTGCAGTTGTTGTTGAAATGAGTGCAGGCTGATCTTTTGTGTGTCTGTGTGCGGTGCTCTAATCCAGGGAAGATCATCTCCATAGAAATGAGCGCTTTGCGAGCCGGCCCAGCAGGCCGGCCCGGCTGGGAGGACTTGGTCAGGAAGTGCATCTACGCGTTCATTCAGCCACAGGGCAAAGAGCCCTCCCACGCCAAGAAGCTGCTGCAAGACGGTGAGCGGCCAGAACCAAGAAGCAAACATTCACTTGGTTTTGGTTTATCTGTGCCATTATGACAGCTTAAACTAAAAGAACTCTTCCAGCTTCGGCTGTTACCTTTAAAGATGGCCTCTATGACACTGAGGTTGGTAGAGCAGAAAGATGAAGTGAAGCAGAGAAGCTGAAGACCAAAGAATGAAATCTGAACGACTGCTGAAGAAGCTGAAAATTCAATTCACTTTATTTATATAGTTCCAAGTCACAACATCTCAAGGCACTGAACAGAAAAGAGATGATCATGCTAAAAGAAGCAGAACACAAGCTAAAACCAGCTAAATACTCGCTAAAAGTCAAATTTAATAAAAGGCTAACCAATATTGTTTCTAAAAGTAATAAAAAACAAGTTAAAAGCTAAAAACAACAAAAGTCAAGGTAAAAGTGTCAAAGGGCTATAGGTTAAATTTATAAAAACATAGCTAAAAGCTAAAGGTACCAAAAGGCTAGCTAGAACCTAAAAGTAGCTAAAGGTATTTAAAAAAAATAGCTACAATGTACTGGTAGCAGCTGATAGCTAAAAGCCAAAAGAAGCTAAAAGAATCTGCTAAAACCTAGATTTGGAAAAATGCGAAACTAGAGTAGCTAATGGCTAGCTCGAAGCTAAAGCTATCAGAGGCTAACGTGATGCTAAAAGTAGCAAAAGGTTAACTAGAAGCTAAAGGTTTCAAAGGCTAGCTTGAAGATAAAAGTTGCAAATGGCTAGCTACAAGCTAATGGCATCAAAATTCTAGCTTGAAGCTAAAGGTAGCAAAAGACTAGCTAGAAGCTAACGGTATCAAAAGGCTAGTTAGAAACTAATGGTATCAAAAATTTAGCTTGAAGTTAAAGGTAGCAAATGGCTAGCTAAAAGTTAAAAGTTGCACAACTGTAGCATAAATGGAAAATGTAGCAGAACACAGAATCACAGCAAGTTTTCTGAAGCAGATTTCAAATGTTTTTAACTGAATTCAAGAGATTTCTGTTTATTCATTTTGGTAAAATGCTTGTTAAAAAACGTTCAATGTTTTGAAAAATATAAATGTTGCATAAAGTAAAATGTATAGCAGCCATTGCCTAATTGAGCTTGACGTTTTGATTTATGCGTGGCAGCACACAATTTCAGAAGAAAATGTTCAAAATGTGGATGAATGTAAATAAACTTGAAAACATTGACTCCTGAGTTCTCACTTTAATGGAGGACTGATGATGAAATCTCAAAACGCCAATCACTTGCGTATTTAATCTTTTTGTGTGTGTGTGTTTTCTTGTTCTTTTCCGCAGTGATGACTCATGGCACCGCTGTCAGCCCGCTGTACCATTTCACGCTAAATGACGGCACGACGCTCAGCGCTCAGACCCGCTGCAAGTTCTGCTGCCCCCCCAACCCTGACGTTCAGCCCTTCATTATGGGCATTCACACTATTGACAGGTGCTGTTTCAGACAAACGTGCACAAACAGTGATGCACGTTTTTGTCAATATAACTCTTAAATGATGATAAATTATAGGTCTAGTGTATTTCTGTAGTCGGGGAAGCATTTTCAGGTAATGCATTCTTGTCGGAAGGTGTTTGAGTTTAAATGCTAAGCTAATTAAGGATAAACATTTTGCATGACATAGCTCGTCTTTATCGCCTGTCTGTAGGTTTGTCAGCAATTGAGTTAACGCTGAGCTGTTCTAAACATAAGATTGATTGTACATCTGAACAAATTGAAGATATTTCCAGTTGTAAGCTGATTTAATTTTGCACAATGTGTTAGTAAATATAGTTATTGATTTATTAATTATACGCCCGTCGAACACCAGACTCATAATGGGATCGTCTCTACGTACCTAATCTTTCTTACCTCGCCCATAACCTGCTCCACTAAAGATAATGTTACAAAATTTTATAAATAAATGCGTCATCACCCCGGCTCCAAGCTCAAGGTCACAAATCAAGGTCAAAGTCACAACAAGGTCTTTGCTTTCTCCGTCCATAGCTTCTGATTCACTCAAGATAATGTAATGAAATTCGATACATATTTGTACTACCACTAAACAGTGTGTCAAATAGTCTTTTCATCACCCCAACTTAAAGATAAAGGTCACAACTCAAGGTCAAAGGTTTTTTTTTCATGTCCGGGCCATTGCTAGATCTGTCAGCAGGCGCATAATGTGCCATGTGCAATAATCTTGTATTTCTTTGCTTGTAATTTCCAGTTCTAAGAAAGAAAATCAAATGTATTAAATCTAATTGGCCTCCTGATTTTACAGTAAAAATTTAGTCATTGCTAGAAACAATATCTAAATAAGGTGGATTAAAAAAACATTAACTCGTTGTTCGTCCTCCTTGTTGGGATTTATTTATGAACAAAAGTTTTTACTCGTGGGGAAAAAGAGGAGCTGAACTCGTCTCTAACGCTTTAATCTGCCTGTGCACCTTCCATGTTGCGCTGCTTCCTCAAGTTACTTTTCTTGTCTCTCGCAGGGAACACAACACTGCTAGCTCTCAGGAAAACACTAACCCCAGCCTTCCACCGACCCCCAACAGTATTGCTCAGACCCCTTCCCGATCCCCTTCGCTCCCTCCAGGCAGCAACTCGAGTCAAGGCGCGGTACCTCTCGCAACCTCGAGCCTTCACACCAACAACAGCAACGCCCCCTCCCTCGGACACAGTCCGGCCACACCCACGGGCTACCTGACCACCTGTCGGACAAACGGTTCCCCCCAGGTCAACAGCCTCTCTCCTCTCAGCAGTCCACACACAGCCACCTCTACCTCTTTTATGTCACCCAGGATGCCACGTGTCAGTCCGGGGTTAGTGGGGAGCCCTCGGGCGCCAGGGAACCCCTTCTCCCCCTCTACGCCGGGTCTCCAATCCCCGGTGGGGGCTTTGAGTAGTGGGGGATGCCTCACTAGGCGCCACTCCGGTGGTGATGGCTATATTGGTGCAAATGGTGGATCATCAGGGTCTTTCCATGGACTTCAGAGACAAGCCAGTGCACCCACCGGCTCCTCAACCCGGCCACCATCAACAAAACCCTCAGAGGCAGAAGACGTGGGGGAGGACTCTGCTAAAGCCCCCCTTCCTTCTGCCTCACAGCTGGGTAACACCAGACATAACCAGCTCCTGGACAGCAGTGGGACAGGAGCTGAATCGCTCAACAGCATCCACTGCACCTCATCACCTCATCCTCTGAACCCCTCCCCTGTTCCTCAGTGCCCCGCCGCTCACAGCAGCCTGACGGAACGACACAAGATCCTGCACAAGCTGCTGTTGGACAGCAGTCCAAACGACGCCTCCGCCGCCGCTGAGGAAGGATTAAACAAAAACGACGTTGAGATCAAGAAGGAGCCGCCTGCCAGTCCGGCTCTGAGCACAGCGCCTCACAAGCCCGGCTCCAGAGAACCTCAGGACCACCAGCTGCTCCGGTTCCTTCTCGATACGGACGAAAAGGTGGCTCCTGCCGTTGCAGCATTAAAATGTATTTAGGGCAGCATCTTTAAATAATGTTTGTTTTTAAAGGATTTGGGGGATCTCCCGCCTCCATCGGCTCTGAGTCTTCAGACGGTTCGAGTGAAGGTGGAGAAGAGAACCAGTGGCGATGGACTGGCCTGTTCCGGTTCCGCCGTTGCAGCTGGAGGAGCGGGCAAACCAGCAGGAGTCTCCTGCAGCCCCAAATCGAGTCCCGATCAACACATCGGAGAGAACCGCCGAGACAGCAGAGACTCCACGGTACAGTCGCATCAGACAGACATTTTTCTAAAACCAAAGTGTTTGTCACTAGGCCTGTCGCGATAAACAATAAATCAATTAATCGTTTGATAAATGGAAATTATCTACCTCATTTTCATTTATCGACTGTATCATTTCTTCGTGTGTCTCTCTCTTTCTGAAGACACTGGATGACAAAAAAAAAACTCTTCACTGACCCCTCCTTTTCTCTTTTCTACTTAAAATCTGTTTTAATCGTCCAAAATCGCGTTTTTGGATCGTTAAAAGCAGCTAAGCTGAGAAGCTAGGCTACGAGCTAAGCTAACAAGCCAACGTTGGGGCTCCGTGTTGTCAAAGCTCCAAAATTCACGGTTGAAACTCGTGCCTTTGTGTAAAAATTTGTTTTTCTCTGCAAAAAGAAGCTGAGAACTTTTTTTTTTTTTTTTATTAAAAGCTTTGTGTGAAAAATGCTAAAGACCCAATAATTCTCAGTTGGGTCATCTGGACAGTTTCTTTTTTTATAGAAACGTTTCACCCTCCATCCGGAGGGCATCATCACTCAGGAGTTTCAGCAAACTGTTTCTCCACCAAGCAGCAAACACCCCAAGTGGACCAACCAGTTTGCTGGAGCCAAGATGATGTTGAGCATGAACTTTCTTGTTAGGCTAAAGAGCTCAAACCACACAGAGCGTCCACCATTTTGAGGACAGAATGAAGGAAGGAGAGACAGCCCATGTCACGTCAAATTACCTCCCTCACATTTTTCTTAAAGAGACACACTACTCGCTCCCTCACTATCCATCCTTTGGTTCAAACAGTCTTATACTGCCATCCAGTGGTCAAAAAAGTTACTACACTCAAAACAAATTGATCAACCTTTCTTCTTAAATTTAACATTATTATTATTATTATTATTATTAATTATTTCCAGGTCTCTCTTGTAAATGAGTCCTGGAGGCTCAATGGGATTAACCTGCCTAAATAAAGGTTGAATGAAAAAAAAAAAACAATAATTACAAATTATCTAATTTCAAATATTATCGTTTATTGCAATAATTTCTGAGATAATCATCCAACAAAATTTGTTATCGTGACAGGCGTAGTTGTTGCACCTTTGATTTTTCTTCAGCTGCATCTTTACTTTGCCCATCTCCACTCACATGGTACCAGCCTCGCCCTGCTTTTGGCTCAACTGAAACCTGGCAGTGTGCATCCTCTTTATGTTTTGTAGAGATCTACAAACCAGGCACGCTTTAACCAAACACGTGAGCATCAACTGGATTAAACTGAGCTGAGCTCTGTTCTAACTGGGTCCAGTTAGTCACAACATTCTGAATATAAATATGACTTATTCCTCTGTGCAGAGTCAGAGAGATTTATTTGTCATTCGCATCTCATGTGGTACATGTGGTGGAATGAGATTATGTACACAGGGTCCCAGTTACATCCAACAAT
>JARVLU010000179.1:28481809-28494704 GCA_031762415.1 Simpsonichthys santanae
ACATAAATGCTGCATAAAAAAGGCAACGTAAGGTGTGATGACGTCACTGGGGGCGGCGCCGTAAACGCGAAACGCCGGAAACCGATGACGCCGAAAACCGGGGACTACCTGTACAGTACTCTTGTTATATTTTCTTTTTTGTGTCATAAAATGGCATAAAATAAAACTTGCACCAAAGAAGGACGGTGAACTGAAATAGATATCCAGATATCGTTCAGGTCGCACCTCGTTTTATTTTTACTGTATATTTGGTGTCGTGATGACTGAATATTTGTCCAACATCTGTCTGCAGCAGCCTCCTCTCAACGCTCAGATGCTGGCCCAGCGGCAAAGGGAACTTTACAGCATCCAGCACCGTCAGCACCAGCTTTTCCAGCAGAAGGTCATGCTCAAGAGACAGAACATGGCCGGCGCGCCGACCGGGGCCGTGGGACCCATTGGAACTGCCAGGGTCCCGAAGGTCCCGCCCACGAAGTCTCAACAGCAGTTCAACTTCCCGCCAGGGTACAACCCGTTGATGGGAAACACCCCTACCTCACCGAGCCACTTCAGCCCCATGTCGGGGGGCCCTCTGGACAGCAAGCTGTCCATCAGGATTCCTCTGAACAACCAGACGCTGATGGGTGGCTTGCAGAGCCAGTTCGACAGCAACGTAAACTCCTCATTACCGCAGGGCCTCTTTCAGCAGTTTGGAGAGTCTGGTGAGTTTAAAACAACAACTTTGAAAGATGAAACTCAACGACATAAAAATACAAGTTCTGTTCTTTGCACCATGTTTTCTGGACTATTGAGCGCACCCGAATTTAAATCATGCCCACGAATTTAAATCATGCCCACTAAATAAAATAAAATAAAACTTATACGTTTATAGTCTGAGCTTGTCTGCGTGTGTCCACGTTGCAAGGAGATAATCACACAGATAATTTTTTTTTTTACTTTTAATTAAATACGTACCAGTAACATACACAATAAGTACAGTACGGTAAATGTTTTTTTTTTTTTTTTCTGAACATGGCTGGTTAAAAACAACAAATAAAAATAAAAACAGTAACCTACCAGGAAGTCATTGATAGCTAATTTTTTTTACTTTTATTTATATATGTAGTCTTATTTAATCACGAGGCCAAGAGCAGTGTGTATTGGGCAGCTATGTGTGCTACCGGATGTGACGAGGCTAAATGTTTTGGCAGCAGGAAGCTCGTTAGCCCATAAATAAATAAATTAAGATAAATTTGCCACAGTGTTGTATAAGCTGTGGTGTTCAAAGCATGTGAGAAAAAGTAGCGGCTTATAGTCCTGAAATTACGGTAAACTTCAACTAGCAGCAACTTAAACATGTTCCTTTTTTTTTAATAGTCATTTTGACAGTTTCAACCATCCTATTATTTGACAGCATATAAAAATAATGAAAAAATTGTTTTTTGGATTTAAATCATTAGAAGTAAAGACAAAACATCTGAAATCTTAGTGTCTAAAATAAATCTATTAAAGAAAAAAATACTTCAAAGTCATTACTGTGGTTAAACTTTTTATTTATTTATTTTCTTGTAGCTGTGCTCCAACAGGACCCTCCGTTTCCTCCTGAGATGAGCCCAACCAGCCCATTGTTATCACCTCAAAACTCCACCCCCCAGAGTCCTTTGCTTCAGCAGGCCCCGCCTCCTGGCTACCAGTCACCAGACATGAAGAGCTGGCAACAAACAGGCATGGGCAGGTAAGAACCCGGCAATAATCGATGGACCTTTGAAATAATTTTTATTTGAGTCCAGTTTATTTTTTCTGGGCGCAGGCTTCATTTGCCGACTGTATTTTTGTTTTCTTACAGAAACTTTAAAAATATTAGAAAAAATATCCAGTTTCAAACTAAACCTGAAACATTGAAGCGACAAAACAAAAGCGTTAATAAAACTCAAATAAACACGACGCTGGAAGTACAGGAAAGATAAACTCACGTACAACTCGTTGAAACTGACGCAAGTTATTTAAACTAAAATGAATCAAAGGCTGATTTAACAAGCGAAGCCTCGATTTCGTTTGTTTGATTGTTTGAACATTGACACGTTCGGCTGCCCTCGTGTCCTCAGGAACGCCGTTCCATACGCCGCAAGAAAACTCCGCCGCACTGTTCCTTTTAATCCCTTCTTTAGGTAAAAGCTACAAACTTTGATTTTAGGATAAAAACAAGTTTGATTAATGTAAAGAAGTTTGTGCATTTGACATTTGTAGCAGTTGTGGTTGAAATATGTTGTTTTAAGGAGAACAATGAAGGAAAACGGGAAAACATCCCACAAGTGACAGAACAAAGCAGACTCCGTTTGGATAGTGAAACAGATGTTGAACATGACACCAGGACTGTAACTTATCATCTCCTGCTCACAGTTTCTCTCATTGAAAGTCACAACTAATGAGTTTTTATAGGTTTGTGGCAGTGGTGTAGTTTACATTTTTGTAGTGGGTGCACTGTGCTGGGACACCAGAGTGCACCGGTTAGTACAATGTAATCGTCAGTTTATTTTGAGCTTCAAGCATATTGATCATTTCATAATTTCTCTGATGCTCAAATTTGAATACATGTACAGCAAACGTTGTACAACAGTTGGCTTTGTGTCACAAACGTGTTATAGAATTTATGAAACAGTGTCAAAGCCAAACATGTTCAAGCATTAATTATTACAGAATTATACAAAAATTTGCTGGATAAGTGCATGTAATTGTTGTTGATTGTGTTTCACTGTAATTTAATGTATGGATGACTCGTGCCCAATGATCTGTCATGTGTCATTGGGCACTTTTAAGTGGGTATACTCCGTATGACCGTGTGTGGCGTGGACGACCCTGGTTTGTGGGGTCTGACGTGCTTCTCTGTGCCGCAGCCTGTTCAGTCAGTCGGGGCAGGGCGCAGGTCTGCCGTTCCCCCAGCAGGGGGTGTACAACAACATGAGCATCACCGTCTCCATGGCTGGAGGCTCGGACGGCGTCGGCTCATTACCTCCCATGGGGCAGGCGGTCGGCGTGAGCAACAGTAACCTCGGCAACGCCAGCGCCGTGTGCAGCGACCAGCAGGTCAGCGAGGCCACGCCCGGCGTGTTTTCGTGGTTTCTTGTCGCCGTCCATCTGCTCCGTCTGTGTTTGTTGATCGTGGTTTCTGCTCGTGGCTCCGCAGGTGCAGCAGGTTCAGGTGTTCGCGGACGTCCAGTGCACGGTGAACCTCGTCGGCAGCGACTCCTACCTGAGCCAGGGCTCCATCGGAGCCACGGCCCCGCAGAAGGGCCCCGGACCGCAGGGCTCCCATAACGCCCAGGCCCAGCAGAAGAGCCTCCTCCAGCAGCTCCTCACCGAGTGACCACCCCCGCCCTCGGCCCGTCGCCTCTCCCGCTCTCTTCAACGCTTCCTCCTCGGAGGTGGGCGCACCAGACCCATTGCTGTCTCTGTCTCACCTTTTGGACGTTTGGACGGCCACGGAGTGAAGTCACGGAGAGGTGTGGCTGTCAGTGGAGTTCAGCAGCCTAACCACTTCTTTGCTGGTGGGGAGGGGATGTGGGGTCCGGTTGTTTCACCGCCCGGTACTTACAGAAAGTCAGAAGGAGCAGCAGTGTATTTAAACCTGCCTGTCTAATCTGTCTGACAACCTGTCTGTCTGCCTCAGCCTATTGAAGGCAGTGTTGTCTTGCTGCTCATTTCTCGGTGACCTACTTCCTGCTTCCTGACCCAAGAAAACTGCGACGTCATTGTAGATTTGCCAAGTTGTCGTCACGTTGAATCAGGGCCGACCTCGTTGTTTTATTTTTTGTTTTTCGTCACGCTGTTGCAGCAGCAGTACCTTTGGGGTCGTGGGAGTATCCCGCACCGCCGCACCTCTGGCTTTTTGCGTTTTGTTTGTTTGTTTGTTTGTTTGTTCTCTACCTGTCTCTCAGCGATGTGGGAATGTTCAAGGTTTCAGACCTCTGCGGCATTGTGGGATAGAAGCTCAGTATCAGCTGGTTCTGTGACTGTTTCTCTCTATCAGCTACAGTGCCTGGTGGAAGTGTGAGTTTTTTTTTTCCCCAAGCTCTGCTTCTTCTTCACCGTCTACGTGTTTTTCTATTCGGTTTTTATTTTTTTTATTTTTTTTAACGTTGCGGTCAGATTGTTTAAAATCTTCTGCGCTCTTCATCATCATCACCATCACGACCTTCAGAACAAGCTTCGACAAAACCAGGATGGATGGATGGATGGGAGACAGAGAGGATGCTGCTCATTTTGGAACTTGGATGTCTTTTTTTTTTTTTTTTGGTCAAAGTATAAAAGAGACTGTTATGAATATTTAACTGATAGTCCGTCACATTTTACCCTCACCTCAGCAGCTGTGAATACGGAGCCCCCGACGGGCTCTTTCTCTCTTCGTCTCTGTGTATCTTCACGCTTTCTCTCAGCCTATCAGTGTTGTTTGCCACGTGCACAATGCAGGCAGGTAGTATTGTACAGTACAGAAGGACAAAGACTTGGGAATGAGCTAACTCTTCTCTTGTAACTGCTTCCTTTTTCTTTTTTCAAGTGTAATTGAATTGATAACAGAAAGGCAAATGTGTATAATGTGATTGGATCCGGTTTTACTCGCTCTCTTTTTAAAACCAGTTTTAATAATGTCCACTCATGGGATTTGAGATTACGTTTGGCATATTGTAACACAGCTACATGTTGCAGTGGAGGAGGATGTTATTGCAGCTTCTAAAATGTGAAATTTTAAGCAATTTGATTTAAAAATTAAAAAAAAAAAAATTAGTTAGATGTTGCTCCCTTTTGGCGTCCCGGCCAGCTCAGTTTTGATTGTTTTTTTTTTTTTTCTCGTAACCAGGGAGCCAGTTAGCCTTTAATATTATTATTGTTATTGCTTTAATGTTTTTTTTAATTTCCATCTGCTGTTTGAACAAAGGTTTTCGAACGGTAAATGTGTTTTGTATAAAAGTTATGATAGCTCAATGGTGTTTGCTGCGACTCGGCAGCTCGCAGCGGACGGCGCTCTCTGGGTTGTTGTTCCTGCGTTACGTCATTTACGTAGAGGCTTTAGTGTTAGAACTTCCTAACAGAGATGTGATTGATTATTAATTTGAAGCTGTCGCAAATTCGAATCAAAACAGGACGGGTTGCAAAACAAAATACAACTTTTTTTTTTTTTTTGTTAATCAGCGTTCCCATTGGCAATGACATGTTTAGGATTTAGCCCCCTCCCTCTCCCCCACCGGCTGCTCTCATGTACGGTTTTCTGATAACTACTGTTGATCAGTCATACACTGTCTCTCCGAGCAATAACAAGACGTTTCTTGTTTTAAGTCACGTTTTCATGCACAGAAATGCCCTTGAGTTCAAATCATTGCAGAAGTAGTCAGGATTCGATACGTGTTAAGTCAATCTGCAAATGAGCTTCAAAATCAGGTTTTTGCTGCTGTTTAAAAGTCTGAAATTCGCTTTTGTCTGTTTCTAAAACTTGTCCCACCTCTGATTCTTCCTAAAAGGCCAAAAACACGCCTGTCAGTCTACCTTCAGGCCCAGGCCTCCATTGGAAGAGATCTGTGACCTCAATGGGATCATCCCAGTTGGAAAATTATAAATTTGCTCCGCCTGCGCAAAACAATAAACTCAGTTTAATTTGTTTATTTCTGCGTGGATACGTTTTCCACACGTTCAGATTCGGGATGCACGGCATGATATCGGTATCGGCCGATATTAGCGAAAGTTAAAGTTAAATATCGGACATAAATTTGACATAAAACTTAATCCAAGTTGAAGTGTTACATCATTTTCAGCCCCTTTTTGCCATCTGCATTTGGTATCAGGCCAAACTGACAAAGACCATGCAGAATAATGTAGTATTTTAATTCCACAGCAGAGAAAGCTGTGTAGTCTCTAAGCAGGTCTAGGGGTGGAATATTGGTATTGGTATTGATTATCGGCCAACATATAGGGTACTGGCCAAAAATCCAATATCGTGCATCCCTAGTTCAGATAGAAGAACATTTCATCGCCTCGTAAAAGACAAAACTGCCCAACTGATCGCTCAAGTTAGGCTAATGAGTTCCATGCTAAATTTGCAAAATATGGCTTTTCTGTGCTGTTTTTTTTTTTTTTTTTTTTTTTTTTTAAATAGACATATTCATTATGCAACAAGATAAAGAGGGATAAATTGTTAGGTCAACATTCCACCTTCCAGCTCTTCAAACACTTTGGAGACTTCCCTCATGAATGTCATTTGCCAACTAATCAAAGAGTTGCAGCCCAGTGAGATACCACGCTCAGAAACCGAGTGTTGAATTATAGATTCAAAAAAGCATAAACTAAAACTTATCACGGGCTTAGATTTAAATGGAGACAAAAGCTGAGTTTGCCGTGTTCAATTTTTTTATTATTTTGTTGTCAAGCTAAAATGTTTTCAGTGTGCATCAAAGTAAATGATCTGGCTTTCCTTTTGTCTTTAAATCTACATGCACAGCATCTACCCTGCCCTCCTACTCCCTGTCAGTTCTCTGCATAGATTAGGCATTCCCACAGAAGCTGTTCCCTCTACATTCATGCTAAGTGAAGAAATTTAGCAGCAAACCCTGCAACGACAGCAGCAACGAAACATGCCAAAAACATCCGATGCAAATGTAAAATGTTTTTATGCAAACAGCCGTTTAGTGGAAACAACAGTCCCTCCTTCATCACTACAGGTACCAGGTTCTTTTTTTAACTGTTCGATGGACGTTGACATGATGTAAATAACAGAAATGTGAATGTGTTTTTGTTCAGAATCGACAAAAAAATACTAGTGCTCCGAGTTTGTTTTGTTTTTTTGTTTTTTAAAAAGAGGGGAAAAACGTTGCCTCCTTCATGCTTTTATTTTGATTTTTCTACCTTTGTTATTTTTCTGATAATGTATGTATAAGACTATCGATGAGTGCGTCTATAGTGTGAAAGTGATTAATACTGTATATCTGGTGTTCTCTAAGACGGGAAAAGACGAAGATGTCCTGATTGATTCTTCTCCTCTTTGACCCTTTAGACCCTGCACAGTACCTGTGGGTGTTTTTTCAGATAACTATGCCAGAGAATGGTTTAGCGACTGCTGAATGTGATTTTTACTGAAAGAGAAGCAGTGTGGACTGGCTTTTTGTACGGGTTAATTTAAAAAAAAAAACAACAAAAAAAGGCCATATTATTTAATTTTTTTTTTCTGTTAAAAGTTTAAGCAGATCTGGGAGAGTGGAGCCTTGGTTCTAAGGAGAAGCATTGCCGGGTTGTTGCGTAAACGAGCGTTTTATTTTATCTGTCTGACTGATGTAGCCTTTTTTTGCATTCGTCAGTAGTAAATGACCAAAGCTTCGACACGTTTGATGGATTTCATATGCAAACCTCTTCATCACTGGACATTACATAATGTAGCGGTTCGTTCTGGGTTGTTTTTTTCTAATTCCTCTCTTTGTCTCGTTCTTTTTGTCTTAAAACTGTCTCAGAGTGGCCTATCAGCATCGATTCCCATGATGTCCCAAAGTTTGGTCAGTTGAGACCTTGCCAATGAGGTCTTTGTCGTTTTTTTTTTTTTTTATATATATATATTTTGAGCCTGAAGTGCTGTCACGTGTTTACAGGAAAAAGAGAAACATTGCAACCATTAGCTATGCACCTTAAACAAGCATTTCCTCGTGTTTTTGTAGAAGCAACACTGGAGCAACACTAAGCCATTCACGCGATGACTTTTACTTTACTACAACGAAAAATAGATTCCTGTCCATGTCTGGTGACCGCTCAGCTGTCCCCATCGTCCTTAGGGGAGTTTTCTATTTCTTTTTCCATTAACTGAATACTTTATACCAAACTTGCCGTGCCTCGTGTATATATTTTCTGAATAAAAGATTGCTCCTTTCCTGTTTAACATGTAACCTTGTTAACCAGGGTTTTTCAAAAAAATAAATAAAATAAACGAATAAAAACATTTTTTCACCTTTTTAAAATATTGTAAAAATAAAATAAAAAGTAACTTTTTTTACACTCGTAGAATCAGATTATCCCAGGAATTTGCAAATACAATCTAATTTTGCACTTTACATCGAATCCGCTCTGAGTGAAAAGGCCATCAGAATTCGTCAGCATTTGGAGAAGTGTCCCCTAAAAGAAAATGTCGCAGGAAGGCTTTTCATTTTGAGCAAACGCTCAGGTTCTTTGTGGAGAACTTGGCTGTACCCATCACGCAAAGCCAACAAGACCCAATCTACAGAAATGGATTTAACTCGACTGCCACAGTGAATGAACGGAGCTTTAGAGATTAGCGGTCTCATTTTTTATTTCCTGCTAATTTCCGACTACAACGGGTAGAGAAAATAATCAAGAGTCATTGGAGCAAAGTTACCGGTAAATGCAGAATTGAACTGGGAATCGTTGCAGTTTGATTCAATCATACATCAGAGGGGGGAGATGATGGTGTGGGGGCCGAGATGGTGTAGAGGCAGGGCAGCAGACTCGGGACCCAAAAGTCCCAGGTTCGATCGCCATTCGTTGCACATCTCGTGGTGTCTTTGAGCAGCACACCTTATCTCCAAAATCTTCCCGTGCACCTTCAATAGCTGCACACTGCGCCACCTGGTGGCAGATGGGTTAAATGCAGAGATCCAATTCCACTTGGGAATATACAGTGAGGACAATATGTAGCGTTATCAATGTGTCCGTAATCACACTTCAAACTACCTGAGCATGAAATGGCCTGGACCTTAAAAACCCTAATAGCGCTTTGCATTGTAAGGTCTGGCTCGGCCTAGCCTGGGTTCCAGCTCAGGTTCTGAGTCTTTGCATTGGGCCCACTTCCAGGTTGATTTTTGGAACCCACTGGTGCTGGAGATTTGATGTCGGCAGACCGCAGGCCATTGATTGGTTCCCTGTCCCGGTTGTATACGCAACTTCAAACGACTAAACAAGCTAGCATTGTCGGCTAACACGTCGTTTTGCACTCCCGCCCTTGGCATGGCACTGCTGTGTGGCCTCCTACTGTCGTATCTTTCTGCTGTGTTTCTTCTAAAAGATGCGGCCTTCTGTGGCTCTTCTTCACCTTGTTTTTGATGAGAGGAAGAATTAATAGCATCAGCTCCATGATTTCCGTTGTTGGGTATTGTGAAAAATGACACCATGTTGCAATGACGATCCTGCCCACATGCAAAAACAAAAGGCTGTGCAGACTAGAGACCCGAGCCAGGCCAACCCGCTTGGACCTTGCAATGCGAAAATGCCATCAATGTTTTGCCCGGTTCTACAGTGTGAAACGGTTTTCATTTAAACGAGTTTGTGGTAATGATCACGGATCCAGAAGATTCTGATGATGGATGCCTTGAGTGGTACTTTACCTGCTTTTTTCCAGTGTGTCCACAACTTTATGTTTGGTCCTGTTGTAGAACGTGGGAACCATTGTGGAGATTAGGTTCTTCAATGGCTTCAAAGTGAGAAAATTGTCAAACAAGGGCTGGTTTTCAACCACTGCAGGCACAAAGTCTTCCCAATAAAAGTTGCAAATTCACTTCGCTTGTTTTCACTTAGGCAAACAATTTTGACGCTGCTTGCTCGATGGTTGTTTGGTTAACATTGTCAGCAACTTACACATAGCGTAGCTCCTTTCAACATCATTTCTCCCATTATAGAAAACGAAATTCTTCCAAACTGAATTTTAATGCATTCATGGAATGGTCCTCACCGACCTGTAGCTAAACACCAATGACTCTTGAATATCTTCACTACTAGATGTGATCAGAAACTGATGTGAAATAAGAAAAAAAGAAAAGTACTGGCATTTGCTGCATCCTTGGTTGTCTAGTTTGGGCCTCGTTGGCGTGTAAGGATCGGCGTTTTGTTCCCAACATCTTCTTTGGAACAGTTTCTGTTGGCCATTTGATCCACGATACAAGTACTATGCTAATCCTCTTCAGGTGACATCCTCTCCCAACTCTGCGCTGTCGTCTGCTTCCAGGCCTGCGGTTAAAAGCCTCCTCCAGCTCGATCTCTCCGAACATTCCTGCTCAAAAAAAAAAAAGTTTTTCGGCTCTGTAGCAGCCTGGTGTTAGCTTCCCTCTCCTGCAGCTGAACTCTTGCTTTGTGTTGGTCTGGTTGTGTTAGACTTTACCTCTTTCAGAACAGTTGTGCACTGATGTAATTGACAACACACAATGTGTTTTGCTCATCTCATGTTTGTGCTGCCTGACGTAGAGTGTTTAGGATCAGGCTAATGTCTGGATTAGTTGTGTTCAGTGTCCAGGAGTGTTTTTTTTTTTTTGTTTTGTTTTGTTTTGTTTTTTGTCGTCGTGTTAATTCTCACAAAGTATTCCACAAAACAAGTTAGGAGCTTGGGTATTTTTTGCACCACTGAGACTCTCCATAGTCTTTTACCTCCGACTCATTCCTAATGCAGGTCTTCAGAACTAAACTCACCACAGCGTCAGTTGTCAAGTATTATAAGTGCTGCCTTATCGGGACTGAGGTTGAAAATGGGCGTAGATGTTAAACAAAGGCTCAGTATTTACTCACCACTTTATTCTTTATGTTTTCTGGGCGGTAATGCATTTTCTGGAAAATTTTAGAGAAGAGGCCAAGGTTCCACTTTCTCCCTTGTAAAATTTAATATAAATAGATATATAAATAGATATAAATATATATTATACATTTTACTCATTTTGTCCAGTTTTGTATATTACACTCATGTAAAGTTTGTTTTTAAAGAGGCATCGGAGCAGCTATTACAAGACGACATGAGTGACTATGTTCATCTGGGAGAATTTTATGCATGTTATATTTTTCTTTCTTTTTCTTTCTCTGACTGTTTTAATACCCACTAGACGCCCTCCCCCCTCTTGTTCAGGTGTGTTATGTGAATTTAAAGAAACCTACCTTTGTTTTCTTTGGAATGTTGTAGACAATCAGTCTCAGGCCGGGTCCAGTCCCTGCGGGGAGTGAGAGCCCTGTAGGCTAACATACGAAACGTTTATGTTCATCTACTGGAAGTCTAAACTCGGAGGTTTGTTCATTCATATGTTTGTGGCTGTTCAAGTTTACACACATACACACACACTTCTGTACTACACTCAAAACACACCTCGTGCATTGATCCCCTCTGCTTCTTCTTTTTTTTTTTTTTTTCCAAGGTGAGGATGTAAACCTTGTGGAAATGATGCTTTGACTAACAAATCTATAACATCTATGAATGTGGGAATGCAACACATTGCAATAAAAGCACCATCTGAAATGCATAATACCTCTGTGTGTTTTTAAATGCTAATGTTTCTCTTTTCATTATATAATATGCTGATGATGGTCTCATGTTCATTAGTATTTAAAGTACCATAAAGAAGCAACTTGGCGTATCACACGCTTGATTATGTTTTAGTCCAGGATAGCAAACCATATCTTATGCAATACTGTAAATTAAATATTTAAGTTTAAACCTTTTTTTTTTTTTTTTTTTTTTACAGTATGATTTCAGAATAAATAATAGCTATAGCACCAGAATATATCCTGAACTACGGGATAAATTTTAATTAGACTTTCAGGGATTAATTCATAGAATCTCCTCTACAACTGGTTTTAGAGTCAACCCAATTCAACGGGGCCACAGCGTCCAACTCACTTTGGAAAACACAAAAACTGATATTTAGTCACCAAAGTCTATGCTCAATAATACAGGTACAAATCCAACAATGTTCAGTCAGGTCATTTGGATGGTTTCTACTGCTGAGACGTTTCATCCTTCATCCACATGACTTCTTCAGTCCAAGGGGCAACAAACAAACTGGAGTCAAACATATACCACACTCCCATAGTGGGGAAAAAAATGGTGATTAGATGGTTTCAGATGCTCTCCCCCCATCAACTCTGAGGCAGACATGTCATGGCAGCACGACGACTCAGTGGTTAGCGCTGTTGCCTCACGGCAAGAAGGTCCTGGGTTCAATCCCCGGTTGGACCTGGAGTCTGCATGTTCTTATGCTTCCGTGGGTTTTCTCCGGATACTCCAGTTTCCTCTCAATGACCAAAAGCATGCATGTTAGTCTGCCTCCAGGCCCAGGCCTCCCTTGCAAAAGAGATCTGTGATCTCAATGGGATATGCCTGATTAAATAAAGGTTAATTAATAATGTCAAAATGGTTCAAAACATCAAAGTTCATGCTCAATAATCCAGATACGAATCCAACAATGTTCAACCAGGTCATCTGGACGGTTTCTTTTGCTGAGACATTTTGTCTTTAATCCAAAGGACTTCTTCAGTCTGAGGAGCCACAGACAAACTGTGGAGTCCACAAATACCTTTAGATTTCAGTATTTAGTCAGTTTTACAGATACTGAACTAAAAACGTTGTGTGGTATAGTTGAGATTATTTCACAACACATACTCTGAGTGTGACCATTTTAGTTTGGAACAACGGCTAACAAGGTAAAACAATAAATCAGACATCAGGTCTGCCACTGAAAACCTATGGGATCCATGCAGTGGTGGACAAAGTACTCAAACACTGTACTTAGCTGACGTAGCTGACACTTGAGCTGTGTATCATTGCATCCCTTAATGTGTTCCAAGTTGATTTTGGCTCTGGGGACGTCATTTTTGTTTAAGTATATGGACAATAGTATTAGAGGTGGCCATCATGAATGAGATCTGCCACGTTGTTTGCCTGACATCCGAGACTTTGTGAATTCCCTGTGATGGAGCATCCATGCTTGGCCTTTAGATATGAGAATAAATATAATTGAATATTTAACGTTTTTTTTAATGCAAAAATAACTACTGTATGCTTTTTGTGTTTTACACACACACACACACACACACACACACATACACGCACACACACACACACACACACACACACACACACACACACACACACACACACACACACACACACACACACACA
>JARVLU010000179.1:28567769-28580493 GCA_031762415.1 Simpsonichthys santanae
CATGGAGTGAAGACAGCTCCCTATGGCTTGCTGCTTTACGGTTGAAAGGAGATGTGGAAGAACGATAAGCGTAAACAAGACGTGGCGCGTGGGGACGGTAACAGGAGCATGTGAAGAAATACTGCAGACGGTCAGCTGGTCCCTCTGTACAAACACTGACATGTTTTTACAGCATGATAACGGAAGTTTTTTAATGCAAAATGGGAAAATATAAATCTTATGACATGTGGAGTGCTCAAAGAGCAACTGTCAAACATCAGAGGGTCTATAATCTGCAGAACAACATGCTGCAAACTGCTCCTCGTGCGCTGCGTGTGTTTAACTGCAAGCCAGCAGATTTTGTAGTAAAGTTAGTCACTGAGCTGCCGAACAGAAGGATTGTTGTCCTGGTTAACATCAAACGCAGGAAACAAACCATGTGCATGTTCCTGGAAGATGACAGGCTGAGGTTTTGCAGTTTGTTCCTACAAACATCTCCACATCAGAACTGAGCAGGTTGAAGACGTCCCTGTTCTTCAGTCTGAAACAAGCTGAACGCTCTGCTGTTTTAAAAGGTCACGACGCACACGGGCAGAGCAGAAGATTAGTGTAAAAGCTAAAGCGGCTTCTCGTCAGAACTGGTCAGATTTTAAACATCTTGTGCTTTTTTTTTTTTTAATGAAACAAGCCCCAAGACACTTTCATCGAGCTAAAACTTTTACTTTTTGCTTTTCCAGAGCGTGCACAGTCGGCAGGTTAGCAGCGTATACAGTCCACCTGGTCACAGCAGACTTGAAACTTGTACATTTAAATGGCAAAAATAAATAAATAAATAAATAAAAACACGAGCAGTTTAGATGATCGTGACCATGACATGACGCTCATGGAAAGGTTGATGAGCTTCAGAATGACAGTTTAGAAACAGGAATGAGGAAAATGTGGGTTTACTGCAGTCGACAGCAATCTTTAACAAAATACCACATTCTGATGTTTTCTACTATTGTGTAAAAAATAAAAAATAAATGGCTCAAGTCAAACAACAGAAAACAAATCTGAATTCTGATTCATCTGATCAGGAACTAGGAATTATTAGGGTTCAAGTTCCTCTGCTGCTCTTCTGTTCAGTTTCTTCTGCTTCTTTTTGACTCTGAATTACTTCAGCAGACTTTTAGCTGTTTCAGCAATTCAGGTATCAAAATATTTAGCTTGTTCAGGACATTACAGCTATAATTTTTTAATATGTTTAACATTGAATTCTTCATTTTTAATTGTTTTTCTCATTAAAATGCTTTGAGATCTTGAGATTCTTGTAAAACTTGGAAATCTTCAGTATACTTGCTTCATTTTTAGCTTTTAGGTACAGTTTAGTTATTTTTTCTTTAAGCTAAGCTGATGTGGGTTTTAGCTTTTAGCTACTCTTTTGTTGGTTTAGCCTAGTAGCTATACAGATTTGGCTTTTAGCTACTGTTTTGCTAATTTTAGCTTTAAGCTAAGCTGATGCGAGTTAGTTTTTAGCTACTGTTTTGTTGGGCTAGCCAAGTAGCTATATATTTGGCTTTTAGCTATTGTTTTGTTGGTTTAGCCTAGTAGCTACAGATTTGCCTTTCAGCTACTGTTTTGCTAATTTTAGCTTTAAGCTAAGTTGATGCAGGTTTTTGCTTTTAGCTACTGTTTTGTTGATTTATCCTAGTAGCTACAGATTTGGCTTTTAGCTACTGTCGTGTAGATTTTCTAGCTTTTAGCTGTTTTGCCAGTTTTCAATTTTAGCAACTTTTTTCTCATTTTAACAGCTCAAACTTCAGCTTCTCTAGCAGTCATTCAGCATTGACACAAGTTCCAGTTCTAATGTTTCATTTTTTTTATTTTTATTTTTTTATTTTAGTCGAATACAGCAATTTGAAGATTTAAATGTAGGTTTCAATAAGCTTTTTTTTTTTTAAACTGTGTAAAAGGAAGATGACCAAGTTTCTCTCCAGTTCCAGCTGCACAACACAGTTTGTATCTGACCAACATTTCCTAATATTGTAAAATAAAATAAAATAAATCGATATAACATTTGTTATTTTAAACTGCACAAACCTGCTTTGTTCCCTGCAACGACTGGTTGTTGTTGAAGAGCAGTTAACTTGTTTTTCACATCATTAAAAGATTGAAATCCACATTTCACTGATCACACATTTATAACGTTCTGATTTATAGTTATAAACTTCTGTTTGCTGAAAGTTACGCCCACCAGTCGCTTTCCTCTGGAACGGATGAGCTCCAGGTGGAAGTTGTTTTTTTACAGTCTCTGTTGGTGAACTTGCCTTCTCACACAAATGCAGATGTGACCTTTGAACTCTCCTGTCAGAGATCTTTGACCCTGCGGTGTTTGTCAGGAAGCTCGATGGGTGGATTTAGAAGTCGTCTCCCCTGCAGAGCGTTTCGTGTCCGTCTCAGGCACTTTTATAGTTAATCCACTCGATTTTAGTACTACTGGATGTGCAGCATTCCTGAACTCAAACGAAAGAGATAAAAACCAGAGACACGTGTTGTAATTCTCAGGAAACTACTTGCATCACACGACTAGGAGCCTAAATTGAAACAGTTTTGTTACTGTTGCTGAGACTAAAGTTTGTTACCGAAATGGTTGAAATGTCAGGAAAATAAATGCCGAGATGGAAACGAGACACGTCAGAACACTTTCTGTAGGTGTGGGAGGTGAAATCAGTTTTTGGATGCGTCTCTAAGATTCGATCACAGCCTTCTGGTCAAGAGGAGCCTAAAGATTTCCACCACTAATGTTTTTAGCTGTTTTCAGTATAAAATTCTTTATTTTTCGGTTTTACATGACATATTTTATTTTGCAAACTGTAATTGTCCGGATATTTTTTTCTCTTAAGTTTATTTATTTATTTATTATTTAGATGTAATGGAGTAGTGGTGTCCATTTACCTGTCGCAAGTACTCATGTTCATGAAAATACAGTAAAATACTTTGGAACAATACTACTTTAAGGCTCAGTAAAGTCATTTGCTTTTCCGCTTTGCAAGTAACCAAAGACAATATATATATATAAAAAAAGTCCATAGTTTAGTATTTTTTTAAGTTAAACAGACTGTTTGCTGTGTTCCCAATAAAACAAACGTGTAGTCATTGTGGATTATGTAAGTATTAACTCATCATCTATCCATCCATTATCTTTACCCGCTTTTTCCATTTTGGGTCACGGGGGTCACCGGTGCCCATGTCCAGCAATCACTGCAAGGGGCGGAGGACACCTTGGACGGGTCCCAAGTCCATCACAGGGACACATGGAGACAAACAACCATTCACTCTCTCTCTCACCTAGGGACAATTTAGAGTTACCAATCAGTTTAACATGCATGTTTTTGGTCTGTGGGAAGAAACCGGAGTACCTGGAGAAAACCCAGGCATGTATAGAGAGAACATGCAAACTCCACCCAGAAAGGCCCCTGGACTGGGATTTGAACCAAGGACCTGCTCGCTGAGTGGCAGCAGCTCTACCAGTTGCGCCACCGTGCTGCCATTATCTCAACTACTTGGTACTGGTACTTAGTATTGGCAAGTACTCTGTAAGAAAATCTAGTTCCACTATTGTCACAACAGACATTATTTAAGGGTGCTAAACCATCCATCCATCCATCCATCCATCCATCCATCCATTATCTTTTCCTGCTTCTTCCTTTTCGGGTTGCGGGAGTCACTGGTGTCCATGTCCAGCCATCGCTGTGAGAGGTGGGGGACACCTGGACAGGTCTCCAGTCCATCACAGGAACATATGGAGACAAACAAGACAAACAACCATTCACTCTCTCACTCCTCTAAAGACAATTTAGAGTTACCAATCAGCCTAACAACATGCATGCTTTTGGTCTGTGGGAGGAAACCAAAATACGTGGAGAAAACCCACGCATGCATGGAGACAACATGCAAACTCCAACCGAGAGGCCCCCGGTTTGGATTTGAACTGGTGCAACCTGCTTGCTGAGAGGTAGCAATTCTACCAGCTGCACCACCGTGCTGCCAGTCCCCAACTAAAATATAAAAGTTAATGCTGTCTTGGTGAAATGCACCTGCAAGTCTCGTACAATCGTGCACCAACAGCAGCTTGACATGTTGTAACTATCTTTAACTAGGTGTGAAGTGGTATGGTTTGCTATGTTCTGGACCGCTAACAGAGATGAACTTACACACTAGTTGGTATAAAATCTATAAAATAATTGACAGTATGTGAATAAAGACCACCCTGAGTGTTTACAGTTAGTTGATGCTTCTCTTGGGTCCTGTATTTTCTGTGGTTATAAATGAGTAGCATTGTGTGTCGGTCTGGACGACTTACAAAGATGCTTTTCCTGTCGTGTCCCGCCTCTTCTTGCTCTGTCTCGATTCGAAGCAACCTCTGAGAATTTCCGTTACAGAAACTCAGAATGTCTTTGAGAAGTGCAAGCGCTGAAAACGCTTTAAGACATCTGCATGTTTCCCAGAAAATCTGCACCTCTGTGAAAGCTCCCATATTGATTGCTCTGATTATAGACGACTATACGGTTTTGATCGTCTGTCACCAGCTCTGTATCCATCTTAAACACACACTTCTCTCAATCGCCATGACGTTGCATCTGACTGATAACGGCTATCTGCACAGTTGACCTACTTTGGGTGTCATAAATAGTCCTGAATCTCACAAGCTCACATTTTCAGCCTTAAGTGCGTCTTATTGCGTGAGAAAGCCTTTGCTCATGTCTCTGTCTCACAGAGTGAAGGGGAGGGATTAGGATGCAAACACTGTGTGGCATAAAGCCTTGCAGTCACTGTGGCCTTTACGCTCTGACACAGTCATTACTTTGCCTTGGATCATTTGCTCAAGTTGGACTTGTGTGTGTTGGTGTGCACAGCAAATTGTACCATAGAGTATAACAAAGTCCCACTGTAGAAGTGTTGGTGATTTAATGACACAAGTTCTATAACTCCCAATTAAAAATTATTTTAATAAGCATGATGTGAAAGGGACATAAACAGCTTTGAAAAATCGAGCTTCAGCTTATAAATCTTTTTCTCTTTCTTGGACCATTTTACTGTCTGATATTATGATGTTTTCCTCATGTTTTGGTTGATTGTCCAAGAACCTGAACGTCAAAGCTGTTCGACTGTGCACGTTCTTAAACCAAATCTTGTAAACTCAAATAATGAACAAAACCAGAACTTGCACATATGAAGGTCACAGTCATCAAAGATGTTTATTCTCCAATTCTTTCAGTCCTTTCCTGCAATGCTGAGCCTTTGCGTTTTCTTTTTGTATTTATTTTGTAAATTGTTTAGTTGCAAGCTTATTAAAAACACCTCCTTGTGCCATTTTGATTATTTTTCTTCTGTGTATTCAGAGATGTTGAATAATTAAAATGTCAGTTATTCTCATATTTGTTGCCGCCGTCTCTGATGTTTATTATCGAGCATGAGGAAACAAAACCACATCAATTTCTGCAAGAGCATTTTAGCTGTTGGCCCAGACCTTTATGATATAAGTATATTATTTATAATCACTGGACAAACTAAACCAGACCGTTAGATTTGTTTGTGGATTAGTATCATGGATCTGTGACAAACGTCCAAAAATAATAGAATTGTAAATCTTCCAGTTGTACTTGATCAGGTCGACTCCAGTTCTGCTTTATGGTTATCATTTACATGATGTTAGGAATGCACCAGAACCGGACGCCATCTGGTCTTCAGACCAGAAGTTCAAGATTCTGGATTGACTGCTGCTTTTCACAGCAAACGTGAATTCACTGATGCATCACAAGGAGTGATCGGGTGTTAGATGAATGCATGAAGTTTTATAATTAAATGTTTATGGCTTTTAAATAAAGAAGGGCAGCGTTTTGACTGAAATTGTTATTTTTGCACAAAGTTATTCTAATCTGTAGATCTGTGTCGTGTTCTGGAGTGCTATTAAGGTCTTGTTCTGATGAACTTCAGGTGAATTTTGTTGTAGTTTTTCAATAATATGGCTCTCACATGTTGTAGTTTATAGGTCTTAACATGGTCTTCATATATAAAAGTATGATTTATTTACAGTATGGGCCTGGAGAACTAATTGGATTAAACCTGACCTTTAACTCAAGAGATGGGAGGATTTGTTCACAGCTTTTAACATTAAACCTTCAACACAGAGTCGTCTTATTGATTTGTCATCAGGTGACTGCTTTGTCCTGGCCAATCAGAGCAGTCGCTCACAATATGACGTAATAATGAAGGTGTGTTGTTGAAAATTTGGACGCCTCCATAATTTTTGTGAGGATCAGAGTTAAATCCTGGTTTGTAAGAAAATAGTGAGTGGCTGCTCCAGTAGGTGTTAGGATGAGTTCAGGTCAAATAAAGCAGCACTGTAGTGATTCAAGTGATGCATTTCACTTTGCTGTTTTTATTATGCAAGTTCAAAAAAAAAAAAAAAAAAGTCTAAAATTTACATGAAATCCAAAGCGATATCAAACAAATGCACACATTGTGCTACCTGTCTCCAGGTGTTAATATCGCCAAATTAAATAAATATTAAAGATTTTTTTGTATTTCATGCATTTTACATGTTTAACTTAACAGCATAGGCATTTACAAAAAGCTTCCTCAATATTTAACATAATATTATAGTGATCTAAAACAGGGCTGCAGAATATCTCGAGTAGGTTTGGACGATATGGCCAAAACTTTTATCACAATACGTTAATTTTGGTTGATAATGATATAATTTGATATCGATACAAACAAAAAGCCTCAGGAAAAACTGTACAAATAAATTAATGTTCACCTTTTATTTGTATATAGCCTTCAAATAATGTTTAAATCACTGTCAAATGAACATAAAACTCAACTTTGTCAATTTCTTTTAAATGTCCTGATGCATGCTCAATAATCCAGGTAGAATTTGACCTCGATGACCACACCTGGTTTAGATGTAGGAAGAAAAGATGAAAAGTTTGTGTTTGTGGCATTTGATATCTTCATCACAGTATTAAACAATAATAATTGAAAAGTTTTCTATTGTCGTTCACTCCTACTTTACAGCCCAAATCACGACCAGGGACTAAAGTTTCAATAATTTTAAACGCAAGAATGTGACAAGAGCCAGATGTGCGTGTCAACTAAAGTTATTTGGGGTGAGAAGACGATAACAAAATGTCTGCAGTTATCAAAGATAGTCTAAAAAAAGCTGTGACCCTTGAGCTAGTTTTGCTGATGGTCCCTGCTGTGAGGTGAAGGATCATTTTTAACACGATTTTGTTGAAACATCTCGCGGGCAGGATTGATTTCATGCCTTCAGTATGCAGAGGCGCGCTGCTTGTGCACTGACGTTGAACTCCCAAGTTTCTGTGCTCGACTGATCCCGGGAGGCGAAGAGGCGATTGTGCTTCAACTGGCCGGCGCGTTAATTATCCACAGCTCGCTCGGATCGAGGCTTTGTGTGAAACGAAGAGGGCTGGTGTCTCCACGGTAACAGTTTCTAACGGTTGCACAAGCTCCGCAACCCTCGATGACCCACATTCCAGCAGTAAATCACAACACACACACATTCCTGACTCCACCCTAGCCGCCTATCGAAACTTTGCTCAGTGTTTCCACTCTCCTCGAACAGGACGGCTCGGAAACAAGACGAGGGAAACACAAAGAAACGTTTTCTGTGGTGTAGAAAACTCGAGCATCCGTTCACTGCCTTTTTAAAAATGTATTTACTTCATTTTATGCTGTAAATTATGTGGAAAGTGAGTTTCAGTTGAAGTCCTGTCCACACTTGTCAACCTGGACTTGAGGCGCCTCGTAAATGATCAATCATCTCCGGTTGTTCTTTTTCAAAGCTGTCATGGACTCTTTTTATCAAATTACATTTAAATTCAGAATCCTGTCAGATGAAATCTGTGTCCAAGGAGGTGTCTTCAGGCTTTCCAGCATCCTGTTATGATGACACATCCTTTCTGACACGGTTTAAAAAAACTGTATACATTTATTTTAAAGGAATCCCTCACTTTATGTAGAAATTCATTTAACTGAAATATCTCGAATGTGTTATCTCTGCAACAGATGCTCTTTGCCCTCGTTCTTCAGGATGAGGTTGTATTTACGGCAGCCGTAGTAAAACATCTTGTTCGACTTTAATTAGTTCTTGTCCTTGAGAGCAGCGTGCTTTATTTTTGATATCCGAGGGCTCACACACGTAGAGAACGTGACCTGAGATCTTTCTGATGGCAGTTAGGATGAAACACGAGGACAGTTTCACCTGCAAATGTGCAGAGCTGTGAGCGTTACATGTGCACATCAGGACAGGATTGGCTGCACGTTAACATATTCTTATCTCAGTGTTGTAGTAGGAAATGTTGATATGTAAGAAATCCATGTTACTTTCTCTTAGCCCTGCGGGTGTTGAGAGGACCAGCTTTGTTTGAGCTCATGTGTGTTTGTACACCTGAAGAAGACTGGTTTTATGGAGCTGTAGCATGAGCTGAGGTGAACTGGGTAATAAAGCTGAAGTTAAGAGATTTGATTTACAGGTCAGGACCTGAGTGGGTTTCCTGGAAGTAGCTGCCGTTTGTCTCCAGATATATAGAAACTTTTCCTCTCAACACAGGTATCAATAAAACCCAAATAAACTACAAGTGATCTCAAGAGAAACCGTCTGAACGAACATTAAACTTTTCCTTAGGTTCACCAATCCAATGTTTTTTTTATTTTATTTTATTTTATTTTATTTTATTTTTAGTAAAACTTGAATATTTTCTGTTTTGACTGTGAGAAAATGGTTTCATATTGTACCGGGAAGTGCGAAAATCATAGAATATTTTGCAATCTGCTGATTCAGGGTTCACTCTTATTGTTTTTTTTTTTTTTCCATTTTATAATTTCCTCTTTTTTTTAAATCAAAATTTCTATTAAATCTTTATTTATACAGGTTAGTCTCACTGAGTCACTCATTTACAAGAGAGACCTGTTTTAAACAAAAAACACATATGAGGTACAGACAACAATAGGCATCCATATAAAAACATATAAAATGAAAAGTATGTAAAAATAGTGATATAAAACAAAATAACAAGTTACATTATGAAATTATGTAAAATACTATAATCAGGAACATGCCTGCATTAATTACTTCTGCATACTTTGTTCTGTTTCAGCTGATTTTAAATCTAAATGTTTGCCTTAATCGGGACTAGTCTAAGACTTTTAGTGTTTCTCATGCATAAACTTTGTGTTTGAATTAATTTACAAAAATTTCCCCAAAGAAATACCCTTAACTTTCTTCAGTTCCTTCAAAAATTTAAAGTCTGAAGGTCACACGAGCACAAAGAGGGTCAGCAGCTAAGATCTTGCCTGAAGATTCAGATTGTTCGATTTAGTTTGATTTAATTGTCTTAATTTGATCAGGTGAAGGTGTGAAAGTGGAAAGCAGAAGGTGAACAAACGTGTAATTTCAGAGCAGACCTGTCGCGACAAACAATAAATCAATTAATCGCATGATAAATGATAATTATCAACCTTGTTTTCATTCATCGGCTCTATCGTTTCTTTGTGTCTCTCTTTCTACTAAAGACACTGGATGACAAAAGACTCGACTCAGGTGCTTTTCACTGACACCCCTCCCCCCCCTCCGTCTTTTCTCTTAAAAATCTATTTTAACCGTCCAAATTTATGTTTTTGTATCGTTAAAAGCAGCTAAGCTATGAGCTAAGCTAACAGGCCAACCTCCGTCTTGTTGAAGCTCCAAAATTCATGGTTGAAACTCGTGCCTTTGTGTAAAAAGTTGTTTTTCTCTGCAAAAATAAGCTGAGAACTTGTTTACTGTTTTTTTTTAATTAAAAGCTTTGTGTGAAAAACGCTAAAGAGCTCAAACCACACCGAGCGTCCACCATTTTGAGAATCAGAGAGACAGCCCATGTCATGTCAAGGGGCCTCCCTCCCATTTTTCTTAAAGAGACACGCTGCTCACTCCCTCACTATCTATCATTCAGTTCACACAGTCTTATACTGCCATCTGGTGGTCAAAAAAGGTACTACACACAAAACAAATCAACGTTTCTTAAATTTGACAATACTGTAGTTACAAATTATTGTCAAATTTCAAACAATATTATCATTTATCACAATAATTTCTAAGACAATTAATTAAACACAATTTGTTATCGTCACAGGCCTAATTTTGCAGTCTGTTTAATACGTTTGGGATCAGTCTCGGCTACAACCACACCAAATTCCAAGTCAGTATCTGTAAAACAAAGTTAAAATCTTTTTTTTTTTTTTTTTTTGTTCCTAATGTCAGTTAGCTGTGGCCGGAAGAAAATGTAAAAGTAAAGTTATTCCATTGTAGAATTATATCCTGTAGTTGCCTTCTGCATCATTAAAATTCATCCAGTGATTCTTTAGTTATTTTGCTAACACAGACACACTCAGGCAAAATGTGATTAAGACAAAGAAAGTTAAGAAAAAAAGTTAATCTTGCTGCCAAAAATTTTAATTTACCAGTGAAACAAACAATTCTAACAAAAAAGAGGCTAAAAATCATATAACAATCACAAACTTAAATGAAATCACTTAAATATACAAACACATTTACATAACTTCACTTACATATATGCTTGGGTTCCCACGTTCTGTTTTCTCAGGGCCCAGGACCCAATCTTCTCTCTAGCAACTCCTCTTCATCCAGAAGAGGTCAAAAGTCACTCTCGGGAGGTCCTGGCTTCCCCTGAGGGGCAGGAGGACGTCTCAGCCGAAGCAGCGGAGCAGCTGGAGGAAGCCCCATCTGTGCAGGGCGGCTGGTTCGGTCGAGGCTACAGCAAAGGAAGAGGGAAAAAAAGAAAGAAGCCGCATACCTGAGGAAACTGTATTGACTCCATGACTTGTGGTCAGGTGCTACTAATGATCTATCTGTGATGGATTTAAATTCCTGTCCCGTGCTGAGGACAAGCCTCGTCTTTAGGACACAGCTGAGGTCTGTTTGCCTCCATTGATATTAAAGAGTCACATGCAGTACAGTATTTGTGTTTAAGCAGGGAGATGTGCACCATCATGTCGTCCTGCATACGTTCTGTGGCAGGATTTAAAAGCGTATTGTGTAACTGGTTTATTAAGCTCCATTCATTACGGCAGCTAAACTGTAACTGAGTTCAGCTGATAAGCTACAAAATGAGGTTACTATCAGATAATGTTACTGAAAACTGACTCAACAGATCCTAAAATAGTATCAGCTTTCCGGTTCGTCTTGAAAGCTTTGATGTAGTGTGAATGTATAGTTTTCAAAACGCCCTTACAGATGTTTTTATCTGCTTGTACACTCAGATCACTTCAGTGTTTTACAGCCTTTTTGGAAGCTTCTGTCGAAACTGTGCTACGTTCGGCTGGTTTGAGCTTTAGCTGATTCAGATGTGTACTGGTGTCCGAAAGATGCGTTTGTGCTTATTAACATCCAAGTTTTTGAGAGTCGGGACTTTTCATTGAGAATGAGCAGCTTTTTGTTTGTCAGTGCAGCAAAGCAGTAGCAAACCGTTAGCAAGTTTTTCAGTTGTGGTTTGTAAATGCATTTATTTTTTATGAATTTTCTACGTTTTGCTTAAAGTATATTTTTGTATTTTTTTTTCTTAGTTCACATTTTTTAATGTTTGTTATTTTGAAGTTATTTTGATTTATCTAGAGTAAATGTGTTTGTAAATTCAGAGTTCGAGCCATCCTCAGGTTAGCCAGCAGTGTTGCCAGTGTAGCCTCTTGGTTTAGTGGTTCTCTTGCAGCTTTCCCTTCATTTGTTTACAACTGAGTAAAAAATTATTGATTTTTTTTTTTTAATCTTATGTCAAGTAACTTGTTACTGTCATTAAGAAAAAAAAAAGTAATTAGTCTCAGGTACATCTTGTGATATTAATATCACATTATTTACCATCCAGTGTCATAATTTAAGCGCTCCTGGAACCATTGAAGACTTCTTTTGTAAATCTTGTGTATTTGTGAGAAAATAAATCATTATTTGAATTATGAATTTTATTTTTAATTGCTAGATTAATAATGCAGTTCATTTACAGTTTGTAGCTGTAATATTTTACTTTTTAATATTCATAGTTTGCAAATTTATTTCACTGCATCTATCCTTTGAGTTGAGTCAGTAGATGTTTTATTGCAGTTCTCTCAAAGATTTAAACAGGTAAATTTTTTGTGCAGCTACCATACCATTTTATTTATAGAGCCCTTAAAACAGCGACAAGGCCAACCAAAGTGCTGTACAAACAAATAAAACAGGCAACACATAGGCAACATACAAAATCAAGTGAAATCAGAATATAGACATAAAATTGTCGCAGATAATAAATATAACGATCAACCTGTGTGAAGCAAACAGGTTCAAACAGATCATCTAGTGTAGAAAGCTACAGAATAGTAGTGGGTTTTTAAACGGGATTTGAAAACCGAGATGGTCTGACGAGCAGTGGTAACTCGTCCCAGAGTCTTGGGCCTGCTGCAGAGAAGGCCCTGTCACCTCTGCACTTAAGATGAGTTCCTGGAACAGTGAGAAGTAACTGGTCCGCTGACTTCAGAGAATGTGATGGGACATACGGCTGTAGCAAATCAGAGAGATGGGGGGGCCGAGACTGTTCAGCGACATACTACAGGAAAATTTTGAACTGGATTTGAAGGTAAACCGGTAGCCAGTGCAGGGAGGCCAAGACTGGTGTAATGTGCTCTCTTTTGCCTGTACTGGTTAAAAATCAGGCTG
>JARVLU010000179.1:28580593-28596355 GCA_031762415.1 Simpsonichthys santanae
TTACAGCCTCATATAAAATCAATGATGATCATGATATCGGAACTGGATCGGTATCGGCCGATATCCAGATTTAAGTAACGGGATCCGATCGGAAGTTTAAAAAAAAAAAAAAGTGGATTGGCGCATCCCTAGTCACCATAGTGTTCCAACTTTTACAAATGA
This sequence comes from Simpsonichthys santanae, assembly GCA_031762415.1. NCBI lineage: Eukaryota > Metazoa > Chordata > Actinopteri > Cyprinodontiformes > Rivulidae > Simpsonichthys > Simpsonichthys santanae. The sequence goes on from JARVLU010000179.1 coordinate 28,580,756, forward strand.
TTTGGTTTGATCTACTTCCTGACACAACCTGGGCTCAAACCTGCAGCTGCAGGTGTGTTTCTACCACAGTTTAGGACCTACTTTGGGCTGCTGATGGTTGTGATTGTGTTTGTCAGCAACTATTTGTTGTCCCCCGTCATGGAGCAAAGAGGGGAAATTGAAAATATCATCCATCCATCCATCCATCTGTTCATCCATCCATCCATCCGTCCATCCATCCATCCATCTGTTCATCTTTATTGTGAGCATGAAAAATAAGTGAGGTACTATCTTCCATTTTGGTGTGGTGCTGCATGTAGGCATAAGAAAATTCACAGTCCTTCTGTTTTGGTGCAGCTGCATCAAGATGTAAAAAAAAAAAGTCACTGTCAAAAATTGGTTTGGGTAAACCGGCCGCTCCATCATTTGAGGAAACTGATTTCTAGTTTTTATGTTGCTCAGAAGCAGGGATGCACGATATTGGATTTTTGGCTGATATCCGATTTGTTAAAACTTATTTGGCTGATAACCGATACCATTACCAATATTTTTTTCCCTAGACCTACGTACAGAGACTACACAGCTTTCTCTGTTGTGGAATTAAACTACTGCATTATTCTGCATGGTCTTTGTCAATTTGTCCTGCTACCAAATGCAGATGCCAAAAAGGAGGCTGAAAATGATGTAACAATATATAAATATATAATGTATATTTAAAAAAAAAACTGTGCCTTTTATGTCTGAGTTATTTTGATGGAAAGACCGATGTCCGATATTTAACTTTATCACTGCTATCGACCGATATCGATACCATGCCGATAATATCATGCTGCCCTACTCAAAAGTATAGTTTCTTCAAATGATTAGGGTGGCCAAAGAATAATCTATGGCGGCCAAGGCCACCATTAGCCACCCCCTGGCTCTGCCACTGCGCCCGGTGGTAGATGAAATTGCTCACTCTGCTCGCCAGGATCCATCATTCTGTGCCGCCCGGATAAAAACTCTCATCTCAAAACGTTGAACTTTCATCAAGTCCCTCAGTTACTGAGTATATTGGTGTACTGCTTGTGTTTACTGGTGCCCTGCTGTCCGCTGTGGAAACCAGAAGAGCGCTGCGCGGTGTCAGGACTCCTGGCAAATGGTGTCTCTAAATCTATTTGAACTGTTACGTAAGCGCTTGTGCGTTTGTGTGTGTGCGTGCGCGCGCGTGTGTGTAAAGCAAACTGTCTGCCTGCGTATATTAGTGAGCCGTTCATTTACTGATGTCTCTCTCTCTCCTCCCTGGCCGTGAATCGCCGGCTGTGTGTGCACCACTGGGTGAGGTTCTGACCTCGTGTCATCGGTAATGAAGCGCCCGCCTAGTCTAACCTGCTGAATGTGTGTGTGTTTGTGTGCGTCTGTCGCAGCAGCGTACCAGAAACCACCTTCGACCTTCACGGAGACGTCCACAGTGGAGCGGCCCTGCCTACCAGCAAGGTGACATGCATGCACACATCTATTCTGAATTAAAAAACATTTTCTGAGTCACTGCACTGATGGAGTTTACAGAATTATTCTCTGTGTAAACTGTTTTTGTCCACGTTAAACGTAGTTTTAGTTTATATTTAGATTAAATCGTTTATTCTGGCCTCAGAACGTGTTAGAGGTGAAGGTTTACTGACGTTACGGTGCCTCGTAATGAAATATACAATTGAACGCTCACATTAAACGACACCACCTGGATGCTCTGCGCTTAAACATTTTATCTCGAGTTTTTATCTGAACTGGAACAAGAAAACAGATGTTTCCACCCCTGGTTGTTTAAACAAATCAGTTTATTGTTGTGTAATTTGTTGACTACTTTCTTGATTTATTTATTTTTCTTCTTTGGTTTGGGTTTCATGTAAAAATGCCGTTTTTAATCATTTCCACATTTTTTTTCTACTTGAATCCAATCCACAGAATTGTCAAAATAGCTGCAAGTAATTGTTTGACTGAACAGTTAGTTGAATAAATTGAGATAAACATCAAATGTATTTATTAAAAAAAAAGGTTTGAAGTGATGACATTTGCATTTCTGTAGCTTTAAATCAAAATTGTTTGGTGTGTTTTAAATAAAACATATGTGGTTATTTTTTCTGTTTATTCCATTAAATGCATAATTTTGAGCCGTTTAGATGAAAATTGTTTGGTCTGTGTGCGCAGAGTTCAGGGAAGCTGGAGATGGAAAGAGGAATGGTCAAACCCATGATCCGAGGGGAGCAGCAGGACAGCAGGTCAGACTCACTTCACGTTTATTCTTGTAACTTCTGACCTTCTCTTCAGCCCCTCTCCATCACATCTGACCTTGTCCTCGTCTCGTGGTTCTGATTTCTTTTTTGTTTCCTCCTCAGGTCTCAGGACGTTTCAGCGGACCGGACGGAGCTGACTCTTCCAGCCAGCATCGAGTTCAGAGACAACTGTGAGTGTTTCTGTGTCTCTGTCAAGAACTGGAAACTACTGAACCTTTTCTAGCTGCTGATAGTTTAACCTGACTGAAGAGTTCAACCGCTCGTCCTCTCCTTTAGTGAAAGGCTCGATCAGTTCAGTCAGAAAGGCAGAGTTCACATCTTGTCAAGGCCTTAGAGTCTGTATCTCTTAAAACTCTGGACAGATTTGAATGAAACACTCAGGAAATAATCTACAACTGATTTAACTTTTGGAATCAACCCGATTCAAGATGGCCGCCACAGCTAATCATCTAAGCTAACATAAAAATAGCTACAATAGTCATTTTTAGATGCTGACGTAACATTTGGTAGAAGTTGAGTCATCCCCAGCACACACTCTGAGTGTTAAGAGTTCACATGAGAGCCTCAGTTAAAACACTAGCCTGCAAGGCAGCGGGCGATATGCATTTCTTCAAGAAGTTTAAATGTATTAAACTCAGTGCAGCGGGCGATATGCATTTATTCAAGAAGTGCATATTTATTAAAGACCACAGCAGGCAATATGCATTTCTTCAAGAAGTGCTAATTTATTAATCACCACAGCGGGCGATATGCATTTCTTCAAGAAGTTTAAATGTATTAAACTCAGTGCAGTGGGCGATATACATTTCTTCAAGAAGTTAAAATTTATCAAAGACAGTGTGGTGGGTGATATGCATTTCTTCAAGAAGTTAAAATGTATTAAGCACAGTGTGGCGGGTGATATGCATTTCTTCAAGAAGTGCTAATTTATTAAACACCACAACAGGCGATATGCATTTCTTCAAGAAGTTAAAATTTATCAAAGACAGTGTGGTGGGTGATATGCATTTCTTCAAGTAGTTAAAATTTATTAAACACAGTGTGGTGGGCGATATGCATTTCTTCAGGGAATGTTGTGTTTGTGTCATTTTGAATCTGTCAGATCGGTGTCAAACTTCAAAGGAACGGTCTCTGGAATTATTTGCAGTTTTTTATTTCTGTAGAAAAGTCTGAAAAATGTCCAACTTTAAAATATGTTTCCTTCTGTTCACATAGGAGCAGGTTTTATTTATTAATTTTTTAATTGATGTTTGATTTGAAAGATTTCTTTTCCCCCCTGAAGACGTGTCTGGTTGATTCTTTTAACCTTAAATTCTGTTGCTTTTCGTTGTTGAATGGATCAGAATGGCGTTCTGACGAGGACAGAAGTGTCGGCTCTGAAAACTCGACGTTTCCCACAGACTGTCGCTCCTTCAGCTCGTTGCTCTGCCTCTTTTGTTTATTGACTCTCTTGGGCCTTTGTGTGCACAAAGCATTCTGTATATTTGACATAGTGTGAGCTCATCTGTTTTTCCAGGCGGAGAACGGTTTCAGCCGGCCACAGAGCGGCAGAGTCGTATACCCACAATGCACTGGGCTAAATTACATGCTTTGAGTCTGTTAGCAGGGTACAGCTCACCGTCTGAGTCCTCGTCGTTGCGCTGCTCTGACCTCCAGGTTTTACATGAGGAATGTTGGAGTTGTTGTTAAAAATCAGCTGTGACTGAACCCCACATGGAGCTCCTGCAGCCAAGTTCACTTTGTGTCCATCAGCTTCACAGAGAAACTTCTTTTAGGGCTTTTCTGCACATCTATAATTTGTTCAAGACCAAACAACTCGAGATTTTCTGTCGTGCATTTTATACACGGTGTGAACACGGTGTGTGTAAACACTGACAAAACAACAATAAAGATAAATTATAAAGTTTTAAATAGAACCAGCACAAGTTCAACCAAAGTGCAGTAAAACAAACGAGAAAAATGAATTAAATGCATAAATCTATAGAAGTAACAAGGAACAGTAGAATAAATAGATAAATAATTAAAAGCACAATATTACTCAAACTGTTTGAGTCCAGTGAAAATGTTTTAGTTCAAAATACTTCTTTATAGCTAACCTGCTTCTTTTTTTTTTTTTTTTTTTTTTTTTGTTGGAGAATAAAAAAGACAAATCTGGAATATTGATCCATTTATTACTGTTACAATAAAAACAAGTGTATGGTGTTAACAGGAGGTAATGGTTATGCTTGAAAAGCCAAATGCACGTGTTGAAAGCCTAGTGCAGCACGAGGACACGGACCTGTGCACACGAGCTGAACGATCTTCAGTTACAGCTTGAAGTTCGTCTTAAAGCAATGCAGCGTTCCTTGAAGGAATGCATATCGCCCGCCGCTTTCCTGAGTTTACACAAAATTGTAGCCGTTCTGGTCAAACCTTGGACTTTGTGCACCATCTCAGTGTTTCCCATACCATTAAAAAAAAACCCCCCCCCCCCCCCCCGAGGAAACACTGCGAGCAAGCTCAGCATCTGTAAAACTGACTGAGCCAGTTCTGAGCTAAATGTGCGTTGGACATTCAGGGATCATCTTTGGAGACCTTCATTAAACTCTGCCCAGTGGCTTTTGAGATATTTTACTAACAGACAGAAGGATTTGGCTCGAATAGTTACTGGCAACATTTCAAAAACGGACCTCGTGCAATCGGTTGGCGCTCGAATTACGTGTCAGGAATGGCGCTCCGCTGTTGCCACACCAAAACTGACCGAGTGTTGACGAGTTTTGTGTTAGTCAAGGCGGCCATCTTGAATCTGGCTGGCTCATAAATGGTTGTCCTGGAGTGGTTCATGAGGTATTTTGCTAACAGATGGTCAAGCACACGAACAGAAACAGCTTTTCCTTTTGCCTCGAGCGGCAGGTCACGACTAAAGATCTTTTCTTGATGCTTTTGCTTCAAAAAGTAACTTTTCTGAGTAAATATTTGTACCAGGAATCATTTATCTTGTGCGTGTACTAATATTTAAAAATGTCTGTGTCGTGACCAGCTGAAGACACCTTCCTGTCGGCCATCATCAACTACACCAACAGCTCCACGGTCCACTTCAAGCTCTCGCCCACTTACGTCCTGTACATGGCCTGCCGCTACGTCCTGTCGCCCGCGTACCGGCCCGACATGTCTCCGTCAGAGAGGACGCACAAAGTCATCGCCATCGTAAACAAGATGGTGAACATGATGGAAGGAGTCATCCAGGTGAGTGACGCCGCTGTTTTTTTTACATAAAGCAAAGTTTTATTTTTATTTTTTTTTACTTCATCTGTGTTTTCTGCTCCTTTTAGTTCGTCCACTTAACTTGGGTGTTCTTTAATGTCCATGCATTAACTGTATCTTACTAACTACATTTGTAGTTGTAAGGTGTGTGTTGCACGTGTTTGCCTCCTGCAGCTTCTCTCCACAGTTGCCTCCTATGTCCTTGTAGTTTTGTATGTTTCCCATCGGTGTCAAGTTCAAGTCAAGTTTATTGTCATTCGCATCACATGTGGTACATGAGGTGGAACGAAAGTATGTACTCGGGGTCCCAGTTACACCCAAAATAACAAAAAAATTAAAGTATAAAAATAAACTGTATATAAGGATCTAAGCTAAATGAATACTAAACCAAACACTTACAATGTAAAACAAAACGGCGCATCAACAGCAGCCTGAACATGAGTCTGTGGCAAGCAGATGGGTATGAATGAAAACAACAGCATGAGATGATCAGCAGCATGAGATCAGCAGCAAATCCATGTGATCTGAGCAAACACGAAGCGATTGTCACTCCCTGAAGCCTCCAGAGGTAACACTATATGCGTTAGCTTTATAGAGGAATTAGCTTTTATTTGTTTAACACACAGAAAGCTTCTCCCGTTGACCTGCAGAGACACTTGTTGGTTTAAGACAACCTTTATTAGTCCACGTGAACTTTTTCAAAGTTTCACATGATTAAAAACAGCCTTAACAGTGGACGGTTTAAATACACAGGAATTAATAAAACGTGCAAGCAGACAATAATGTCACATATTAAGATATCTTACGTCTTTAATGTTACTCATTGTCCATTGTGAACATGATAACATGAAAAATAAGTGAGGTGCTGACTTCCTGTTCAGCATGTGACTATTAAAAAGTGTATGAAAGATCTGCTGGTGAAGATTCTCAGTCATCCAGTACATGATACATTCAAAAGCGTTCAATACAAAAACAACTGGACTTTATTTGTAACAGAAGACGTTTCTCTTTTTAACTTGGGAAATTGGATCTTTTTCCATTTCAAAAACGTCTTCTGTTACAAATAAAGTCCAGTTGTTTTTGTATTGAACGCTTCTGAATGTATGAAAGATCGTTATCAAAATTGAGTTGCGTAGTCAAAATCCAAGATAGCCACCACCAAATTGTAATGGCTGAAGTTTATTCTATGGTGGGCAAGGCCACCATTAGCCACCCCCCGGCTCCACCACTGCACCTTCGCTCGCCAGGATCCATCACTCTGCGCCTCCTCGGACAAGAAAAAGAAACCCCAAGCACCTCCCTTTATTCTCCACAGTGTAACTCCTGCCCTCTTGAATATCTTAGACCAAAAACATTAAGTTTTATTTAATTCCCTGTTCAGTTCCAGTAAATAAAAACACTCATCTCAAGAACTGCACACATTCTAACCCTTCAGCGATGGAGGACATCAGCGCTTGTTTCTTCTCATTTGGAAACATAAAGCCTGGAAGAAGCACTTCAGTCCTCACATTGGTATTCCCTGCAGCAGTTCTTCTACTATATTAAACTTATTACTGTATATATTTTTTTTTTTATTAAAACCAAATAAACATTAGGGAGGATGCACCATTTTAAAATTTACAGATGAAACTCTGGATGAACAGATGTAAAGTCGGCAGCTGTGCACTAAAAATAAGTAGATGTTCTTTTATCATCCCAGCCTGTGAAATGATTTAATTATAAATAATGATCCCAGATAAAGAAGACCACAATCCAGAGCCCTTGTATCTTCAGGAAGAGCAGATCAAAGCAGCTGAACGTTGTCGGCGTTTATCAGAAGTTTCAGTTTCTGCCCATTGAAACTGTTCAGTTACGTTTTGAACCATGTGCGAGTCAGAGCGTCTGTATCTGCGTGTACATGCTGTATCCATACTGTAGCTGTTGACGTGTTTTCTCTCTGTCCTGTAAATGTCTCCTCTTCCTCCTCCTCCTCCTCCTCCTCCTCTTCCTTCCATCCAGGAGATTCCTGAAGGGGATCAGGTAGGATAGCACAACTGCACACCCTGATACGCTGCTGAAGGCTCTTCCACCTCTCTCCTTTCTCTCTCTCTGGGTTTGGCGATGAAGTTAACATTATTATTATTTTTTAATTCTTTAAGTGACTTTCACATTAAATTTACAGTATATTCATCTAAACAGCGACACCAGTTTACTTAGAAAATTATTACTATACGTTAATATTAAAGTTGATTTTACACTAAAAATGATCAGATTCTGAAAATATTTTTGTGTGTTCTGTTTCAGTAGCAGATTTCTAAGAACGTAAATAATTAAGAAATAAAAATGGAGCACAATTATTTATTATAGAAGCATTGACATTTATTTATATTTATTTATGGAACACAATTAATTCGGACAGATTGCAAACAGTATTTGAACAAAGTTATTCTAAAGTTTGTATTGAAAGGGAAAGAACGGGAGAAGTTTGTGGCATAAAATAAACATCAAGTGGAAAAATTGCCAAATAGTAAGTTTTTCCTCTCACGTTGCTTTTAGCCTGTAACAAACACAAATACTTTATAAAACGGTTTAACAGATTTTCCTTTATTTTCTGTTTTCTGTAGAGTCTCGTTGTTTTTATATACTGTATCTGTAATTGATGAAACAAACAGCATGAAGGACTTTGAAAAGTTTCTGACAATCCTGTGATGCTGGAGCAGCTTCACTGCACCTTAGTATTACCGTATTTTTTGGATTATAAGGTGCATTAAGTGAAACAAGTTCAGATGTTTGAGCGCCGTGTACTACATAAAATTGGTTTGAGGCCATTAAGCACAACCAGAATTAATACATAAGGTGCACCGGATTATAAGGCTCACTGTCGAGTTTTGAGAACATTAAAAGATTTTAAGTGTCTTATGGTCCGAAGACTACGGTAGTTTTGATTTTCTTGGACTTTACTGAAGCTAAGCTTTTTATTTCATTTTTTATATAAATTCTCTCCAGTGTGGCCCAAAGTGCCGTCTCACAAGGTCCTCAATTTACCTTAGATCATAATCGATTTGCACATCATGCCAACATGATTCTGGATTTATCAAATCCATAAAAATCACAAAGTGAATTTTACGCCTCCATCTTGGCAAGTCTGTGGTTTTGCCCTTGTCTTTATATAAATGAGGTTACATGCATGCATTAATAAAAATAAATAAATACATATTTATGCTAATAATTGCGCAGCGTGCAACTTGGTCACATATTCACTGTCTTCTGGGAGCTCTTGTCTGCATCTCTAAAGATTAAAGTCAGCGCACGGCATTCTTCCTGCTACAGTATTCAGCTGTGCACAGGAACAACATGATGCATACACAGCTGCACAGCCTCGATAATGTTTTGAGACATTTGTAAAAACTGCAGAATTATTAGGTTTTATTACTGTTGACGAATAAATCTGCTTGAGGATTTTATTTCTCAACTTATTTAACGATGTAAGATGCAATATTTGTACAGAAGTGACAGGATCCTGTAATCAAACTTAAGGGAAACAAAGCATCCATTTTTAAAGAGGTTAATTGTTAAAGCGTTAAATAAAACTCCATAAATTACATAAATTAGATGCAAAGATACATATTTTTCCACTGTCAGGTTTTTATTTTTACATGAAACGTCATATTGACAAGTCTTCAAAGTAAAATCTCATCGCCCAACCTGCTCTTTTCTCATTCTTCTTCTCATTTATTCACATCTTCTGTCTTTCATGCTTTTTTATATATAATTTTTGACCAGCCCGTCATTGTTGCTGCTGCTCCTTTTTTTCTCCATTCTAACAGAAGCATAAAGCCATAACAAAACGTCCCGTGCACAGCTGGAAAACTAAGCAACAACAGCAACATGAACCTGACTAATTCCATTTAGCTTCCTGGACCTGCCTGGTACTAAAATCAAACCCACCAAAGCAACTGCTCTTCATCGTTGCTCCATCTTTATTTCTGGCGTCTGTTCTTGTGTGACGTCCTGCTCCTCCTCAGCAGTGAGGATGAGAGGCGGGTGGCCTCCCTCTGACCTCCTTCACCTCCCCTGCTTCATCTGTCTGGATTCTCCTTGAACATGTTTAACCATCTGTGTTTTAAATGCCTTTAACGTGGTTTTGTTTTGGATGCACTTGGCTCCTCCTCTCATTCTCTGGCTTTTCTGAATGAAGGGGTTTTGTTTTGGTTCTGTTTTATTTATATTTTTCAATGCGGGGATAGATGAGTAAAAGGAGGCGAGCTCTATGAGCGGCAGGGGTTTTAACCAATCGGCTCCTTGGACACTGAGCCACGTCATCCACAAACTTTGATTTGAATGACTGATAGATGTGAGGCACTGTTGTTCACTCTGCAATCAACCGAGTTGATCCTTTTACATGTTTTTATCTGCACCACGCGATTTTACACTCTTTTCAACGGCATCTTCAGTGTTTTGTTAGCGGGTGGTATGGGAGCTGTTTTGCCTCTATTTGTAGGAGAAATAATAATTTTAAAAGTTGAAGCAAGAGGAAAACTAGTGCTTCTCTTCAAAATGACAAACTCAACCTCAGCTCATCTGGCTTTAAGTGAGACGTCTTCATCGTCTCTTGTCACGGAGCAAAGGTACCGTCCATCTGTCCGTCTTGTGGGCATGATAACTTGGAAAAATAAGTGAGGTACCAACTTCCATTTTGTGGTGTGGCTGCATCTAGACGTAAGAAAAGTCACCATTGAATACAGTATTGGTATTTCACGTCAAAATCCAAGATGGCCACCACCGTGTACAGTTTAACTGTTAACTGGCCACAGCAATCGTTTGAGGAATCTGTTCTTTTTAGTTTTTATATTGCTTTAAATCATACTTTCCTCAAATGATTGGGGTGGCCGAAGATTAATCTATGGTGGGCAAGGCCACCACTGGCCACCCCTTGGCTCCACCACTGCACCGGTTTGTGGATAATTGCTCCCTCAACTCGCCAGGATTCATCAGTTTGCATTTCCTCTGACAAGAAAATAAATAAAATAAAATCTGTTCTTCTCCACTGTGGAACTCCTGCCCATTTAAATATCTCTCATCAAAAAAGTTTAGGTTACTTGCGTTCACTGTTCAGTTCCAGTCCAGAAAAACACTCATCTCAAAATCTACAAACATTCACTGTTCAAACACCTTAGTTTTTTAAAAATATAAAATGCAGGAGTCCCTCGTTCAACGCGGGGCACTCGTACCCTGAAGCCCCACGACAAATGAAAAACCACAAAGTAGGAATAGTACAAGTTGTAAGTAGTAGTTTATTCATATACAGTATATAAAATGTCGTTTTAAACCCTTCCCACATTCTTGCAATATTCTAAACGATGTTTCTAAACTCTAAACGCTCTAAAACATCACAGAACGTCATGATTTCAGCTCCCTGCCTCCGGCTGCAAGCGCTCTCGGCCACGCCCACTTCTCCGCTTTGCACAGAGAACAGCTGATCGGCTGCAGGAGGAAGCTTTTTCTGCAGCTCTGGGCTGCACAAAGGTGCAGCAGGTGCTAAATAATTTACAATAATTTATTTTAAATAATAATTCCATGCCGATCGTGCATCTCATCCAAGCTTTTTTTTTTTTTTGAAAAACTGCGATAGAGTGAGTCAGTGAAAACAAACCGCGAGGTAGCGAGGGATTACTGTAGTGCGTCATGTCCAGGTCCTCCACTAACAAACTGTAAATTTTACTCTAGATCATAATTTAGTTAACTGGTTTCTCAACGGTTCTTATGCAGCCGTAAAACGCCTGGAAAAGTGTGTAATTTTATTATTTATTTTTATTTAGGTCTGGATAAGAATAAAATAAAATGGGAGTGTGAATAGTTAAGATTTGAAGACTGTTACATGTTGCAATGTCTATAAAATACATTTTTTATATAACTGGCCACTGTGACTTGCAGAGTGAACAGACTTGGGCCTCTGATCATGGAGAGTGGAGTGGGTCTGTGTCCTGAGCTGTGGGAGCTGCAGTTGTGTGTGTGAGAGGGAAAAGGAGAGGTCACCTTCATGTGAACGTGTCAAACTTGGATTTAAAACGAATGAAGACACTTTGTTTGGGTGTGTTCATTGGTTCTGACGGCGTTGGCCGCTCTTCTTCTCAACACCAGCTTGGCTTCGAGGGAGGGGTGGATGAGGCATGAATCTATCCCTGAAGTAACAGCTGCTTCTTCTGGCTGCCACTCAAACACAAGCCCCCCCTCTGCCTCCCACTGTCTTCTTAACACCTCCAGCCTCTCAGCATCCTGATGCTCTAACAGCTTCCTCTGTGTTTTTGTTTTGTGCCCGTCTGTGACCGGTACGTTACAGAAGCAGAAGAACATCGCCGGCGCGCTGGCTTTCTGGATGGCCAACGCCTCCGAGCTGCTCAACTTCATCAAGCAGGACCGAGACCTGAGTCGCGTCACGCTGGACGCCCAGGACATCCTCGCCCACCTCGTCCAGATGGCCTTCAAGTCAGTGTTTAGTTTGGGTCACATCTTTGTCCTGAAATTATTGACATGTATATAATAAAAACCACAGGAACAAATATTATTTGCTGATTTTAGTCTCTTAAAGTCAGAGGACTAATTAAAATCAGGTTGTGAAGTTTTATCAGACATTTTATGAGCATGTGTGGTGCAGGTACCTGGTCCACTGTCTACAAGCGGATCTGAAAAACTACATGCCGGCCTTCCTGGATGACCCAGAGGAGCACAATCCACAGAGACCCAAGATAGGTAAGGTGGAGAAACACCCAGACATGTAGCCTCAAAGACCTGGACTCGTACTTGATGCAATGAGTCCTAATCATTTTCCTGTACTTGGACACAGTTAACTTGAACTTTGCAGATCTTCAGCAGCTTCAAAGTGTTTACACACTGTTTCAATTTATGGGTTGGTGTTGTCAGTGACTCTGACCTTGATCGAGATTTCAGGCCGACACCTAATAAATGTTAAATCAGTGGAACAAAATAAAATTTAGAAAAAAAGCTAAGGTCTTGTCCTTGTCTAAATGTTATAGTAGTATTTTACTGGACTGTGATGGTTTGAGAGCAGTTGGTGATTCAATTACTGTGAAAATAACAAAAACACAATTGATCAGTTTCACTGAAATCTGTTTGCGACCAGTGAACCCAGTTTTGAGCTGATTTTTTATTTTTTTATCGCTGTTTGTTATTTGTATCACATCTTGTACATCTGTACCCACCTTGGGACCCCCCCACCTCTCTCTTGTTTATGATCTAATCTGCTGGAGTACACTTTAGAAATGGAGAGGCAGATTTGGACCAGTTTTGTAATTATTTATAATTTATCAGTCACGTCGTCAGTGAACAAAGAAGAATCTGTCCAGAGGATCTGACTCAACCTTGTTAGATGTATCTACTGGGATTATTGAGCAGCATCAGGACATCCATTATCAATGTTGTGTATGAATGTTGAGCTCTCATGCAGGTGTTCGTTACCCACGTTAAGCAGATTAGAGTCGGCTGCAGAGTCTGAATCCACAGTTCAAGAGAGCTCTTGGTAATTCAGATGCTGATTAAGCTTAAAAAAGACATTTATTGATAATTTAATCCATCCGTCCATCATCTTCTGCTTATTCCAAAGTCGGGTCATGAGGGCAGCAGCTTGAGCAGGGAGGTCCAGACGTCTCTCCACAGCCACCTCTTCCAGCTCTTCTGGGAGGACTCCAGGGTGTTCCCAGGCTATTTGAGAGACATGGTTTCTCCAGCATGTCCTGGGTCTCCCCCCAGTCGTACATTCCCCAAGCACCTCCCTAAGGAGGCGCCCAGGGAGCATCCTTACTAGATGACCGAACCACCCCAACTGGCTCCTCTGGATGTGGAGCAGCGGATAAATGAAATGGATTAAATGAATAATCCAGTACTAAAAATCAGTCTTTCCAGAAATAAATTAAAAATTGTCCATTTGACAATGAAGGAAATAAAATCCTCTGAAAACCTTCAACATAACAGTTTTTCTGTGATCTGCTCATTTGCGTTCATCAGATGAGTTTAACGCCATGAGACGGTTTTGTAAACCTCCTGAAATCCTGACTCATGTTGGTGCTTCCAGAGGACGTCCTGCACACGCTGACGGGCGCCATGTCATTACTGCGCCGCTGCCGAGTCAACGCCGCCCTCACCATCCAGCTCTTCTCTCAGCTCTTCCACTTTATCAACATGTGGCTGTTCAACAAGCTGGTGACGGACACGGAGTCGGGGCTCTGCTGCCACTACTGGGGGGCCATACTCCGGCAGCAGCTCAGCCACATCGAGGCCTGGGCTGAAAAGCAGGGCCTGGAGCTCGCCGCCGACTGCCACCTCAGCCGTATCGTGCAGGTAAGATGATGGGTAACCATGGAAACGTGTGAGATCTGTATCAGCCGCGCTGTAAACGATGCTTTGTGTCCCCTCTAGGCCACCACCCTGCTGACCATGGACAAATACTCCATGCAGGATGTACAGAACATCCACAACACCTGCTTCAAGCTGAACTCCCTGCAGCTCCACGCCCTCATGACCAACTATCACTGTGCCCCGGACGAGCCTTACATCCCGCCTGTGAGGAAACCGCACGCCGAATGAAAAGCCTCGTTTGAAGTTGAGAGTCCTGCTGTAATGTATGTGTGTGTGTGTGTGTGTGCAGGAGCTGATCGACCACGTGGTGGCAGTGGCAGAGAACACCGCAGACGAGCTGGCAAGGAGCGACGGCAGGGAGGTGCAGCTGGAGGAGGACCCGGACCTCCAGCTGCCCTTCCTCCTCCCTGAGGACGGCTACTCCTGTGACGTGGTGCGAAACCTCCCCAACGGTCTGCAGGACTTCCTGGAGCCGCTGCTGCAGAGAGGTAACTCAGAACTTCTCATTATGTCCATTTGTTTGCACTTTTTTCTTTTATAGATTAAAATAAATAAAAAACAAGTTTTGATTTTCTATAATTTTTCTAATTGTATTTTTCCCTGATTGAGACAACACATGAAAAAATAAAGTTGTCTTTGTTTATGACATCTACAACACACGTTGTGTACATTCATTGCCTCTGTGTGTGTTTGTGTTTCTTCTAATAGGTTTTTGTAGGTTGGTACCACATCCACGCTCTCCGGGCACCTGGACCGTCCACTTTGAAGGAGCTGACAACGACAGCCACTTTACGGCTGCTGACAGCACTGAAATGGTACGACACTAACACGCTAACTCCTCCTGTTTCTGTGCACGCTGCTGTCTTTAATGCAGTGGAGCATTCTGGGTAAACTGGATTACATGAGGTCTACAGCGTACCGTACATGTGACGGATAAAACAGCTGAAAAATGTTGCCAAATCCTGCAGCCTCCAGTAAACTAACTGGAGGATGAAGCTTCACCGATTCAGAGTATTCATGTTCCCAAATCTACAGAAAATTAACCAGACCGCACGTAAAATGGTGCGTTAGCAGCGTCAAGATGATTTCCAAAGAGCGCTGGACTGAAACGAGCTGAGCGACGTGTCTGTTTTCAGACTTTCAAGCTATTTGAGGATCACGTTGTTTTTTATTTTGTGGTATTTTTTTTACAGAGGAAACCGAAACAGACTGTGTTTGTGACAGGCTGCTGGTGACAAACTGTTTAAAGATCCAGTTGAAAATGTTTTTTTTTTTTAGTTGTCTGTTGCGTGTCACCACAGCACTGACTCACATGTCGGGTTGAGGAACTTTTTAATGACTGGACGAGTCACAAGTCACAGTCAGTTTCTTTTTTTGTCATTTGCACCACATGTGGTACATGTGGTGGAACGAAATTGTGTACACAGGGTTCCAGTTACCCAACAAAAGTATAAAATGTAAACAAAAAACAGTTACCGGTATATAAGATCTAAGATATGAACCAAGATAAACATCAACTAAAAACACACTAAGCACCAATACCATAAAACAATACACTGAACAGCAGCACGAACATGAAGATAAGCATGAATGAACACAGCAACATGAAATAGATCAGCAGCAACAAGAAACAGATCAGCAACATGAGACAGATCAGCAACAACATGAAACAGATCAGTAGCAACATGAGACAGATCAGCAGCAACATGAGACAGATCAGCAGCAACATGAAACAGATCAGCAGCAACATGAAACA
>JARVLU010000179.1:28596455-28610241 GCA_031762415.1 Simpsonichthys santanae
CAGCCGCCTGAGGAAGTAGAGTCTCTGATGAGCTTTCTTGATCAGGCTGGTGGTGTTGTTGCTCCAGCTGAGGTTGTTGTTCAGGTGCACACTATTCAGGTGTTAAGCAACTTAACAAACAACATTCATCTGAAATTTAGAGAAACTGCAAAGAAAGTTTAAAAACCAAACAAAAAATCTTGCCGCATTCTCAATAATCCAGGTAGATGAATCTAACCAGGTAGAGTCAGGTCCTCTGGATGGATTCTCCTTTGTAGAAACGTTTCATCTTTTATCCAAAACGTGCAACTGAAGGCTTTTTGGATAAAGGACAAAGTGTTTCAACAAAGAATAATCCACCCATAGGACATGACTTAACCCTCTTAGAATAAAAAAATAAATAAATAAAAAATAAAAACTTACTGACCCTCAAAGTCTGAGGAACTTCTGATCAAGTCCACTTTAAAAGATTACAAGAACGTCTCAAGACTTCTGCTGAATAATGTTCATTTAAAGTCTAAACTGTTGTTTTTAAAATTAAACAATTGAGACATTTCTTGAACTTCATCAGCATTCTAATGTTTAAACTAGTTTTCAATCCCTAAATGTTTGTTCTTAATGTCAGGAAAGCTTTTTGTTTTTATTCTCTTAAAGCAAATTTGATATAAAGCTCATATATTAAAACTTGCAGATTGAACTCGTGTTGTAGTCAAAATCTTCATGAAACTAATAAGTCAGTAGATGATGTGTTCTCACTTTTGAACTAAAGTTTATGAGATGTTAAATTTGTCATTATTGGGGGTTTTGGAGCCTGAAGGACTGAAAATACAAAATAATTCACTGTTGATTAGTAGTTACTGAATCATTAAATATGCAAATCTTTGAGTCTTAATTGTGTTTAAGTGAATTTTTTATCAAGTTTTACACTTTGTTTAGTTCCTGTTATTTTAAAATTTGACCTCAGAAGACATTTCTTATGTTTTTGTATTAAAATTTAGCCCTTTCGATTCAAGATTAAAGAAAATGTGAGAACAAAACACAGCATGACTTGATTCAGCAAGCGAACATTAAAGAGTAACATATATAATAAGTATTTAAAGTGGTCATATAATAGAAGTAAACTCATACTGATTAGTTTAAAGCAATAAAAGTTCAGCAGATAGCAGCACTTGTAAAGTGCAGTGGGGGTGGTAAAGTCATTAAAATCCAAAACAAAGACTTTATTGTTGCTTTTAACGAAAAGGGTTTACTTTTCTGTGGTGTCTGCTCCAAATCAACATTTTTCATGTAATCTGTTTTTAGTCAGATATTACTGCTAAGTTATGACACAACGCTCAGCTGGAGAAAAAGGAAACTATAGAGATTCCTGTTCTATTATTACAATATGAAATAGTTTTTTTTTTTTTTGGTCTGAAAACAATGTGTTCTGGTTTATTTGAAGTACGACTCGCTCCCACCCCCGACTCCAAAGTGTTGAGATGTTCTTGTTTCCATTAGCTGAGATCAGTCTGATCATCTTTCCACCACACTGGAAAAGTAGAAGAAAATTCCTCTGGACGTTCTGGATCCGGACTGCAGCCGTCCAGACACAAAGACACAACACGATGAAGTCAGCGTCTCAAAAAGGCTAAATTCCTGAACAGAAATCGAGCTGCAGACATTTTGACGTCGTGTAAACCTGAAAGCTGCTTTGATTTGAGTCCAGGGGTGTGTGTGTGTGTGTGTGTGTGTGTGTGTGTGTGCACGTGTGTGTGGTCTCCCAGTTGTACGGCAGTAATTACAGTGACTGCAGCAGGAGCTATTTACACACCAACAAGCACACACACACACACACACACAATTTAATCAACACCAATCACAGAGGAGAAGTTAGTGAGCACAGAGCGGTAAATGATAGACTTCTGTTTGTTGTGCACACACACACACACACACACTCACACAGAGACACACAGCCACTTCCTCTGTAATTGGTGTGTTTATCCCTGCTGTACTGTAGTCTCGACATAATGCAGGCGTCTCTCGTGCCTCTTGATGAATGGTGTGTTCAGGGCAGGCGGCCTGAAACCTTCAAAGTTTTTACACCCACAGGACAAGACCCTTTCTGTTCTGGATCCACTTCAAGGTGGAAGATACAAAAGATCTGAAACCCTAGAAATTAAAATACACCTGAGATGTATGTAAACCTTCAATCGACACCTCAAAGTCTCAAAAAGGTTCTTGAGGTAAAAGTGTGTTCACTAAAATCCAGACTACCTTTCTTTATTCTGTTATTGTTGCACTACACAATACAGTCGAGTACCAGTACATAACCTTTAAGAAAAGTAACAAATCACTTCATAATACAGACCAGTCTTCATCAGTACTAGGTAAAAGTACCTGGTACTTGAGGTATGCACCTGACACAAACCAGATAAGTACCATATTTGTGTGCTGTAACCACTGGGTAACAAGATATTTCATAGTACAGCCCAATCTTTAGATACCTGCTATGTACACTAAAAGTACCAGGTACATGCCTGATGTGTACTCTTTGAGTACAGGGTATCTGCTGGTTACCTACAGGGGTGGCACTGTACTATGAAGTAACTTGTTTCGTTAGGCATACAAAGTACATACCGTATTTTTCGGACTACAAGGTGCACTTAAAATACTTTAATTTTCTCAAAAATTGACAGTGCGCCCTATGTATTAACTCTGGTTGAGCTTACTGACCTCGAACCGATTTTATGTTATAACTGAACAGTATTAAAAATGATTGTGAATGAGTTGAATAAAGTGTGACTTATCTGTTTTGTTTCGCTTAACGCGCCTTATGTATGAAAACAGACCTATTGTGCCTTAAAATCCGGTGCACCTTATACTCCGAAAAATATGGTGCTCGGTGTGTACCTGATACTTTTAGGTTAGATGTCACCATCGAGCTGTATTATGTTATGTATAGTTTATTTTTGTATTAAAACTTGTTGGAGTGTACAGTCGTGAGTATTTAAACAGCAGCAGCTGTAGACGTGTTTGACACTGTTTTTTTTTTTTTTTTTTTTTTTTTTTTTTTTTTTTTTTTTTTTTTTTTTTTTTTATTTTTTTTTTTTTTTTTTTTTTTTTTGTGAAGTTGTAGAAACCTATTTGTAAAATAATCGCTTCCGTTCAAACGTTAGAAGAAGCAGACGTGCTTCTCTAAAGGTCTGACACGAGTCTGTTCATCCTTTGTCAGAAGATTATTTTGTAGGAACTCTGCTGCTCTTTGATTTTTCATCTTTACCCACCCAGTTACTCCAAAACGAGCCCTGGTGTGTAAATGTGTGTGTGCGTGTGTGTAGCCATGAAGTGGTTTTCATTCTTGACTCCATTCCAGCGACCACAGGTTCCTCTGGCCTTCCCCTTCATCCCTCCTTCGTCCCTTCCCTCCCTTTTCTCCTCCCGCCCTCTTTTTTTTTTAAATTTTTTTTTTTTTACTCATGTTCCTCTGTTTTCCAGACGGACGTTCATTCAGTCTTCACCCTCTAATGTACACTCCGTAAAGGTGTCTTCCTCACTTAGACTGTTTCCTGTCTTTCTCCCTTTTCAGCCAATGAGGAAAGAGCCGGAGGTTGTCACGGTAACCCTGAAGAAGCACAATGGCATGGGCCTCAGCATCGTGGCTGCCAAGGTAGGAAACAACACCTGGAAGTGTGTTTGTCTTTTTTTGTGTGTGTGAACTTTGGCTGATTTGAAATGTTCCTGTCAGAAAGAAAAACATTAAAGTTAAACTGTAATAAAAAAATAAAGCAGAATCCCTGCAGAATGCCTTTTGTCACGCTGGTTGGGGACAGCAGAGCGTGTTGGGTTTGTGTTTTTGTGTGTGAGGCAGACAGAACAGGCCGCTCTTTTTTTAAATGGACTGTTTTCACTGTTGAGTCTGACAGGAGGGCATAAACTAAACACTGACATTATACAGAAACTTCTGGATGGCTCCAGGACAAAGACCTGCTCTGTGCAGTTTGCTGTTGTAAGGGGAGTTGGCTTGTGGCGGGGGCCGACCTCGTCAGTGTCTGAGTTCCTACCGACCGCTGAAAGAAAAGATATTGAACTGAACTAAGCTGGAACAAAAGGCTGTGTAGAACGCAGTTCTGCTGGCTCTGATGTGGCATTTTGATTGAGAGGTGCAGCTTTGATCAAGAATTGCATCATGGTGAACGAAGCGTGACCTGGAAACGTAGAAAAGATTAGAATGATAAAGTAGTGCTTCTGCCACCTTCATGTCCACGTTGTAAACAAAGGTGTCATGTGATCTGTTAGCACTCGGAGTGCGTGTTGGGAACAACTCTCAGCAGCTGCCGCTGCACGTTAAGCTCTGGACCGACTGAGTTGTTGCCATTTTTGTGTTTAAGGTTGATTTTCTGTGGTGGCCATTTTGAATCTTGTAGTTTCAGCCAGTGATTATTTTCTGAGAGTGTCGTTAAAATCCGCCTCCTGGTTCATGTGATATTTTGTTAACAGACGAACGTAATGGAGTTACACAATTGTAATAAATATGAGATCAGACCTCTTGTATTCTTTTTTTTTTTAATTGACTTTATTTCTGTGTAGCACCTCAGGGTAACGTTGTCGTTAGTTTTATAGAATAAAGAGTTGAATGATTTTAATTTTCTTCTTGAAATGAGTTTGGTGCAATGTGTCATCAAATAAAATCTCAAACGCTGTGGATATACCATAATAATACACATTTTTATTTTATTTATTTTGTTAAACAATAAAACATACAATAAGGGAACTAGAGTTGCATTTGGTCCCAAAAAATCCGACCCGGCCCCAACCTGTAGCCATCATTTCCTAACCCCACCCGACTCGACGAGTTAACGTTAATTATATGTCCGAACCCGACCCCCCGACATTTTTAATTAAGCTGTGACTTCTTATATAATTATTAACGGTCGGTGGATGCGTGCGACTAAGGGGGCAGAAGATCGGAGCTGAGAGGGTGTTTGTACTTTCATGGCCGTCAAAGTGCATTAAATCCCTGCTTCTGCCTGCATTCTGCATGATTCGGACACGGACCCTGCTTTGACATATTGGATATGGCATTCTGCATGATTCGGACACGGACCCTGCTTTGACATATTGGATATTTTATGATCTCGCCTGTTTGGGTCGTCGGCCGCGCGCGACCTCTGAGTGAAGCTGAATCTTTTTTTTAAATTACACCGCCACCTTCTAAAGGAAAGAATAAAGATGTCTCATTTGCTTGAATGTCTTTCTTCACTTTAACTGAACTTACACGTGGTCAAATGGCAGCGTGCAGCTGGTGATTTTATGGCAAGTCCTGTTGCCATATAATTGGATCGTCAGCTGCGTGCGTCCACTGATGCAATAAAAGCCCGACACCGGCCTGGCCCGCACATTATTATTGCCTGGCTCTAATCCAGGTCGGGCCCGGTTTGCGTTATAAATGACAGCACTAAAGTGAACCACAAATATATAAAATGTTCTGTGCCATTAAAAAAAAAACACCAGCAATGTAAATAAAGTGATTTGTGCTGAAAATCAACTCGGACTGGGCCCAGACTGCAGCGCACGATGAGCGGCAATTAAGATTTTTGCCCCAGTTGAGATCTGCATAAACTTTAAATTGCATTCAAATCACATGTAAACTGAGGCTTTCAAACAGAAATAATCCTGTCGTTTAACTCCAATAACAATTGTTTTCTAGCAGCTGCCATAGTGTCAGTAAATCCCTTCATATAATGTTTGTCGTCATTGTGAAGCTTGGGGATTCCCTTTTTTTTTTTTTGGAAAGCCTGATGACATCATGTAAACCAGCAAAAGTTGAGTTTTCAAATCGGCACACTTGTAAACAAAACTGTTGTTGCCAGGTCGTCAACTTTCAACAAACTGCATCATCCTGACGCTTTTGAGATGGACAGTTAAATAATAATAATAATAATAATAATAATAATAATAAGTCAGCGTTGAAAACTTGTTGTGATTTCCCTGCATTCTGTTCCCGATCATGTGGAGTCTGGAATGTAAAATAAATCTGGTTGGATAAGACGTGTCGGCCCTCGGCACGGGACATTAAGGCTCTTTGTCTTTTAGAGAAGTGTTTCCTGTTGAAAAAGGCTGGAGCGTTCCTGTGCGCCTGTGTTGTGGGTGTGTGTTTGTGTGGGTGTGTGTGTGTGTGTGTGTGAGGAGGAAGGAGGCTCTGAGGAAACAGTTTATTTTCAAATCAAAGTGGATGTTTGAGGAGGAGGCAGAGGACTGGGTGTGTGGGACGGGAACGGCAGGTAGAGCTGCATGAACTGTCCGTAAAATGGGCCGAGCTCTGTCCACTTACATAACCGTGTGCGTGCGTGTGTTGGGATGTGTGTGTGGTATTTGCCTTGTGGAGCTGCAGCAGCGCTCCACCTCAGTCTGACCAGCCTCCGTCCCAGCAGATGCTTCAGCTCTCGGATCGCTGCCTGAATCCCCCGTTCTCTGACGGAACGGTCGGCGACGAGGAGTTCGGCCGCGCTCGGGAACATTCCTGGAAATTCTTGACCTCTTTTATGAGACCTGACACAACTTTTATTATAATGTAGGCTACTCCTTTCCGTAGGAGTTCACAACACTTTGGAAATGTTCCACCTTGAGTTTTTGAAATGACCTGCAGCAAGTTTCCACCACTTTCTGGCTTCGTATTTCAGAATCCGCGGTGCCTCGTTTGTGTCCATAAATAGAGTTTTGAGACGCTCAGCTGAATGAACTGGCCCCAGTCGGCGTAACTGGGAGGCTTTGGACTTGTCGGCTCACGTTAGCAGGTTGAAGTGCTCTCTGGGATTAAAGCAGGTGTGCACAGTTTGTGTCCTGCGCCAGTCGGGACGTGGCGGACTGAACTGATCTGGAAACAGCTGACGAGAAGCTGCAGCATGTGGTTTTCAGTGGTGGGCAGGAAAGACGAGGTAAACTTTTGTGTTTAGAAACTAACTTTACCTTCTTTTTTTTTTTAATGAATGGAGTTCTGACCATCTGAACTAAATTTATTTAAATGCACGTTCATCTCATCAAGTGTGGTGCCCCCTGGGCCGGACCTTTTTTACTGTTTGCTTTCAGGGCCGTTCTGCTAATAGTTAAACTAAAGTACACATTTAAGATTGTAACACGCTTGAGGACGGTGCTCGATAGCAAGAAATCAGTGTAACCATGTTCTCTTCTTTGAAACTTAAAGATCTACAAAGTGTCACTTTAAAACCTTTTATAGTCATTAAATATGAACTTTGATGACCATTTTAAACTTGGACACGTCCGTACTTATTCCTCTCCAAACTCGAGTTTGACCATTTTTCTTATTTTGCATCCATACTCGAACATTATTATTATTATTGTTTTTTTTTTTATACCTATTTGTCTTGTACATTTGTTTTGTTTTAAAGTACATACCGTATTTTTCAGCATATAAATCGCATCAGTCAAAAAAAGCATCATGAAGAGGAAAAAACACAAGTTGCATTTATTATGCGTTTATTTAATGGTCAAAGCAGCTTCATTTTGCCTGGGCAGCGCAGCACCATCCATCTATCCATCCAACCATCCATCCATCGAGGCCAGCATTCCTCCACCTGCACCAGCTGAGTGAAGCGAGTCTTGCAGTTCTTTAAAATTCAAAGTGTCAGTCAAAAATTGCATTATGAATATGGGATGGAAAAAAACGTATAGAAGTCGTTTCAGCGTATAAGTCGCAGTACTGACAAATCTATTTTAAAAAAACTGCTACTTATATGCCATTAAATACGGTAACTCTATTTTCACTTGTGTGTATCATGGTTCTTCTGGACCACTCCCACTGGAGCTGAGGAAGCTCACAGCCTCCTCCTCCTCCTCCTTCGTTCTTGTTGTGGTGTTTACTCGTTTATCTGCTGCCATAAAAAGCAGAGCGTTCCCTCGGTGCACATTTGAAACAATGAAGCTTTCGCCATGTTGCAAAATGATTCCCAGCGCTGCGGCGACGTGTTCGTGCTGAACTCTGCTCGGTGACTGTTTGTTCACTCTGCTCCCATAAACAACTTAATCTGAAATGTGCACATATAAGCAAGTTTTCTAGACGATTACATTTATTTTGTAAAGATTTGCAGCAACAGACCCAAAGAAATGTGTCTATAATGTCCCCAAGCTTTTGGACAGAGGTATTTGCACCCAGAAGATCAAGATTTTATGTTTTGTTTTAATTCATTCTGAACATAAAATGCACCATGTCATGAGACGTTATCTTTGTTCTAGATGACCTCAGGTTTAAGATGCATTGCAGCTTTATTTAAAATAATAAGCTATATTTTAGGTGTCAGATTTTTAAATGCTTGTATTCACACGGCAGATTTCAGCCTGATAGTTGTAACGAATAAATCTTTGTTGACCTGCAGTAAAAACGGCGTGAACAGGAGGCGTGCCTCTAGAACAGGGCTGTCCAGTCCTGGTCCTCGAGGGCCGCCATCCTGCAGGTTGTACGTGTCTCCCTGCTCCAGCACACCTGATCCAGTGACTGAACGACTTCTTGAAGTTCTGCAGACGTCTCTTGATCAACCATGGACTCAAATCAGGTGTGCTGGAGCAGAGAAACATCTAAAACATGGAGGTCAGTGGTCCTCAAAGACATTATAGGACATCCCAGTAACCTCTTACTTTGTTTTAGGTTTTTTTACTTTAATTTAAACACATTAAAGATGTTTTAAAACTCTTTTTGAGCATGCATCAGGGTGTTTTAAAACGCTTCTTCCCTCGGTACAAACTCTCACACTGAAGATCTATTAGTGCCACGTGGTTTTGGTTCATCCATGGGACAAATTTATTTTTGATTTTTCACCATCTGATGAGACGCTCGCTGCTGCTTTGGGTTTTTATTGCACTTTATTGTTGTGGTTGTTTTTTTAAAAGCACCAGTCTTACTTTTTAGATTTTTCTACCTGGATTATTGAGCATGCATCAGGGCACCAGTCTTATTGTTGCATTTAGTCAGATTGTCATTTTTAAAGCATCCTTAGCTGTTAAAATTTATTATTTTAAGGTAAAAATGTTTACATGTTAGTCATCAACTCATTGGTTTATGCATCTCAAGTCAGGTTTTCCTAAACCAAATAACATGTTTAAGGGTAAACTTGATAATTTCAGGTATTAGATTAATTTTTGTGCAGTGGTCACAGGAGGAGTGGCTGTTTGTGCTTGGGGTGCAACTAAAACAGACTGACACGATACATATTGGTCAAATTTAGAAAAAGTATCTTAAATTCACTTAAAACGCAGCGCTTGATTTTTGTGTGCGTTGTTTTTGAAGTATTGGTTGTGTGCCCGTGAGCAGATATTATCTGTTCTGAAGGTGGAACAATAGCCTGAGAGCGTCCCCCCCCCCATGAAGGCAGGGACAATGAGAGGATGTTCAACACACACACGTGTTTGTTTTCCTGTAAAGCTGCAGCCTGGAGGTGTCTACGGCCCGTGTGGAGGTCCAGTTATTGAAAAGTGTGTACACAGGTCCGTGTTCATGTTTCCCTCCTGAGTGAATGTTGTTCTTCTTGAAGTTACAGGAACAAATCTGAGCGCTGCAGACTTCTATTTATGTTTTAACTCAAGTGTTGATATTTTAACATACACATTTTCCCCTGTATGTATATACAGTGTGTATGCATATGTGTGTAGGATATTATTTTAATATTTTTTGCATTGTCTTCATGAAAAGTAGAATCAGTTTAGAGTCACATGATGATGTTTCTTATCTCAAACTGCTGCAGCTGTTTCTTCATGGCACTTTTGTCGACTTGCATAGTTTAAACATCTGGTCGTTGTGGTCTCAAGAGATTTTCTGCAGATTTATTTTGATAATTTGAAACAACTTGTTCTGAGTAATAAGACCTTTTGCTGTAATCTAAAATTGTTTTAGTTGCTTTTAATGTTTAGAAATGACCTCGTCAAACGTTCTTGCAGTCTTGTCAATAAAATGTCACATTTCTTGTAGTAAAACATTTTCAGGTGCAGTTTACCTTCGTGTGCGATCGTTTCGGCCCCAGTTGTGTTAACGGTGCTTTCTTTGTGCACATCTTGAGCCAGCAGAACAAAGATTCAGTACTTCTTGTTTTGTCCCAGACAGCACACGTTCAGTACTCGTCAGCTCCTCCGCGGCGTTTCAAACGAGACGAGCGCTTCAGGAGTTTTTTTTTTTCTTGTGAGGAACCGATGAACCGAGTCCGAGCTGTGTGGACCGGGTCTCAAACAGCTGAGGCTGGTGAACGAGCTGAACCATCGCAGATTAGATTTACGTCCAGATTTTCTTTAGTTTTCACAACCTGAGTCTTTGCTGTTGTCAGTTTGTTTTGGAGACTTTATACCAATTAAAAAAATAACTATAATTTAACTTGAGTGGTAAAACTGTTTTCTTGTTTATGCCCCGTTCTATTTCTGCACACACACTAAATTATTTTATTATTTTTTAAGTGAACTGGATCTTTTTATGTGATAGCTGAGCAGGCTGAATATTTTGTGCATTTTAATAAAATCAGCGATCTAAATTCAGTGAACGTAATCAGCTGTTTTCTGAAGCTTTTTGTCTCTGGAGTCGTTTAGAGCTAAACCGCAGCGTGCATATTGTTCAAATACATTAGTTTCTTGCTACTTCACGGTTCTTTTATTGCAGACTCACTCCATCACGTTTTTTTATTTTTCAAAATAAGATTTGACATGACACACAATTGAATAATAATAATAAAAGAACAATACCTCTTCTTGAACAGTTGTTATGAGGTGGTTGAATCTCTCAGTCATCATCATCATCATCATCAGGGCTTTAATCTGCTCCAGGGCTTGTTGACAACATCAGTTTTAGCTTTTTCATAAAGTTTTTAACTTTTTGACTGAAGTGTTGACGTGATGGATGTCGTCGTAGCGAGGCTCAAGAACTTTAAAGTCAGTGCATCAACAACATTCAGACGTAGATCCAGAGCTTTAAAAACTCCTACAGTTTGTCTTATTGCTCTTTTGGGAATCCCTTTTTTTTCCACGACAGTTGGATTGAAGTTTTATTTACTGTAAAAGATTGAGCGAACAAATCCCCCTGTGGTACAAAGTCAGGTTCACAAAGACCTTTCAGGTGTCACAACCTCAGTTTCAACAGTCCTCATTCATGGTTTTGTGACTGGACCTTTATGAGGGAGGATTTGATTTCAAGCAGATAAGCTCCATGCAGAACTGATGTTTTATTTTATTATTTTAATAACCTATTGAGTGCTTTATGTATGAGTATACAATGGTAAGAAAGGCGTTTAGCTTCCGTTTAATTCACTCGGCACTCGCTTTTCAGAACTCTGAAGAATAAAGCTGGAAGGACAGGTAAAACAAAACAGGAACACAAGCAATGAAGTCAGGATTTAAGCTGCCTGTTAGGCGACAAAGTCCAAAGATGAAGGATGCCATTTATGTATGGTGAGATAAAATATGCTGATTATCTTTAAAATAATGGTTTTTCCTTACAGCTAATAGTCTTTATTTTTAATGTGGACCCATAAGACTGCTGCCATTAGTTTTGACATGTATGTTTCTAAAAAAAATAAATAAATAAAAAAATGCACCACATTGTATTTAAAGTTTTGGCACTAACAGTTGGAGTCAACTCTGTCTGTTAGCAAAATATCTTGTGAACATGTGGAAAGTAACCATTGCATGCGTTTTGCAAACCTTGTTCAAGATGGCCTCCACAGCTAACCTGCATAAAAATGTCTATAATGTAGTGAAAGTTACTGAAGTTTGTTCGGCAAAATCACTCGCTCTTAGATAAAGTTTGACCAAAATGCATTAAACGTCAGTTCCTCATCATCATCAAATGATCATCTAAAACTCAGCCGTGACGGTGGCGGGCGACATGCATTCCTTCAAAGTCTGTTTAGTCTTTATTAGTGCGAACGTTTATTAATCTACTACACTACAGAGATCGGTTTTTCAGCACGTCGCTCGTTCCACAGATTTGGTTTTATTTCAACCATCCATGTATCAAAACGTTCAGCTCGTTCCGAACATTCCAGCTGGGACTTTTGTTTTTTGTGCAGTTATTACTTTTTGAACTATTTAGCTTGGTCGGCCATGTTTTTCTCATGGCGGTCTCTTCACGTCTTTTAAAACCCTTTAGCTGTTTACAACCCTTTACAGCTCATTTCAGCTGTTGTTCTGGTTCAACTTCTTTGTGTTTATTTAAGCTTTTTTCCTAATATTTTTCAACTCATTCAGCTTCTTTTAGCTAATTTCGGGTTTTCTGTCCTTTTATTTAAAAAATTTCTAGCTACTTTCAAAATATTAAGGTTGCTTTCACCTTTCTTTTGCTTTTGCCGCTACTTTTTAGTTGTTGTTTTTTTGGCCGGGGGGTGGGGGGTCTAATTTTAGCTTTAGTTATTGCAAATTTCTGCCTTTTGATTTTTATTTTTTCAATTTATTATGCTCCTTTCAGCCTATTTCTGCTAATTGCAGCCTTTTTTAAGCACTTTCAGTTACTTTTTTGTTCATTTCAGCTCTTTTCTGCTTATTTCAGTTTCTTTTTTAGCTAATTTTGGATTTTCTGTCTGTCTCTGCTCTAGCCAGCATTTTTTGCGCATTTCTGCTGCTTCCTGCTTTCATTTTCCTGCTTTCAGAAAATGCCGACTGTTCAAATTAAGCTCACTTTAACAGTTTAGCAATGAAACATCTTCGGCAGCTTTCACATGTCAGCGTTCCCGCTTCGTTTTTGCAGCAAATGACAGTTCTCTGTTTTTCGTTTGCCTTCCACGGAAAAATGCTGCCTAAAATTTTATCAGCCAACCATCGCAGCACAGATGAAGACAAACAAAGAGGAGAAGCATGCAAACATATGTTCTGCAGCACAAAAGGTCGCGACCGCTAACAAGATGACGCCTCAAAGAGCCTCCCCACAGATCTCAAACAAAAGTATAGTGATGTTTCAATGGCTTTTTAACTTTCCCTGCTGGCGGCTCTTTCAGCCGTCGCTGTTCTGGTGTGGTCATCAATAATCTGTGTGTTTGTGTTTCCACAGCTTCACGCTCCCTTACTTCTCATTTTGCGATCCTAACAGGCCTGAACAACACCCCCGGCATCATTAATACCCTCTTTGGGATGGCAGGAAGAGAGATGAGTCACAGACCTGAGAAAACCAAAACATCCAAAATGCTTCACTGCCAAAGGACAATTCTGTACTAATAGTAGCCGCATGGCATCTATCATTCACGACAGCTAACTGACGTGTTTTTATTTGTGTGCGCTGAGCAAAAGGTAAAAACATGTGCCTAACAGGCTTAGAGATGAAAGGAATTGTATTTTCCACAAAATGCAGTGGGAGTGCTGAGTGACTGCTGAACATTTGCTGAAGAAGCTAAAGTTCAAAGTTGTAAAGTTGTCAAAGTCAGCGCAAAGGCTAAAATGAGTGTAACAGAGGCTAAAATAAGAAAATCCTAGGCAACAACATGCATAACAGATTCTAAAATCTACAGAAAGGAGGCTAAAATAAGCCAAACAATGGTTAAAATGAGAAAACAAAACTAAAATAAGTATAACTGAGGCTAGGATTAGCAGAACAGAGACAGAAAATGATAAAATGGGTTGAAATGAACAGAACAGAGGCTAAAATGAGCAAAACAAGAGCTAAACAGCAGAACTGGGGCTAAGATGTGTGGAGTAGAGACAAAAACGACCAAAAAAGCAGCTAAAATTAGTGAAACATAAGCTAAAATGTACAGGTAGTCCTCGGTTTACGGCGGACTTGGTTTACGGCGTTTCGCGTATACGGCCGTTGCCCCCCAGTGACGTCATCACCCCTCGCGGACTTTTTTTGCAG
>JARVLU010000179.1:28644009-28668440 GCA_031762415.1 Simpsonichthys santanae
TAAAAGTTTGATGTTTTAGACCGTTTTCCTGTAGGTGCTATTAGCATTTCGTTTTTCATGGCGAGATGCCTAATTTTCATTAACACGGCTGCAGAAGCTGCTGGGTTCAGGAGGTCGCTCAACAATTACCAGTTGTTTTTTCTCCTGATCCAAGTTCTTCATATCTCCAGCACCCAGCAGCTCCTGCCTGTGACGTCTTCATTTTAATGATCTGCTTGTTAAATTATCACTGACTCGTGTTTTGCTGAACCTGAACAGGATTTAACTCGTACACTGGAAACTCGACAGGAGTTGTAGGATCAGAAGTCTACAAGGACCAGAGAGACAAATGGACGAAGAGGTGGGAACTCATCTTTAAAGCAAACAACTAACTTAAAACTATTGTTTTGTTTATTTATTTTTAATAATTATTATACGCCCGTTGAAAAATGGACAAATTATTTATAGTCTCTGTACGTCGATAAACTTTCTCTTGTCCCATCCACAACTTCTGATCGGCTCAAGATAATTTAACAAAACTTCATACACGTATGCATCGTCACGTGGAGTGTCGCGTGCACTTTTCATGACCCCAGCTTTAAGTTCAAGGTCACAAATCAAGGTCAAATGTCATACAGGGTCTTTGCTTGTCTGGGCTTTAACTTCTGATCTGCTCAAGATAATTTTCTAAATTTGATGCACAAACATCACTAGACGAGGGGTCACATAAACTTCTCATCACGCCCACTTCATGATCAAGGTCACAAATCAATCAAATACCAATTAAAGTCTTTACTCTTCCAGGCCACACTTGATGCATTTAAGCAGCTCCACCATTTTGCTGTGGAATTATTTCAACGGGCGTATAATGTCTAGTTTTATCACTCATTTGATCCTAAATCCTGAAATTCAACAGAGAAATCTGGAATTTTGAGTTTAGAAAAAAAAAAAAAAAGTTGCAGCCACATCAAAATATTTGATGTAACTTTTTGTTTTTGTTTGGGGCCCCCTGCAGTCAGGAGCAGGAGAACTCGGTCCCCGGCGGCGCTCCGGAGAGTCTCACCTTCAAGGAGCGCCAGCGTCTCTTCTCTCAGGGGAAGGAGGTTTCCAACAAGGTCAAGGCTTCCCGGAAACTCATGGAGCTGGAGAACGAGCTCAACACCAAGCAGTAGAACCCGAGCCCGCCGCCTCCCAGCGCCACCTTAACGCCAGCGTTAAGGCGGTCCTGGGAAGAGCCCGGAGAGCTCGCCTCCCAAACACTGACGGTCTCCTCATGATTCGAAACCACCAAACTGGACCATCCACCTTCTTTTGACGTAGCGAGGTCGTTCCAGCAGGACGGACGTTCAGAACGTCCTTCACTTCATCGAGTGGAGGATCTTTACTGATGAGGCACTGTAAAAAAGTTTTAATTATTTCTAGTGAGAATTAGAGAATCAGTACAAAGGGGGATATATTTTTGTTTGTACAATGGTTCTCGGGGAGAGGGCTCCAGAAAGATTTATTCTCATTTTATTTTTTTTAAATAGCTTACTGTAATATGAACCATTTTATGCTCTTGTTTTTTTATTTTATTTTATTTTTTTCCACATCAAGTTGTTTTAACTCTTTTAATTCCTTCTTTGCCAGCAGATTCTACCTGAAGTGAAGCTCCGGGACGTTTTTATTTTTTTGAACGGTTGAACTCAGAGAGTGGAAACACTGTTATTTCATTCCGTAGCCGGAGAGACGTTTTTATTTTCGTGACGTTTTAGATGAACTGATCGATGCTCCAGAGGAGGATCGTGACAGAAAGGCCTCTGTACGTGCACAACTTTACTGTAAATAATCCAGTCCGCAACTGTCTCACTCTTTCGAACTACTGTAGGAACCTGCCAGGAAACGGTCAATTAAACGTACGAACGCGAAGAGCAGAGAAAAACCCACGACTTTCTTTTAATCCCGTCTCTCCCCAGCTTTGGTTTTAGTCTTTTAAAGGAAATAGGCTGTTTTGCAGAGTTGTGTGAAATTAATTTGAGTGATTGAACTGTAAATTCAAGTCAGAAAAAAAAGGACATTTTCAATCACAATGTGATTAATGTTGGTTTTCACTAAAAATATTATTAAAGGTATAAAACTACTCTTTAAGTGCTTGTTTACGTACCAGATATTTATTTCGAACCTTGTGGACAACTCTTCCCTGCACATATTTTAGTATTAACTCTGTATCTGCAGACTGTTGGGAGAAGCTGACCTTTCATACTGTAGTAATCCGTGTTTTTCTGTCACTCCAGCTGCAGCTCCAGATGTTTTCATCGCAGCGTCGTACACTTTCACAGTTCTAGCCACAAAGGGTTCTTTAACGTTCTCTCAGCTGCAGTTCGAGTGGCTCCATCCTGTGTGGCCTCATTTTAATTTGCAACAGATGCACCGCGGTGAAGAAGATGCTGTTGTACTAACTGACCTTAACAAAAAAAAAACAAAGACTCGCTACAAAACACGTTTATTTTTTTCCCTACAACAACTCCTTTAGGTTTCGGAACTGAGTCATTTAAATGGTTTCATGTTTAGCCTTTTGTAAATCATTAATAAATGCAAATTTTTCAACGATGTGGACTGAAAGTTTCTTCCTTTTTTAAATCGGTTTCATCTTAAGCTCGTCTTGACTTTAATTAAAGGCACTAAATCATTAATGCACTTATAAATATCTTGTTAAAAAAAAAATCTATCTCCTTACTGAAAATGTTAAATGTGCAATAGTCGATCCAACTTTAGAGCAAAGTTGGACTTTAAGTGACGGATCTGGTGTTTTTCACACAGCTTTAATTTCAATTCAGTTTATTTCTATAGCGCCCCAACAGATGCCGTCTCAAGACACTGAACAGGAACATTCAGAACATGTTAAGGACAAATAATTGTAAATACAAACGGCTGGAGTAGAGCAATTAAAGACAGCAGAAGCCTCATCTTAAAACTGGACAATGTGTCAGCCTCACGGACAGAAAATGGAAGAGAGGAGCCTGAAACTGCAGGTCTTTCTGCCACTCTGCTTTTACAAACTCTAGGGAACACAAGTAAATATCTTGATTCATGTTAAATACAGGTAGAAAAGTCTTAACAAAGATAAGTCAAGGCCTCTGGACAGAATGTTCTATTTGTTCAATAGAACAATTGTTTAATATATTTAATGTTCTATTTGTTATTTTAACATTGAAAAAAAATGTATCCATCGTTTTCTGCGTACAGTTCAATACTTTTTGTGCTTCACTTTTGCAAAACAGCTTGTTCATGTGAGGCTTACTTTTCAGTCATTTGTCTGCCTCTCGTCAATCTGACTGCCATGTATGTGGTTACCATGGCGACTCCTACAGTTTATAAATCAGAATGTAGACGTTGCTTCCCTCTGCTTAACTTTTTAATTTGTAGTTTAGATGGCAGCTGACATCAAAAATGTGCTTTTGATTAATTTTTTTTTCCATTTATTGGTTGTATGTTGTAACTTTTTTTTTTTTTTTTTTGTATTGTTTTAGCTAATTTACGTGTTTATATTTTGAACGTCACCTTGAACCTTTTTCACGCTTCCGCATTTTAAAGCGGATGTGGTGTTCAACAACTTCCGGTGGCTATAGCATGAGAAAAATAACTGTCTCGGTGCGGTATCTGTCCGCCGTAATAATCAGTTTTCTACGGCGGCCCAGAGTACAAGTTTTCCCCTTAAAGCGTTTAATGTTGATGTTTGTATAAAAGAACTGCTAAAACTAAACTTTTTGATCTGTTTTTGCTGCTTCATTTTGTTTAAGAAGTTTTGCTAGAAGCTAAAACGCATCCTGATCTCAAAAGTTTAGAAGCAAACCCAGTTCGACACACCACCAGTTGACGGTTCCGAGCTTACGTTCGGTACTTAGCGATGATCGTGCTCCCACTTTGATGTTCCAGTTGCAAACTTCCGTTTGAATGTAAAAGCTCACACAGGTGAAAAGTCACCTGCTGGCTGGATAAATGCGGTGGACGGTAAATAAACAAAAGAGTCGGGATTTCCGAGTCATAAAATGAACTTGAACGCGTCAGGATGGCCGAGCGGTCTAAGGCGCTGCGTTCAGGTCGCAGTCTCCCCTGGAGGCGTGGGTTCGAATCCCACTTCTGACAGTATCATTTTATTGGAATGGATTCACAATTATTTTATTTGTTGTGGTTTTAAAAGGCCGACTTTTGCCAAATTATCTGTGCGTGCATTTATCTTTAATTGTTCTGTGAGCAGAAAATATGCAAACATCACAAAATTCATTGCAGTTTGTGAGAAAATCATGACAAAACACTTTCTTAGAATACTGTAATGTTGGGTAATTAAGTTGGAGCACAGGTCATTCAGTAAACTTCATTTTGCACGTGAAATGTCAAATTAAAATTTATTCAACACATTTTGAACATAACCTCAAAAACAATTAGAGTCCTTATTACTCAAACAGAAAATCTTAGTGATTAAAAATTATTGTCACCATGAAAAACATTTGAATTACAACAAAAACAAATGTTTTTTATACTTTATAAAAAGCACAAAATAAACTAAATCATTATGAAGCAAACATTTTAGCTTCTCACTAACTGGACTCGTGGTTAAAGAAAACAAAATTCTGTAAACAAGTGTTTTTAAATGCAACAAATTTCCACATCTAAGAATCAAACAAAAGCTGAAGTTCTGCTCTGCAGCATCGGGTCTCGTTGGTTCAGAGATGATTCACATCAGGAAACCTGCACAAGAAAAGACGTTTAGTTTTTTTAAGATCACAGGAATTTCTAAAACATGACTATATTAAATTCAGTCATTGATTATCAAAGATGGATAATCTTGAAAAATAATAAATTCAATTTCCAGCAGGTTTTGGCTGTAAAATAACAAAATGCAAAGTGTTTTTTAGGAACAGTTCAGTTTTAGTCTTCAGAGCTGACCTGAGCTCCAACAGGTGAGTTCAGTTTGATGATTTACTCCAGTTTTCAAACTTGAGCTCTACTTTTTTAAAACATTATAAACTGGAGTCACTGGTAATTATTAAATACACTGATAATGTTCTTGATTGTCTGTCAGCGTATGTTCATTAGTCATGTTAGCAAAATATCTTACAAACCAGCAGACAATGAAACTCACTAGATGCACATAGAGGTGGTTAAATAAAACGTTTTAGCTGTAAATCAGTAAAATGGCTACAACTCTGTGAATTTTACAGACATTGAGCTAAAACTAGTAGCAGCTGAGACTTGTCTTCTTTCATGAGGTTTGAAGAAAACTGCTACAGCACTCCTCATCCTAAACTAAAACCTGGGCATGAAAGGTGGCGGGCGATATGCATCACTTCCAGAAAAGCGAAGCTTTAATTCTTACAGTGGTTTGATGTGGACTCTGCGTTGAAGGTCTGTTTCCCGTCAGGTCCAGCTGAGCCCTCCTCTTCCTCATTGCCAGGACCAGGAGGAAGACCAGTCGCCTGGAACCTGCTTGTGAGAAAAACAAGTGAAATTTATTCACGTTTAACTGAACGCATAATCAGTTGTTCTAATACATGCATTTTATTATTTCACAATATTTTTAGTCAATTAAATGATAGATCTTTGAAGATGTTGAGGAAAAACCTACTACAGTCAGGTCCTCTGAGGCCCTGGCTGAACCTTCTTAGACGTATCTACCTGGATTGAGCATCAGGACAGATTGAAGTAACTGTGAGAACGTCTGAAGCGTTCACTCTATTGTGAGCCATTTTTAATCTGTAAAATTTTCAGCGTGATTCTCGTCCAGCAATTTTCAGCTATTTCAGCAAATCATAAATCAAAACGTTCAGCTCTTTCAGGACAATCCTGCTATGACTTTTAGAATTGGTGCAACTTTAGCTTTTTGAAATATTTAGCCTTTCTGCCTTGTTTTTCTCAAAAATGAATTGAGCTCATTTTACATTCTTCAAATCTTTAGATGTGTTTACAGCCTTTTAATGCTCCTATCACTTTTTGTTCTGCTGCTTTCAGCTTCCTTCTGCAAATTTAAGCTTTTTCAGCTACTTTCAGCTAATTTCAGTTGTTTTGTCTGCAGTTTTGTGCTCCTTTCTGATTCTAACTTCTTTCTGCTAATGTCAGCTTGTTGTGCTCCTTTTGGCTTAGTTCTGCATGTTTTTCTGCTATTTCAGCTACTATTTAGCTGTTTTATGCTAATTTTAGCTTTTTCAACTAATTCCACTTTTTTTGCAGTAATTTCTAATTTTTTTCCCCTAATTCAGCAAAAAATGTTCATTTCATTCTGGTAATTTAAGCTTTTTTCTGTTTTTTTTTTTTTTAATCTGCTTTTTTCAGATAATTTCCACTTTTTGTGCCCATTTCTTCTTCTTTCAGCCTAATTGGGCAAACATTCTTTCTGCATTCTGGTAATTTAAGCTTGTTCTACCTTTTCAGCTACATTTTTTAGCTAATTTCAGCTGTTTTCAGATCAATTCAAGTTTTTCATGTTAGTGTCAGCTGCTTTCAGCCTAATTAACTCCTTTTTGCTAAATTTCAGCTTGTTATTGCTCCTTTAATTTTTTTCTCTGCTCTTTCGGCTATTATTTAGCACTTTTGATGCCAATTTTAGCTTTTTCAACTAACTCCACAATTTTCTTTGCTCATTTCAGCTCTTTTCACTTTCTTCTGGTAGGTTAAGCTTTTTTATTTTTCCCTTTTCAGCTACTTTTCATGTATTTTTTTTTTTTCATTTGATTTTTTTTTATTTTTTTAGCTCATTTATAATTTTTATGCTCGTTTCTGCTTATTTAAACCTAATTCAGATAATATGTGTTCTTTCTGCTTCTGTTAATTTAGGCTCGTTCCATTTCAGCTACATTTAGCTGTTTTTCCAGTAAGTTCTTCTGCAATAAGAATTCACCCTGCGTCTTCACAGGAAATGCAGTTTCTCTAGTTTTAGGATATTGTTCATTTCCATGTAGTCACTGGAGCGTACCTGAGTTCAGGTGTGACATCTGTGTAGTTGGCGTGTCCAGTATCCACCAGCTTCTTGGCAACATGGACGCCATCGACAACAATGTCCACATTCCAGTCCGAGTTGGACACAAACTCTCTGAAGAAGATCTGGAGGTTCTTCTGGTCCAAACACCTCTGGAAGAAGGTCGCTGCCTCATCGCTCCACTGTCCATCTCCACCAGCTGGCTTCACCCCTTTCAGGGTGCAGGGGTAGGTCAACTTTGGGAGGTTCGTTAGCTCCACCGGAAGCTTCTTCAGCTTGGACAAATCATGACTTGCTATACATTCATAATGACCGTGATCCACGAGGTCCAGGACAACTGTGGCGTCGGCGTGGATGATCTCAGCCCGGCACCACCTGCTCCTGGATTCTGGTTTCAACAAACAGCAGGTCCCTGGAACGAGGTGGGCCTCGGGAAGGGGAGGCACCTCCGGGGGCAGGTCGTCCAGAATGGCAGACACTTTACTTCTGGTGAGCAGCAGATGTTCCAGAACAACACAGAAGTCTGAGGGAGTTGTAACTGCAGCTGCAAAGCCAGAATACACTTTGTTGTTCTCCACTGGAGCAAAACCAAGCTGTTGAGGAGCGCTCGTGTTTGAGGTGGGTCCTCCTTCACTTTGGGTGTCAGCAGGTGATGCGGACCTGTCGCCAATTAGCCGACGAGAAGCTTTGATTTGCCAGAGGAGGAACAGTTCGTCCATAACTATTTCAACCATCCACGAGTCGTCAGCCTCATAGAAACTCACAAATATCAGCTTGACCTCTGAACCTATCATTGGTTCCAGAGTTTCATACCAGCCCTGATCAGCCTCCTCTTCCTCAGTGAACCTTGAACTCTTCATCCTGCACAACACTGCGAGGTTTGGGAACTCCATGAGATCTGCACACTGTTCTAAGACGGGGACACTTGGAATATCTTTTGTTACTCCGTAATCCACCAGGAAGACTTTAAATTCTCCCTCGTTGACTTGCTGGACAACAGCTCTTCCCCACGTGTCCTCCTGGACCTGAACCAAGCACCTGAGGCCTCGTTTGACATCTGCTTCACCAACGGTCTTGAACTGGTTCATCTTGTTTTTTATCTGCTCCTCCAGAGCTGTGAGCAAGTCGTCGTTCTTTGACAGCCTGATATAAAAACCGTCTCTCTGGACTGAGAGAACGGTGCCATTGTCGGTGTCTCCTGGTTTGATCGTTGGAGATAGAGAAGAGTCTTTTTTTACTTTGGCAGACGACAGTTTGGTCTTCTTGTGGCTCCTCCTGATGCCTCTTCTTCTCCGGCCCTTGACTGTTTTTACCTTCTGCTTGACGGACAGCTCGACAGGCATCGAGTCTTCACCCCCACTAGTTGAGGTTTTTGTTGCTACTTCATTTTGTTGGCCCTCGTCAGTGACGTTCTGTTCACAAGACGGCGTCTCCTCACTGCTTTTAACGACTCTCAAAAGAGATGCTTTGTTTTCAGTCAAACTGTTTTCCGGTGTTTCATCAACGACCTCGATCTCGACTTGCCACTGAATCCCACTTTGGCGAACGAAGTCGACCATGATTGGTCTCTCTGCCACGGCATCAGTGAACGAAGAATCTGTTTCGTACAAGCTGGAGTCCAGCAGTGAACATGGAATACTGAATCTTGGCTGAGACAGATAATCCTCTGGTAAGGGGTACATCTTTTCCCTCCATACATCTGCTGAGTTTCCATAATCCACAAACTCCACTTTGAAACTGGAATTGCTCTCCTGGGTTTTTATTACTGAGCGATACAGAGCACCATCCTCCTCAAACATTGCCAACACAGCATCACCCATTTGAAACGATGCAGCCGTTTTTAGAGAATCCTTAAAGACGCCCAAGTTGAGATCTTCACCCATTTTTAGGATGTCCGGTTCATCGTCTGACAGCTGCAGGAAGAAGCTGCTGATGGAATCAACATGGGACACGAAGCATTTTGTCCTGAAACCTGGACGGATGCTCTTCTCTGAAAAACACAACAGCTGGGACGGTTCCGTCTTCTTGCTCTGCTGCGGTTTCTTTGACTTCACAATCTGACGCTCAGCTGGTTTGACTTTAGACTCAGTCTGAGGTCTTCTCCTTCTGTTCATCACATTTTGTTGTTTTACTGACGTGCTCTTATTATGAAGCCGCCAATGAGCAACGTTTTGATAGTTTTTTAATCTATGGCTGTTAGAAGCTGAAGCGTGTCCTCTGCTCGGACTCTTCCCATTGTCACGCGTCTTTGTGAATCTTTTGTGGAAAGTTGTATTTTTCACCTTGTGCCCGTTTTTGATCAAACTAACAGTTTTTGGTTTCTGTGACTGACTCAGAATGAGTTCCTTTACCTTCTTGTTGATGTTCATGTCTCCATCGAACAGTTCAATGTCGAAGGAGCCATCCTCCCTCTTCGCTCGTACGACGGCTCGGACACACTTGTTGAGGACCGTGTCGTTCAACCATGTCTTGGCGTCTACGTAGAGCTCCTCCTCGGGAACTGAATCCAGGTGACATCTCAAAGCCTGCATTGGTGTGAACAACAACTCTTCACAGCTCCTGGGAATAAACATGACTTTCGTTTTCTCAGAGATCTTTGTGTTTCCATAGTCCACAAAAAACACATCAAAGTGAAGCGGCAATGAGACCGGCAGCATCAAGCCCCGGTACCATTTTCCATCCAGGTATTTAGCCAGACACAGGTTCCCCACGGCAGCTCTGGCATTGGCCTTCATCATTCTTTCACTTTCTTCAGAGATTTTCATCTGAAGCTCTTCAATGATTTCAGTGTTTCTCTCGAGTTGG
The DNA here is from genome assembly GCA_031762415.1 of Simpsonichthys santanae. Lineage (NCBI taxonomy): Eukaryota > Metazoa > Chordata > Actinopteri > Cyprinodontiformes > Rivulidae > Simpsonichthys > Simpsonichthys santanae. The sequence continues at coordinate 28,653,746 of JARVLU010000179.1, forward strand.
CAGTAGATCTCACACTGGCTGCCTACGTGCACAACGTAGACTTGTTCTTCACTTCCGGGGCCAACACCAAATGAAGAATAGACAAAAGAATCAGGGACAACGTCAGATCGTTGTCTCATTGGCACCTCTGCTCTTCTCGCCAGTCCCTGCTCTCTGAGGGCATCTGTTACGCTCTGTTGCGTCTGGCGGTTGTAGAGGTCAACGACGTTGCTCAGGCCTTTGTTTTTCACATTTACTCTGGAAACGACCTGACATCGAAGATTGTTTGCACTCTTGAGGACAAAATGTTTCAGCAGGTTCAACACCTCTGGACTCCAGTCTCCACACTGGGTGTGTTCTGCAGGTTCCATCAGATTGTAAAGGCTACATCTGATAGCTTGTCCTTCCAGATACATATAATCTGGGATTATCGCCTGGAGATGATTCTGTCTGACTTGGATGACGGGGCCGAAGTCAACCAGCATTACTGAAGTGTGACCCTTCTGTTTTCCTACGACGAAGCCCCGGTACCATCTTCCATCATGTGGTGACTTGGCTACACAGCAGGACTCCCCGGGCTGCAGGGGGGCTGTGTGAAGGGAGTAATAATGCTGCATGTCGTCCATCAGTCTGTCCAAAGCTGGAAGTTTATCAAGAGGCTGGCACCAGAAATCAGATGGAGAGCTGATGTCCGAGCAGCGCACGGAGAACTCAAACCCTGGCTTGACGCTAACAGCTCTGAAGCTACCTTTAACCTTCTCAGCTTCATTTTTGAACATTTTCTCTTCCTCCCTGTAATTCTCCCGTTGCTCTGACCTTCCACCTTCGTCTGCTGTCACCGGATGATGCAGGCGTTTTGTTTCGTCTGTTCCATCTTTGCTGTTTCGCGCCGCTGGCTCTACAGGAATGTATTCAGCTAGTTTGGAAGCGATCAAAAGCTCGGTGATGCTATGATCATTCCCCATCTCAAAGAGTTCAACAACACATTGGTACTTTTTCATCCGGACAACGTGAACTAGGAAAGGTTTGTTCAACACGGATTTTCTGAAAAAGTCACAGGTGGTGCTGGCCCAGACGTCGTCCAAAGGAAAAACATTAGCAAGCGTGCAACACATCGCAAATGCTGATTTGTTGGCAACAGTCTCGGGTATGTTTTTGATCAAGGTGTATGGCACTTTTTCAGTGTTCCCAAAGTCGATGAAAAAAATCTGTGCTCCGTGTTTAAGAACGTCCGTCACCACACCTCTGTAGAAATGCAAGTCTTCCTCGTACCCAGCGCAGCACATCACCCCGAGCTCTGGATTCAACAACAGGTCTTCATCCAGCTTCACTTGACTGAAGTGGTTTGTTATCTCTGACATCATTTCCTCAAATTCCTCGTTGCGTTTTTGTGTTCTGATCCAAAAGTGGTTCGGATTCTGTGCGTGCTCAACGTAGCCCTCAAAGACCAAGCCAACCTGCACTTCCTCTTCTTGTAACGTTCTGTAGAACGCTTCACTCAACATCGTCTTAAAGTTTGGAAAGCCACTCGGAGGCGACGTTTCTTTAACATCTGGCTCAAAGGGACCGTGATGGATGGGCTCTGGTTCTTCCACGTGTGGTTCGTCAGCACCAAGCACAGTAATGGTGTACAAATACTGTTCTACATCAAAATCTCTGATCTCCACATCCAACACAGCTCCAAGCAAGCCTGCCTTCAGGAAACTCAACTGCTGGGCCTTCAGAGCCACATCCTGACCGGTCGCAGAGGGGAGCGTGCACGGGAGCGCCATGACTGGTGCCGAGTAAAATTCAGGAGGCAACCTGTGGACATTCTCCACTTTCACCAACTCAAATAACCCGTAGTCGATGAAAAAAACTCTTACTTGAGAGTTGACTGGTAGAAACTGTACAAAGCCTCTGACCCATTTCTCATCTTTTCCTTTAACTGCGCACAGCAGACCCAGATTCTCTGGAGTCTTCTGGTTGTATTCTTCGGTTCTGTGCTCAAAAATCGCAGCCAACCTTTTGGACATCTCCTGGAGTTCTGCCTCCACGCTGACCATCCGACAGAAAAACAGCCCAGGGTTGACACCAGCAGTTACTCTGACTTCAGCCCGTGTCTCACAAGCGAGTCTAGGCCCACAGAAGGACAAAACATCTGTGTACCCCTGCAAGCTGGATGATCTGAAGCAAAACCCCTGGACTCTTGGCTTTTCAATAAGCAAGTCAGGAACTGGCTCCATGTTTTGTTTGAGTGGCACGTCAGTAAGCATGCTGACCAAGAGGATGAAGGTATCAGTGTCCACAGGTCTCCCGAAGCCATGCCGGACCAGGTCACAGTTGATGTCAGGGGCTTCTAACAGGAGGACTTTGTGAGGGAGGACGGCTTGAATGAAACCTGTGACATTCTTGCCAATCAGACTTGAGAAATATTTTTCAACTGTTGAGTAAGAAACATTCTGAAGAAGCAGCACGTTGGCAAGAAAGCCACAAACTATTTTTGGAGGCAGGTTAAACAGGTCGCTCGAGCAGGATGACATGTGGGCAACATCGACACTCAAGATGTTACCATGGTCTATGAGAAACACGTCAAACAAGTCATCCTTCTGGTTCTGAACTCTTCCTCTGAACCAGCGGGCCACAGTTGAATCTTCTACAAGGCAAAACTCTCCGATCTCCACAGCGGCTTTATTCTTGGGTACGTTTTGGATTTCTCCCTGCAAGATGGTGTAGTCAAGTTCACATATGGTGAGGTACTGGCCCTGGAAGTGTATTAGGGTCGCTTCAGGTTTCCAGTCCAAGTGAGTCAACTTGAGGTCCACTGACCAAAGGGCACATGGTGTCAGTGGACTGGACTCTTGTGACCTGCAAATCAAAGGATCAGAAATTATTGAACTAAATTTACATTTAAACACATGACATTTGATCATTTTTGTTTGTATGAATGAATAATAAGTTAGTGTGGATTAATTCCAGTCAAAGAGATAGTCACAACTCCAAGTGTGTAAAATTTGGAATCCAATGATTTTACAAATCTCAAAAACTCATATTTTATTTAAAATAAAATATAGTAAACATATCACATAAATTTATTGGCAGGACCATGTTTGTCACGGAAGTGTCTCCTCTTGTAACAACACAACAGTTTGTACACACCCAGGACCTGAGGAGACCAGTTGGAGGTTTTAGGAGAACTTTGTCCCATCCTTGCCTCATGTGTTCAACAGTCTTGGCTGCTCTTTGCATATGCTGTATATATATATAGTTAATTTCTGAAATGCAAGTTCATTCTTAGAAAACACAAAATATAACAGAACCAGGGGTTAACCTTTGGCCTTGGTTGTCCTCAGGCTGTTTCTGTGAGTAACAAGATGGCCATCTGGCCTATAACATTTGATTGTTGCACATGATTGTTTTGGATGGGTGTGTTTTGCACGTGTTAAAAGTCTACTTGTGAGATTCCAACAGGAGGTTGGCTTGAAACACAGCAGTGAAGGCTACCTATGGGACAGATCTTGTTGGCAGGCCACAGACTGAGGAAGTCCTCTGGATGGGGGTTGAAATGTTTCTCACTTAAAAGAAATTGGTCCAGATGACACGATTTAACCTTTTTTGTTCTTATCGACCTGGATAATTGAGATTACAACCCTTTTTTTGTAGTTAACTTTATATATAATGCAATAAACATTACATTACATTTTTCTTGAGATTTTTTTTTTGTCTTCTTTATTATAAAGGTTGTGGAAAATCAAAAACTTTGGCGGCCAACCAGATCCTGTCAAGAGGTTTTTGCTGGACAACCTGGAAAATGTCCTTATGTCTGTGAACTGTATCGATTCAGCAAAGAGGGTAGTTGAAAGATTCTGCCAGAAACAGGTGGAACTCTGTCTAAAGTCACAGCTTCTCAGGGAACATCAACCAAGTATGTGTGTTGTCTTAAACTAAAATTAAAGGTTCCCATAAACCAATATTAAAATATTTACAATCAATATTTTTTACTTACATGTGGTGTTTGGACCCTGGCATAGACTGCATTTTAGCAAAATCAGGTAGTCACATGTCCAAAAGAACCTGAAGGGAAAAAATGTTTTAACGTAGTTTTAATTTTTCTCACAAATTCACATAAATGCAAGTGTTTATTAGTTTCAAACCTTATGCAAATAACAAAAATATACATATAAAAACAACTAATGTAACCACAAAATATTTAAATGTTTGTGTCATTTATTTTAAATTCTGAGTAACATTAATAAAAAAACAAACGGCTTCAAAGCTTCTTCAATAATCTCGCTTAAATAAAAGTTAATATTTAAATATTAAACAGTAAGAGCAGAGGGCCTACTTCAGGAGTTTATAAGTTATTAAACTTTAAGTGATGGTGCAAGTAGCGTCTCAGTTGTTCAACGATGTGGTAACAAAATGGTTTCCTGTCTCAGAAGTGTCATTATTGACAAACATTAAATTAAAATTCAAGCCGTGTTCAGTTGTTATTAAACGTGGAAAGATTGTTAAAATATTATTTCTGAAGAACTGTGATGAATAAATATAAGTGAATAATGAACAAATGGGGAAATTAAATGGGAACAAACAGGAACCAACTCCTGACAATAACTAGCATGCTCAATAATCCATATTGTATATATTTATATCCATATAATCAATATTAAGTAAAAAGAAGCCATTTTCACACACAAGGGGAAGATATTTCAAACTGCTCTGCAGTCTTGAGAAAGTCACATATTAAAGATTTGATTAGCAAATAAATAAATAAATATTGGACTATGGATGGATGGATCCAACATGGTGGTTTTACGACCTGCAGCCGCTTCAGTTGCTCAGATTATGTACAGACTAACAATGAGGATACTGAAACCACGGTGAAATGATCCAAATCAATGGTTTAGGATTAGTAACATAATTAGGAATTAGTATTTAGGAATATTATTGTTCCATATTTTCCTAACAGATCACTTTGTTCTCAGACTGCAGGTTTACTTGTGGTTCCTAGAGTTTCCTAAAACAGAATGGGAGGAAGATCTTTCAGTTCTCAGGCTCCTCTCTTGTGGATCCAACTTCCAGTTTCTGTCCATGAGGCTGACATATTGTCCAGTTTGAAGACTTTCCTTTTTGATAAATCCTATAGTTAGGGTTGATTTGGGTTTCCTGAGCTATCCCTTAGTTCTGCTGCTATAGGCTTATGGAGGACAGACTGACCACATGTCCTCTCTCTCTCTGCTGGCTGTTTGCTCTACTCTTCCTGTTTGTATTTGTATTTATTTTTTATCTTAACATGTTTTTGTGTCTTTCCTCCTATAGAAAGTTCACCTGTCATTCTCTGTTTCACTTCCTGTCCTCTCAAACCCGGCTGGTCGAAGCAGATGGACGCTCGTCCGGAGCCTGGTTCTGCTGGATAAGGGAGTTTTTCTTTTCCACTGTTGCCATTGTTCTTGCTCAGGATGAGAGACTGTGACGATGTGAAGATTCAAAGCGATCTGCTGGATTTCTTAGATAACTTGCTTTAAAACACAGGTGTCAAAGTCCAGGCCTTGAGGGCCGGAGTCCTGCAACTTTTGGATGTGTCTCTGATGCCACACAGCTGAATCAAAAAAAGGAGGTCATTAGCAGGACTTTGGAGAACTTGACTGCACTGAGAAGCTAATTCAGTCATATGATTCCAAGCATCTAAAAGCTGCAGGACTCCGGCCCTGGAGGCCTGGACTCTGACACCCCTGCTTTAAAATGTGTATTATTTTTAACAGCCTGACTGTTTTTGACCCCCATAAGGATACAAATGTGCAGCTGGGTCATCCTTTAACGGGTCAAGATGGAAAAACATGTAGTTATACTGGTGGTAATTTGTTTTTAAATCATAAAACAACCCAACTTGACAGTTTGCAGAGGAGTTGGCGGCAGGAGCCGAACAAACGAACTCATGTCCGAGCCAACTTGATTTAACTCGTTTTAAACGGTTGTTTTCGGGTTTATTTCGTACTCACTTTGTTAACGTGGACAGGTGGCAGATGATGAGCTCTTTCTGCCAACATTTACTCCGACTCTCGGTCACTTCACCGCCTGCCGCCGGGTTGCCGCCAACAGGTGTAATAGGTGTTGCACCATATTCTGTGACCACCGTATATTGTGACCGTAGGGGGCGCTGTTGCATTTTTTTACATCATATTCTGTGACCGTTTATATTTTCATAATACTGTACTCATGTTATTAGTAATGGTCAGATGTTACTTTATATTCCTTAAAGGGAGCAGAGAGTCAGCCGAAACAGTTCGGCTCAAGTGTTTTTCTAGTGTGGTCACAATATCTGAGTATTCTGTGACCGTCTTTCCATCAGATTTTACTTTTTATTCTTTGAAGGAAGGAAAAAGAGCCTCCTTCCTCCAAAGAATAAAAATTAACATTTGCCCACTAAAATCATGGAAATATAGACGTCACAGAATAGGTCACAATATACGGTGGTCACAGAATATGGTGTAACAAGGAACGCATTTCTGGCTGGTCCGTTAGCTTGTCATGGTAGGCCACATCACAACTGTTTCTGTAAAAATACTACAGCATTAAGATTTATGTTACTAAAAATCATTAACTCTATTTAATCAAAACTGTTTAGATAATGTTAAAAGATTGATAACCATAAAAATAAATTAGATTTTTTTTATGGGAGTCCAGTTTCCTTAACAAATATGGCGGCTAACTGATAACAGCTAACTCGCTGTTAGCACAAAATTACTTGTCAAACTGTTATTTATAGTTTATTAAGTCACTTTAAAAAAAAAGACAAAACAAATTTTGTTTGTAGTAGTCTGTTTTTGCTATGTCTGCTGTTATAACTAAATTTATTAGGGATTCTGGCATTTGAAGTGGCTAAGCTAACAAAAACTTTAAAGCTGTCAACGTCCAATTAAAATGAGTAAAAACCTCCAGAAAGATTAAAGAATTACACTTTAGTGCATATTAAGAACACATATTTCTAGAAATCCATATCCTGACCAGTTATTTAATCATTACTGTCAGTTTCTAAGATCCCCCCAGTGGTTTATGAGATAATTTGCTAACATTAAAAATTTAAACAAATAATGTCCAGAATATGTATTTTAATGACTCTCAGCTAAAGTCACAACAAAAGTTTAGCTCAATATCTTAAAAACAAACAATTTTTTTTTAAATGACAGGTTTTTGTTTTCTAAGTTCAATTGGCTGTGGTGGCCATCTTGAATCAAGTTGGTTTAAAAAATTAATAAGTTGTAATTTATAAGTCCAATAGTTAGTTTCTAAAATTTTCATTCATATTCACCCAGTGGTTTTATGACATATTTTGCTAACAGACATATCAAATAGAGGCAAGGTTCTAAAAACAGATCTCACGTTTAGTTAGCTCTCAGAATATTGTAAGTTGTGGATGAGTCTCATGTGACTACCACACCAAAGTGTAGCTAAATATCTTTAAAATGTTACTTGTTTTGACCATTTTTGTGTTTTTTTATTTATTTATTTATTTTTTGGTTGCTTGGCTGTGGCGCCATCTTGAATTGGGTTAATTCCAGAAGTTAAATAGTTGTAGATGCACATTTAATGAATATTCTTGGAGTTTCATTAAAATCTGTCCAGTGGGTCATGCGATATGCATGCGCCTAAGAAGTTAATAGATAGATATTAAAGTTGTTTTTTAAATGTGTATCCATTAAAAAAAAATCTGGTTAAATGTTAAAAAAATTTTTGTTGTTTATTCAGTTTTTATTCATTGTTCATGTTGAGGCTAAAATGTCAAGTTTTATTTTTAACATTTGGCAAGAACAAAGCAGAAATAACCATTAGGTTTAACTGTTGCACCTCCCTCTTTTTTGCACACCTTGGTGTGTTTTTGTGGTTTTAATTGTTTAAGGAAAACTTTATGGTCAGAAAAACACAAATCCTTATTTTAAAACAAGAAAAATTTTAGTTTTCATGACTTGGGACCAGGAAAAATGAGCACAGGTCATGAATAAGAATAGATGGATGACACAGTGAGACTAAGATATTTATTTATTCAAACATTAAACTAATTTTCTAACATTTATTTTGCACTTTATCCCTGGATACAGAAGAGTTAAACATTTACTTCTTTTATTTTTTTCATTAAAAGTCTTTTTACTTTCAACTGGATACATGTGCAGCACTGATATTCAGGGCTTTCCGTGAAAACAGTCCTGGTGAGTAAAACCAAAGTGTGTGTGTTTGTGTGTGTGTGTTTAACCTGCAGGCTGCAGGATGGATGGATGGACAGATGGATGAGGGTTTCTCTGTTAATCATTAATGAGCTGGATTTGCTCAGTCTTCTGTAAATATGATGAACGCATCCACAGCTTCATTAGTTCGACCTCACCTCTGTCCGCTTCATCCGCAGCACAAACTTTGCAGGATTCATTTTTTCCACTTTTCCTCGCTGAGCGCAGCTTTTCAGAATGCAAGACTCGACGCTGGTGGCTTTTCTTGTCTCTACCTGGACCGGTGTGAAGGAGGGGGTTAAAACCAGAGTTCCAGGATCCCTTTGAGCCCATCTTTAAACAAATCACATCTAAGAAAACTTCACTTTTTACTTAATGCTCATTGATTTTATAATCTTAACCTGTCAGTCATCATGCCGATGAAACGCAGCAGCGGCGACGTGTTTTTTAATCCCACTTTGTGCGTCTCTCCGGGGGTAACGTGTTCAGATTTTAAAGAACAAACTCGTTTCCTTCAAGAAGATGATTCTGGGATTAAATCAGGTAAAACAACAAACTCAGATTTATTAGCTTTAACATGATTTTTTATTATTATTCTCTTATTTGACAAATGTAAGTTTCACTTCATTCTTTAATTCTGAATGCAGTGATTTAATTTGTGGTCAGGGAAAAGCAGTGACACAAAACTGTCACATGGGGGCGCAACAGCCTCAGCTGACAAATAATACTTCACAAACTCCTCATGCATAAACCAAATTATACTTTTAGACTCATTTATGTTAAACGGATTTCTTTGTGACCATGTCTGATTCAAAATGTGTTGATACTGTCTCTAACTACATTTATATCTTTACAAACAGGCCTTGGATGTCTTAAACACATACTTTAAATGAATTCATAGATTTAACTTGTGTCAGACGAGGGGACTGTGACAAAAGAGTTCATGTTAAATAATGTTTTTCTGTGCTTTAAAATGTTCAGATATTTAGAAAAATCAACCATTTCCAGTCAAGAGAATTAAAAAAGAAAAAGTCCCGTTGAGTACAAAAGTGTCAAGAACCGTCCTGAGCTGATGCTGCAAACATCAACACCGTAACGGCCAGGTTGATGATTTCTTTCAACATTTGTTGTTTCCGTCTTGTGCGCATCAGTAAACAGTTGGAGTCGAGGGATAAAAAGTGGCACAAATCATCTTTCCAAGGTCAGGCAAACGAAAACTAATCAGAGTCAGCATTCAGATTAAATTAAAGCTGCCAAGTTTAAAAGAAGAACCTTGAAGAGTCTGAAGTTTTCTGAGAAAACGTTGAATCTGAAATAAATTAGAGAATCATTTGTCAAAAAGTTCATTAGGGAAGAAATGTCAGCTTTAGTTCTGCAGACGGCTCATCAGAAACACAGAAATGAACTCATTTTGTTGACGATTAATGGAGTTTACATCAATAAGCGCGGTGTTTATTCTTAAGCCTCCAACTGTTGTTATTGTTGTTGTTTTCTATTATTTTTGACTATTTACCTTTATTTTGTAACTTTAAACAGTATACAGTATTTGAATTATTTCCTCTCTAACAGTCGAGTTCAGTAGTAACACCTTTCTGTAAGGATTTACACGTATTGTTTGGTAAAAACACTAAAATCATCCTTTTCATGCGTTTGTGTAAAGGTACTTATTGCAAAGTCGTAGAATCTGAACAAAAACAATCATAAACTCTTAAATAAAATCTGCTCCCATGGTTGTGTCCTTAAAATAAATCTTTGTAAGAAAAATCAGTGACCAGATGCCACTAAGTTCATTTACCTACAGAAACAGCTGAAGTGACTGAAAACAGGTTAAACTCATCGGCTGTGTTTGTTTAGACGCCCGCCAGCCTAACGTGGGTCAATCACTCTGTTTACGTTGACTGCAGATCCACATTTCACAGTTTCATAACCTGGAAATCTACTGGAGTAAACAAACTGCACCATTTGACATATCATGATAACTCTTCATGTTGAGTCCATCATCTTTACCCACATCTTTATTTTCAGTTCGGTTGGCAGAGCGCTCGGTTCTGTTGACAGGGCGGGGAGCACTCCTTGGACAATAGAAGAGGAAACACTGCACATTTAAATAACTTTAAAAATAAACAGCTTTCCAGAAACTGGGCTTGTGCTTTAAAATGCATGTTTTTTAGTATTTATTTCTTCTGACAAATCTCAACAGGTTGCCTTTTTTTGTACATTTTTACTTGAATGTGACCAAAAACGAACAGTGCTGATCAACTCTGCGTTGTATTTGTGCTTATTCTAAGCAGAAGACGACAACGAGACGCCATCGTCTGAAGATGACCGCGACACGGTGGACCTAAACTCAGACCTGACCATGAAACAGAGCATCAGTTCCTCCAGGAAGACCATCAGTCAGATCATCAAGGACAAGAAGAAACAAACGCAGCTTACTCTGCAGTGGTAGGAGCTCCAACGTCAGCAAGTTGCTCCGTTTTGTTTCTTTAAACAAATATTTTATCATTCCATTATTTATATACAGTACATGTCATAGTGGGCTGAATACAGATCCAGGAGGAACTACTTTATTAGTTTATTTACTCCTGCTGTAAGGGTTTGGTAGATGAGCACAAATATTAAAGTGAACAAAGATCTCTGCCACAGAAGATCACTCGTTCCTCCAGTCATCATTTTTCAGTTCATCATGGTTAAATGAGAATAGTTTTGTGCACGCAGTTCTTCCAAGGTCATTTGCGCCTAAACAACATGTCGAACAGCAGCACGAACATGAGTCTGTGTGAGCGGATCAGAACGAATGAACAATGTCAAGGGGGCATCCCAAGATGCTGTCCGATCCGTCCACCTGGACTCGGCTGGCCTCGGTTCCTCCAGGCTGCAGGACCAGTCAGAACTCCTACCAGAGCCATGGCCACTCCTCCCAGCAGCCTGCTGAGCTCCTCGTCACTGCGGACGGCCAGTTGCAGGTGTCTGGGGACGATCCCGGCCCTTCTGCTGTCCGCATTTTATTATTTATTATTATTATTATTATTATTATTATTAAGTAAAATGATCAGAAATATTATAATGATGATTAAAATAATATTGATGCTACCCTGATGCATGCTCAATAATCCAGGTAGAATATTGATGCTAAATTTAAACCTAAAACTTCTGCTGTTTGACACAAATATAAAATGTTTCTGGTTTGTGTAGCATATTTAAGCCAAGACTGGTAGATCTTTGCAGGACAAGTTAAATGTATGAGAAGAATAATCCAAGTTTTATGATCAGTGAGTAAGAATAAAAAAATAAACGCCCCCTGGATGACGGATCTCCTCCTCCAGTCTCTGAGGCTGAGTCCAGCCACCCTGTGAAGGAAGTTCATTTTGGCCATTTGTGTCCTGGATCTCGTTCTTTCGGTCATGGTCCAAACCTCCTGACCACAGGTGAGGGTTGGAGCGTGGACAGACGTGTATAAATCCAGAGATTTTCCTTTTGACTCAAGTCTTTCTTCACCACGACCAACTGAAGCAACGCCCTCATTACTGAGTACGAGGTCCTGATCCGTCAATCTACCTCTCCATCCTTCGATCACTCAGGAACAAGACGCCCAGATACCTGAACTCCTCCGCCTGAGGCAAAGACTCCCTCGGGTGGGCCACCCACGAGTCGTGGCCTCGGACTTGGAGGACGAGCCTTCAGCGTCCCTCCATGTTGTTTTAACGCTCTCACGAGTGGCTGTGTCTCCACAGGCTGGAGGAGAACTACATCGTGTGTGAAGGGGTGTGTTTGCCTCGATGCATCCTCTACGCTCACTACCTGGACTTCTGCAGGAAAGAGAAGCTCGAGCCGGCCTGTGCTGCTACATTTGGAAAGGTGCGTTGGTTTTCTTACTTTTTACAGATTTTATGAATTAGATAAGTTGCAGGTGATGTTGATAACTTGATGTTTGCAGCTCAACTGCCACGTATAGAAGAATAAAAACGTTTTTAGTTCTAACCAAATCTTTACATGTGTTCCCTCAGACGATCCGACAGAAGTTTCCTCTCCTCACAACAAGAAGACTCGGTACCAGAGGACACTCCAAGTAAAAAAAAAAATAAAATAAACACAACGGAACAACTTAACATCATGTTTTCTGTTTCAGATTTATGTGATGTCATCATTTTCACAGATATCATTACTATGGGATTGGCATCAAAGAGAGCAGCGCTTATTACCACTCTGTGTTTTCTGGAAAAGGTTTGACCAGGTAAGTGACTCTGACCTCCAAAATATTTAATGAATATTACACGAGTTTGTTAAAGGCACATGATTAAATTTTATTTTTGACAATAGCTATTTGTCAATTTGAAGAGCTGACAGTTTTCTCTTTAAAACAGTTTGTTTGTTTTTTTTTACTTTGAATCTGTTTTGTTTCAATTTCAGGTTTTCAGGAAGCAAGTTGAAGAATGAGGTAGTTTTACTCTTCAGCAACATCCAAGAATTCAAAGAGCGTAATGTTTGCTTCATACTTAATTCACTGTTATTTGTTAAAACATTAAAATCTATAAACACGAGTTTTGATGTGGAAAATAAAACAGTTGCATAAATGAACAACCGGCAGTTCATCACCTCATTAAATTAAAGTTGCATCGTGTCATACATCTTCCACCGGCAACATTTATTTTAGTTTTGTATTCCTGAAACATTGTTGGTGCCAGAACTAAAATATTTGCACATGCTTTGGAGAGTAAATAAAATGTATGTATATATCACATTTAAAAACAACATTGTTGACCACGGTCCTTCACAAGGAGGTTAAGAACAAACAGGAACAACCTTCAATAAAAGAAATAGAAAATAATCAAATGTCAAAAGCAATTACAACAAAATAGTTTGAAACAAACTAAAACACGGAAACACCAAAACCTCAAAAATTTAATATATAAAGTCTCATCAGTCCAAATATGTCTAATAAAGTGGAATAAAAACATTAATAAGTCACTTCACCTATTAGTCACATATATTATGCGTACCGCTGACCATCCAGAAACGTGGGCCGGTGTTGTGCCAAAAATCAATTGGCTGGCAAATGGCAGATGCGGGAGTGTGCACGGGAGGACTTTAACAAGAATTTAACAAGATTAACACTTAAAAACAATAATTTGTTTGCTCGACATTATAGTAAAAGTGTGTCTCACTTGAACTTTTCCTTAATAAATGCACTTCGACGGTGAAATCAGCTGCATTTCGCCACCCAGGCGAAATGCAGCTGATTTGACGTTTGCTCCAGGCGTTTCTGAGCGAGACGAAGGTGGCCTGTATGGCAAGCCGAGTGTCTCACTAATAGCCACTTTTACCTATTAATGCTACACTTGGCTTGTCATGTTACTCGAGAGCCCTCTAGTGGCTGAAAATGTTAGTGTTCAGTATTTTTCATGTCAGAATGAATGAAATCATCTGGTTTATAAATTTGGGGAAAAAGGTACATTAGTCGCTTGAGAACAAATATGTCTCTTTTTTTATGTTTCTTTTTTTTTTTTTTTTTTTTTTTTGTGTTTTTGCACCTTTGAGCTAATCGAAACAGACCCCGTGTTTCGTTTCTCAGGGTGGATTTACGAGGAAATACTCGCTGAGCTCTAAAACTGGAACGTTGCTCCCAGACTTCCCCAGCGCTCAGCATCTTCTGCTGCACGGAAACGTCTCCAAAGAAAAGGTTCCAGAGCGGACGCTGTCCCTTTAGTTTTACGTTTGTAGTTTATCAGAAACAAACGAGGATTCGCAGACGTACAGTCACAGTTTGTAACAAGCGTGATGTTCTCCGTGGCAGGTGGACACCCTGATCATGATGTATAAAACGCACTGCCAGTGCATCCTGGATAACGCCATCAATGTCAACTTTGAAGAGGTGACAATAGTTTATTTAATATTTATAAAAGTTTATGTGCCCACTATAGCTTGTGTGAATTTTGTCTCCAGATCCAGAACTTCCTGCTCCACTTCTGGCAGGGGATGCCCGACCACCTGCTGCCGCTGCTGGAAATCCCCATCATAGTCGACATCTTCTGCGTCTGCGACTCCATGCTCTACAAGGTTTGAATAAAACACCTTTACTTTTTTATTAGATTCAAAAAGAGGCGCATTATTGTTTGTTTTATGAATGATGTAGAGTAATGTTTATTTGAACTGTTTTTATACTCTGTGTTATGGTATAGTTTCCATACATCCTTTCTCTTGACCCACCCATAACTTCTGATCAGCTCAAGACAATTTAACTAAACTTCATTCACATATTCACAGACCTTTACGTTCTGTAGAAGCCTGGTAATCACTGATTCATTAAATCAGGTGTTGAAGCAGAGAAACATCTGAACCACAGGTGTCAAACTCCAGGCCTCGAGGGCCAGAGTCCTGCAACTTGCACCCGCTTCAAACGTTATCAACCATTAAATGGCCGTTATTAGTTATCAGCCCCAGAAGTAGCGGTCAGAATGCCCCTCCTCTACCTCCTACTACGTTTAAAGTTACGTTGTTAGCTTAGCGCTCATTATAGC
>JARVLU010000179.1:28722178-28732205 GCA_031762415.1 Simpsonichthys santanae
TTTCACTTATCTTTTTATCCTGTCTGGTGTCCTTACTTCTTTGGTCTGCTTACTGGGGGTCGACGTTTATACAATCCCTGATAAAAGGTTAAGCTCAGACACACTTTTTATAAAGTTCAGCTTCCAAAACTGAAGACAAATGGCTCAAATCTTCACTTAAATTGCTAAATTTGTGGTTTTCTAAATTGTTCGCCATTGAAATTGTACAGGAGGCGTTCGAGCTGCTCCAGTTGTTACGTCACGCATGTCTACACTGAAATAGTCGGATTTTCTGTGAAAAAACACAACGCTAAATTTAAAATGACTTTGAATGAAATTTTCATTATTTATCATTTTGTTTGCAAAAACAAACATAGTTGAATTTTATGCAAAGTTCAAACATCATGTCAGTGGACCTTTAAAAAGACACAAACTGCTCAAATAGAGCCTCATCAGAAAGTGTTCAGATACATTTGTTTTTCACATTTAAATGTGGACAAAAGCAGAAAACTGGGACATCGTTTCCAAACGAACCAACATAATCAAGAGAAAGATGATTTGGTTAAAATGAGGGAAGATAATAGAAAAATAATAATATTCACAGCAAAGCAGAGAAATTAACACATTAAATTGTTAAAGGTTGTGGAGTCAAGACGGGACAAATGAATAAATTCACAAAGTAAAAAAACAAAATTCATTTTTGGACCTTAGATTAAATTTTTGTTCAGATGCAGGCAGGTCACATGACTTGAGGTTTATGTGGTTTACAGCAGGTTCAGCTTTGTTTACATTGAGCGCAGACCTGCATTTTTAAAAATTGCATCAAAGCATCTGGAAAACACTGAAGTAAAATATTTTAAAGTGCTCCATTTGATGTAGCTCAGGATAACTGCTTTATGTTTGATTTCATACTTTACAGTGAGCACTTTTAAACTGTAAACAAATAAAAAGAAGTCAGGCAGCAGATCTGAAGCTGACCGGATGTTAGGTTTTACTTTTCAGATTAAAAGCCCATTAAGGCAGAGGTGGAGCCCCGGTCTGTGATTGGTGGTTGTGTGGAGGGAGGGGCGTGTGAAGGCTGTAGGGGGGAGGGGGGTCCCCCGCTCCGAGGCGGGAGCTGGAAGTCCGGCCTCAGTCCAGCCGTGCGTAAAGAGCGCAGCGCGCGCAGTGGAGCCGTGCGCCGCGGGGATCACCGAGCAGAGCTGCTCCCTAAATGAAGCCTGGTTCTGATCCGTGAGCTCTTCGCCATGAGCTGCCTGGATGTGATGTACCAAGTGTTTGGACCTCAGCCTTACTTCAGCTCCTACAGCCCCTATCATCACCACCAGGTACGGCTCGGCCCGGACTGCAGGCTCAATGTGAGCCAGTCCTTTTTGGAAAACTAAAGAAATCTGACAAATAACTCGATTACATTTAATAAATAAAATTTAGAGCATCTAAATCTTGATGAATAAAAGCCTCAAGATTTGTATTTTAAGTCTAAACATCTAAAATATTTATTTGGCACAACCTGGATCAGCTTCTATTTTAAAACAAGTTCTGTGTCTTTGAGTAGTGAAAACATCTCAAAAGTGAATATTTTGTTATATTTGGGTAGTTTTCAATCAACTGAAGTTGATGTAAATGCATTTTTATAAAGATAAACAGAAGTGAGCAGATTATTTTACTATAGTTAAAACAGTCCAAATTAAATGCAAGAGATCCAGTTTATTTGCTTTAAAAGGCTTTAATCTTATGGCAGATGACTTTATTCAAGTTAAACTGATTTTTCTTAAGTTGATTTATTCGACTCAATGTTTGCAGAGCTTTTTAAAACTAAATAATAAAGACTTTGGTCAAAACCTGATTGTTGTCTAACAGCGCTCACAGCCAGTTTATTCTGTACATAGCATGTCATTTTTTAATTTTTTAAAAGTGACAATTAGTTGGAAAATGATGCAAATCGAACGAGTTACTAAATTTTTCACCATAACTTTGTGTGTGTGTCAGCGGCTGCTGCTTTTCCTGGCCTTTCCAGACATGTTAAAGTTTCGCGGCCCTCTCGGAGGAATATTTCACATGGTGCCAAAACTCACTGTGTCTGTCACCTAAACAGACCTCAGACCAGCCGAGTGTCAAAGTGTCCAGTTTCACCGTTTATTCAGACAGCCTGTTATTTTCAGATTATCTCTCTCCTGTTTAAGTCCTGCAGGCACCGTGGCTTTGATTTAACAGATAATTGTAGCAAAACTCCCAATTATGAACAAAATGTCTGCTTTTGCTTTGCAAACTTTACAAAAATAAAACTTTTTGCAGTAAAACAAACAAAAAAAAGACTTCATATTTGGATTTTCTTGTTGCCAGCAGGTGAACTTCAACTATAAAAGGCTTCATTTCAGTTAAAATGCAACATATGGTTGTGTGTTTGGGGTTTTTGTTAGATTATTTCCAACGCAGCCCCCGCCTGTTGAGTCATACATTTAAATGTACTTTCATGTGACTTTTCTAACTCAACACAAGAAATATTTAAGAATTCAGACCAAAATATGCAAACGAGTCACTAAAATCTGTTTATGAATTTGTTTTATTGTTATTATTATTGTTATTTTTTAGAAACTGGCTTTGTATTCCAAGATGCAAGACCCCCAGGAGAGCAGCAGCCGGCTCGGCCCCTCGGGGCCCCCGGCGATCAAAGAAGAGGACAAGGAGCTGCCGCCGGGCGCCGAGTACCTGAGCTCCCGCTGCGTCCTGTTCACCTACTTTCAAGGCGACATCAGCACCGTGGTGGACGAACACTTCAGCCGCGCCCTCAGCCAGGCGACGGCGTACCCGAGCTCCAGCCACAAGGCGGCCAGAGGTGTGTGGAGGGGGGGGGGGTCTGAGGGTGATCAATGGGGCCGTTTAAAAATAACCAGTGTGTTTTCAGTAATTATGGTTAATGCTCTTTATTCAGACATAAAAGTAGATCCTTCATGTGAAATGCTTTCTTGGTTTTTGCACTCATGTCCAAAGTAGTTTAACGTTTAAAGCATTCGGTCCGAAGCTGCAGACGTTCTAAGTTTAATCGAGAGCAAAAGAAAAATCATTTCACCCTGAACCATTTCTTTTACATTTCTCCAAAGTTCGAAACGCAAAGAAACGAGGAAAATTTCCCAGAATTACAGGCAGAACTGCTTTTTTCATTATCGGAGAGCAACAACGATCACATTTAACTGACTTTACTCAGTTTGTGACAGAATTTAAATTGGTATCCAGATTAGTTTGTTGAAAAGTGCACACATCTGGATTATTTCAGATTAACTCGCAGCTAAACGTTTCTCAACAGATGTTTTTTTTTTTTTTGTTTAGCGAAACTTCATCGCTCACCTTTAATTTAAACACCATTCTTGTTTTAATTAAACAAATGAATTCCCACATTAACAGCCAGACTTAAGTTTTACATCTGTTATTTTAATGCGTTTGCAGGATTTTATAGATTTTTGCATATTTGTTGCTCTTTTTTTTAACTTCAGGGTTAATTTGATCTGATTTTAGACTCATTCCGATATTTAACTCAGAAAATATGGAACACCAACATGCTCAGAATTAAATAAATAAATGAAACATTATGAAATAAGAACATTTTTTATTATTTTATTTCAGTTCAGTTCAATATACTTTATGGATCCCCAAGGGGAAATTTCATAATTGTGTTGTCATGACGGCTTATTTATTTCATAATGCCACATTTCAGCAGAATGACTTCAGCTGTCAGTCAACGTCAGTGGGTTGGACCTGACGCCCACTGGCTGAGAAAAGCTTTCTCAGGTGTCACTGTTCACAGTTTGGTCATTAAACACAACAGAAGAATGATAAGAGTCAAATAAAGTCACTGGAATAAATATAAAATAAAATCAGCGGAATTTCTGTGGATTAATGCTTCATTGTGTTTTATTGTGACTGGTTTGAAAGGGGAAATAAAAACTTAAAAAGAGATGACAACAAATAAACAAAGATTCTTTTTAAAATTTTATTGTGCTGGAAAACTAAAAATTATTTTCAATCATATTCTGGCTTAAGATGTCTTTAAATAAACATTTTCTAAGTTCTGCATCTTTATGTGACCAAGTAACATTTGAATTAAACTGATTTCTTCTTAGTCTAAAATTAATGTTTATTTTTTTGTTAGAAAATCATAAAAAACTTGACAAAATATCATAAATAGTGATTTTTAAGAACCGTTTTTTTTTAAAACAAAACCTAAAAAAAAAAAAAAAAAAAAAAAAAAAAAAAAAAAAAAGTTTAGCACACTTTAGTGAATATAAAGTTTGACAAAATGCTGTTTGTTTTCAAAGTGCTCCAGAAAGGTCATTTGGAACTTATAACCAGTAAAAATATTGACTTTGTGGTAAAAAGATTTTAATTTGCGGTGAAGAGTCAGCACAAAGTTTAAAACATGAGTTTCCTCATTTCCATCGTCTCAGTTTGTAAAAGGAAACGTCTCATGAAGGAACTCCGTTCTCTTGGTTCTCCTCAGACGGATCGTTTCCCATGAGTCAGAGAAGTTTCCCGCCATCGTTCTGGAACAGCGCCTACCAGCCGTCCGTCTCCTCCGCCCTGGGCGGCGCTCTGTCCGCCCCCCACGTGGAGCTCACCTTTCCCGGGGACCCGTACTCCACCACCTCCCTGCACAGCCACCTCCACCAGCCCAGCTCGGACTCCTGGCACGCGTCGCACCACCACCACCATCACCACCACCACCCTTACTCGCTAGGGGGCACCATAAGCACTCAGAGCTCGGCGTACCCCCGCCCGGGGGTCCACGAGATGTACGGGACGGCGTTCGACCCGCGCTACGGCTCGTTGCTGGTGCCGTCGGTGAGGCCGCACCACCGCCTGTCGTCCGGCAGCTCGGTGCCGGGGCCGAGTGCCTCGCCCTGTGACCTTGGGGGGAAGGGGGAGTCGGGGACGGGGTCGGCCTGGAGCGGCGCTTTCACAGGAACCGGAGCAGAGATCGGACTCAACGTAGACTCAGGTACCTCCAGTTAAACCCTTTAAACTCATCTCTCCTCCAGACGCTGCAAACCTTAAATGGACCAGGCGTTTTCCAGCTTGAGTTGTGTAATTTAATCATAAGTATCTTACCTGCAGCAGACAGCAGTCAGAGGGACATTGAAAATCAAGGAGAAATTATTCTAAGGGCATTAAGCTAACAGCTTCTAAAACAACCACTTCATTTTTACACACGACAGCTGTTCACATTGTGTGGTGGGTTTTAAAAAAACATGAAGGTTTTAAAGAAGAGAGTTGTTTTTTTGTCGTGGTTTGTTCTGCGCTAACGCAGGCCACGTGTTCAACAGAGCACAGGCACACAGGAGGAGTTGTGGCTGAAGTAAAATGAACAAGCAGTACGCCGATGTTCCCCATCGCTGAAGGATTCAAACAGTGGATGTTTGTAGTTTTCATGATGAGTGTTTTTCTGAACTGGAGTTAAACGGAGAATAAACCTTAATGTTTTTGATGCAGGATGTTTAAGTGGGTAAGAGTCACACTGTAGAAGAATAGAGCTAGATGTTTGTTTGTTTTTTTTTTCTTGTTAAAGGAGGTGCAGAGTGATGGATCCTGGAGAGTGGAGGGAGAACTTTTATCCACCACCAAGGGTGGAGCCAGGGGGTGGCCAGTGGTGGCCTTGGCCACCATAGATTAATCTTTAGTCACCTTAATCATTTAAGGAAGTTATAATTTAAAGCTAAAAAAAAAAATGTCCTATGGATGAATTATTCTTGTTGAAATGTTTCTTTTTTTTTTTATCCAAAAGACTTTGTCAGTCTGAGGTCGACAACATCAAAATGTTGGTGGGAAAGGTGAAGCACCCACACCTGCCTCCATTCTCATTTTCCCCACTTTGGGCCCTTGAGCAAGGCCCTTACCCCCAGCTTCTCCCCTGGGCACTCTACGTGGCAGCTCCACACAGAGAGCTGTGGTAGCTCGGTGGTCTGTGGTTGAGTCAGGAAGGACGACTGTAAAAACGATCAGCAAGTCTTCGTTCACTGTGGCGACCCCTGAAGACGGGAGCAGCCAAAAGAAAAAGATCCAATCGAAAAACGATCTGAGCTTTTTAAACGCCTCGTTTTGTGGCGAGGAGCCGAAACTTCGTGTTGGCTCAACGGGAACCGATGAACAGAAAGTCAGCGGCGTTGTTCACTTTGCTTTTATGGAGCTGTGGCAGATTTACAAACATTTTTAATAATATTAATGTCTCGCCACATTTACCTCTGGAGACAAGAGAACATGGATTAAAATGGAAACTTTATGTTCACTTCATAATTTATATTTCACTTATATGAAAGCCAAATCTAATTATTTGATCTGGTGTTCCAACATCTCGATGTTAACGGTCCCATTATTCTGACGCAGTTCTGTATTTATGGGATGTTGTTTAAAATCAAACATGAAACTGGTGCAACAACGAGCGGTTCTGGTGTTAAACCCTGTTTCATCTGTTATCGCCTTCAGCGACGGTGCGTTCAATCAGAGACGGACGCTCCTTCATGACGCACGTTCTGCTGGAATCAGTTTCCAGATTTCTGTTGATTTCGTATAAATGTGATTTTAAATTGATTTAGATTGTGCCAAGAAAAGGCTTTTCTATAAAGCAGAACAAATAAAACCCAGTTAAATACAAGCAACACCATCAAAATACATTTCTAAACTTGTCTTCCTTTGATTTGATGCTATTTTATACAATATATCAGGAAAACTGAGTTTTGGCCGCTGAACTTGGCAGAATACGTTTTTACATACAGTATATTTGTAACTGTATACCGTATTTTCCAGCCTATACGTCGCAACTTTTTGCCTTATTTACATGCACTGCGACTTACGTATATGTCAGAGCAACTCCCCCACACCATATTTATAACCAATTTTTGGCTGAGATGTGACCATTTTCATTCATTCTGACATGGAAAATATTGAACACTACCATTTTCAGACGCTAGATGGCACTCGAGTAGTATGGCATGCCGTTGTATCATGTAATAGGTTAAAGTGGCTATCAATGACACATTTGAAATGCAATTTGTTAAACTAAGGATGGATAGTGAGGGAGCGAGCAGGGTGTCTCCTTAAGAAAAATGTAAGGGAGGCCCCTTGACGTGACATGGGTTGTCTCTCTTCGATTCTCAAAATGGCGGATGCTCGTGTGGTTTGAGCTCTTTATCATAGCCCTTTTTACACAAAACTTTTAATTAAAAAAAAAATCAATAAACAAGTTCTCAGCTTCTTTTTGGTGCAAATTATTCAAATTAGGTGCTCAGGTTATTCTATTAGATTTAAAGAAAAGGCTCTTCTCGGGCTGATGCTTGTTGTGTTTGACTCGTCACCAGTGAAGTTGCTGCAACATTTTGACTCAGTTTATTGTTTGGAACGTTTTCCTTTAAAGTGGATGAAGTTATTCCTGCTGAAAACATTCTTAGAAGTCGAAGACTTTCTCTCTGACAACTCATTTTCTGGCTGACGTAGATCTTTCTGCACGACTAATTAATTAATTAATTAATTAATTAACTAATGCTCTTTTTTCCTTTAACTTTGCTGCTTGGAGCTGTTTTTGTGTCACACTGTCGCTCTGTTTGCGCTCGCAGGATTAACTCACACAAGTGGTTGAAACCGACACGCTGTCCGTCAGTCAGCACCCTAACACCTGCTTAGCTTCCTTTTCTCCTGCCGTCGTCTTCATCCCTCCTCCGCCTCGGGTGCTTCCCTCTGCTTTTATCAACAAGGCCTTGCCATTGTCTAATCTCTCCTTTCTTTCCTCTTCTGTTGCTGTTTTCTCCTCCTGCCTCTCTTCATCTCTCAGGTCTGCAGGCACAGGAAAAGAGCAAGGACCTGTACTGGTTTTAGACTCTTTCTCCTCTTCCTCTCTGCCTTTTCTCCCTCCACCCACCTCCACTCCTGCTCTGCTGAAAATCAGTGAGGTGTTTTTTTTTTTTTTGTTGGTGTAACAGCTTGTGGTCTGCTTGCAGCTCTGTGTTACGGTGGACTGTGCAGCACAGTGCAGCCCTGCTGAGCTGAGCACCGACAGAAAGACTGTGTGGATGCAACGCTCCCAGAGAGGAGGAAGGAAGAGAGGGAATCCGATCTGGACGGATGTGGACAAAGACGGGACTCTTTGTGCTTCTGGGGGGACAACATTCCTAAGCTGGAAAACGTCTGGGGACAGACGCATGTGTTGTTGGACTCCAAAGAGCAGAGCTGGAAGGACTTGGCAGGACATGGGGCGCCGAGTGTTACGGCTGCAGGACGAACCTCGGCGGTGTCGAGGACGGAATCTGGCGGACGACGAAAGCAGGACAAGTCCAAACGCTTCGGTTCACACGGAGGACTCAGCCCGACGCGAACGATTGAATGAACTCGATTCGAGCTGATCCGTGTCCTCGTTGTTTGCTCTAAACTCTCGGTTCAGGATGAAGCATGCTCTCTATCAGTCCTGTTTTATGAATGTAAGCCAACAGGGACAAACGAGGAATTTCACAAACTACACGTTTCAGGTGAACGTCTTGTCGGTTATTACAGGACACAAAAAATATTTTATGATCAGGTAAAAAAAAAAAAAAAAAAAAAACTGAATTTCCTGAAACTTCTTGTAAAACAGCTAAAAACAGACCAAGTGACTGTGTAGTAAATTTTTTATGCTGCTAATACTTTCACGGATTTATTTTTACACACGTTCAGCTCTACAGGTAACTCAGTCAGCAGCTGATCAACAAAACATGAGGAAAGATTTTTTTTATTGACCTTTATTGCTTTAAAACAATCAGTTGTGAAACTAAACGGTGTCATCCTCCCTCGTGCTGCTTTGTCTGTTTTTTACTCTCAGTTTAATTCCTGTCAGTTTTTTGTTTTGTTTCTTATTGGTCCGGTTGAGACGTGCGATGTTCTTCTGCGGGTTTGTTCTCATCGTTTTGTTTTGGTACTGCAGAAAACGTGAAGGTTTTAAAAGCGATGTTTCTCCCATAGCTTTGTGTTTCGGCATCAAGCTGTTTGATAACTAGAGATCGGACCAGAATCCAGAAATTGAATCCACAAAGGGGAGGTGCCCCCTAGTGGCTGCAGAAAGTTTTAACTCACATCCCTCCGTATGAATGAATTGGATATTTTCCTGACTAAAATAATTAAAATACATTTCAGCTGTTGATTTTTGCTGCTGTATGCTCAATGTGTTTTATCAGTGAAGAAAAATGTCTAAGCTGTGATTGACAGCCCATTAGCGAGTCGGTACGGGATGTAGGTGGGACTTTTGAACTGAAGGTTCAACCCGGACTCTGGCTTTAAAAATACAACATGGGACAAAAAAAAAGACACTTTGGATTTCATATTGAACAACGTGAGGAAGCAGAGATGCTCTGCCCATTTTTAATAATGTCAGCAATGGGAAGTGGGGGTGCCGAAGGCACCACAGTACCCCATCTGGTGGATGTCAGAGGAAATGCATATCCAAATGCAGTTTAAATGCATAGTCTGGAAACAATGACCGGTCTGATAGTTATCAGCAGTCCGTACCTTATCAGCTGTGACAGAGTACAGAGAAAAGGGTGGAGGTCTTTGTCCAGGCTAGGCTAACAGCTAGCAAAAAAGGAGCCTGCTATATTTTTTTTTGCATTTTTCAGACTTTTAAAACAACTCAGACAACGCAACTGTTTGATGAACACATGGTTGTTATAAAATCTATGGATGCACAATATTGGATTTTTGGCCAATATCTGATATGCCAATATGTTAAAACTTATATGGCCGATACCAATACCGATATTTTTTCACCTAGACCTAGAGACTACACAGCTTTCTCTGCTCTGGAATTAAAACACTACATTATTCTGCATGGTCTTTGTCAGTTTGGCCTGCTACCAAATGCAGAAGCCAAAAAGGGGGCTGAAAATGATGTAACACTTCAACTTGAAATATGTTTAATGTCAAATTTATTCATGACATTTACTCTCTCTAACACAATGGCAACACGCGAAAAGTGCAAATTTGTAAATTTTCACAAATCTAAACTCAACGGCATGCGTGATGTCATAAATAAAATAAA
>JARVLU010000179.1:28786941-28802151 GCA_031762415.1 Simpsonichthys santanae
TTTCTGCCACTTCCAGTTCTGTCTCCTGTCTTTTTGTCCATGTCTCTGTCTCCAGACCATACAACATAGCTGGTCTCTCCACTGTCTTGTAAACTTTGCCTGTTGCCTTCTGGCAAAGGCCTCATCCTGCCACACTTTAATACCAAAAGACGAGAACAGATGAGCAGCGTCTGAAGGTTGTGTCTTTAAGAAATATGGAAGAGAAATTAAGCGAAGACCTGAGATGAATTGTTCTTTAGCCGATCATCTGCATGTTAAATTTAGACCTGCGCTAAAACACAACTTTCTGTTTGTCAGATTTTGACTTGTCTGATATCTTTGAAAAAAAATGGAACCATGTCTTTGTGACGAGCGTCTGTTAACAAAAAGCCCAAAGATTCACTGATTCTGAGTTTTCTGCTGTTTTAACGCTGGAGTTCAGAAACTCTTTTTGAAGCTGAAGAGTTCAGAGGTCAGCTTCAAGTTTTAAACAAAGAGGCAGTGAAATCTATTAGTGTCATCAGTATCTGTTGGCATTAGCTTATAAATTCTAGCTCAATATCTGAAAAAAATGGACAGATATATTAATTAATTATTTATTTTGCTAACGTTGACTGGCAGCCATCTTGAGTTTAGTTGATCCTAAACGTTACTGGTTGTATTTGCACATTAACTTTAACTCAAGTGTGCAGTTCTAACAGAAAAGTTTAAAGTGAGTATGTCAGATTGTTGGACTGATGAGCAGTAATGTGGTGCAGAGGGAACCTGACTGGATGAGATGCTGGACGTGTTAGAGCTGCGTCAACGTTCAAGCTGCTGCTGTTTGTGTGTTTTCAGACCTGCTGTGATTAATGATAAAGTGCTGCCTGCTTGTCTGCCGGAGAAGGACTACGTAGTTCCCAGTGGAACCGAATGTTACGTTACTGGATGGGGTGAGACTCAAGGTACGTCCCCAAACTGATGCAAAGTCCAAATATTCAAAAATATCATCTGGTGTCATTTCTTCAGCTCTTTGATAAGAAGGTACAACTCAAAGCTGATAGGAAATAACTATTAAACAGAGTTAATTAAGAATAAACGTTATCACTGCTCCAAAACAAAATTTATTTAAAATAAATTAAGTATCTAAGAAATACAACCTAATGAAATACACACTTATGGGTTTGGAGAACCATGAAATTACTACAAATCGTCAAAACATTATAATTAAAAAGGAATTAAAGAGAACTTTAAATAAAGTATTGAAGCAAAGATTTTTAGTATTTATAAGAGAATGCTTACTATCACTAAATATGATTTTGATTCATTAGAGATTGACCAGCATCAATATTTTTCATTGCTGATGCTGATTTTTGGAAATCATGACAGTCAAAGGCCAATACAATATACAGTACATCTTTTTTTTAAACCACTAATTAGTTTTCATTTAACAAAAATAACAAAAATAAATCGATATTTACCAAATCTTAGAATAGTTTCGTACACCTACATAAATGATAAACACAAAAGATTTCTCACCTTACAGTCAGCTGTTTATCATCTTTTTTCCTACTTGGACATTAAGTACACACAGGCCTGTCTTTTTTATAACTTTTTAAAAAGTGGCCAATGTCAGCCAATTATAAATGGTCAGCTAATTACCGTATTTTCCGCCGTACACGTCACATTGCCCTTATAAGTCGCATCAGTCCAAATATGTCTAAAGTGGAAAAATCCATAAAAAAGTCACATATGTCGCATTGATTATGCGTCACCACTGACATCCTGGAAACGTTGGCCGGTGTTGTGCTAAAGACCGATTGGCTGCCAAATGGCGGCTGCAGGAGCGTGCATGGGAGGACTTTAACAAAACTTTAACAAGATTAACACTTAAAAACAATTATTTGTTTGCTCGAAATTATAGTGAAGGTGTGTCTCAGTTGAACTTTTACTTAATAAATGCACTTTGATGGTCAAATCAGCTGCATTTCTCCAGGGTGGTGCAGTAAAATGAAGCTGATTTGATGGTTTCTCCAGGCGAGCTGGATGAAAGTGGCAGTTATGGCAAGCTGATTATGTCATTAATAGCCATTTTTACCTATTACATAACACAATGGCATGCCATACTACTCAAATGCCATCTGAAAATGGTAGTGTTCAATATTTTCAGTCAGACTGAATGAAATCGTCACATCTCAGACAAAAGTTGGTTTATAAATACTGTATGGGAAAATCCATAAATACGTCGCTTCGGCGTATAAGCCGCAGGGCATGCAACTTATGCAAGAATACAGTAATCAGTCTCTTTATTTTTAAATAACAGCTGCTGAGATTTTCAAACTGAGCTGCAAACTCTGGCACTTCAGCAGCGAACTGAACAACGGAGAAAAAGCAACAGACTTTGCATAATTCAACACGTTGTTGTCTGATGGCTGCCATACATCTGGTGAAACGTTACAGGTACTGGAGGCGAGGGCTACCTGAAGGAAGCTGGTTTCCCTGTGATCGAGAACAAGGTGTGCAATGGTCCATCTTACCTGAGCGGCAAAGTTCGAGATCACGAGATGTGTGCAGGAAACATTGAAGGAGGAGTCGACAGCTGCCAGGTACATGAACCTCACGTTCCTGTGTCACGGTATTTCAGGGGGTCCGTTTTACTTACAAATCTTTGACTACTTGCAAATGTTGGCCGTGATACCGTAATTTCCGGACAATAGAGTGCACCTGACTATAAGTCGCACACACTAAATCGGCCGTGGCTGAGTGGTTAGAGCAGTCGTCCTCCAAAGCAAGGGTTGGGGGTTCCAATCCACCAGCAGTCACATGTTGAAGTGTCCCTGGGCAAGACACTGAACCCCTCATTGCCTCCGATGTATCGGTGTATGAATGTGATAAAGCTCTGATTAGTCTCTTTAGAATGATTTATTCAATTATATTTGTATAGATCTGTATAAATGAGGGAACAGACTGTCATAAAGTGCTTAGAGCGTCTTGATAAGATAGAAATGATCTATTTACCATTAACTGCTACTGAGAGAGATGTGCTGCTAATCTTCTCTGTGTTGTTCCAATTTTAGTAAATGCGCTACCAAAGTAAAACGCATGCGTAAGGATGATACACAAATTTGTGAAGCGTTCCTCTTTTTTATTTTTTTATTACAAATAAAGTCCAGTTGTTTTGTTTTTAACTTTATTTGTATTTACTATGACCTGGATGACTGAGAATCTTCACCAGCGTATTGCAAAATGACGATATTTTGACAACTGCATAAACTACCGTCTCCCAAATGAGCTGAATGCTTTGATGTACAAAATGTCAAATCTGCTGAAAGTGTGCAAACGTAGTAGATGTAAAAAAAAAAAAAAAAAAAAAGAATAAATAAAGAGCAAGCTGTGTGATGCCTGTTGATAATCACTGGTCAAGTTGTGAGAAACAAGACTCGAGCCATTTTGAAGCCCATGATTTAAATAAAATGTTTAACACTGGGGAATGTCTTTAACATGAAACTTTGTCCAGAAGTGCATCGTTATCAGATAAGTTTTTTTTATTTTTTCCTGCAGGGTGACAGCGGAGGTCCTCTGGTTTGTTACGCTCAGAACACGTACGTCCTGCAGGGAGTGACGTCGTGGGGTCTGGGATGTGCCAACGCCATGAAGCCCGGCGTCTACGCTCGAGTTTCCAAGTTTGTAGACTGGATCGATCAAACCATTAAAGCCAATTGAAAAGATCCACGAGGAGTTGGTGTTAATTAACGTAAAGGAAACGTGCACTCGATGAAAATGTATTCTAAAAATTCATGTTTGAGCTGATTAAAGTAAAAACTGCTACTTTGTCTTTTGTTGTAAAAGTTTCTTTAATTCTCGATTTGTCTTTTTCTAAAGAAAATATTTTGAAGTACGTCTTCCTGACGTGTTTTAAAATTTACTCAGGATCATCTAAACTTTTATTGCAGGTTTTTTAAAAAACTGCTTGTGAACTGAAAGCTTTTTTTTCCCAATATTTCACAAAACTTTAAACTTAAGTAGCAAAACACAAAACACATTTATCTGCTGTAAGTTATGATGTCATCACAAAACTCATCGTCCAAATGGTTCAACACCTCCACCTGGTGCAAACACACCTGTGCTTGATAAAAAACTTATTAATCAGGTACAGGCTTTTAAAAAATATATACACATTTCAGCATTTGTGCAGAGATGGACACGCACGCACGCACGCACACTTATAAACAAAGATAAAATGTGATTTTGATTAAATCTTATGACCAAATTCAGCAAAGGGAAGAGAAACTACAACTTTGTATTTCTTCTATAATTACTGTAATTATTTAAGACACATACATGTATACTTTACATACAAACATAAACACATAACATTTGTTTACATAGATGTTTGAGTTAACAACAAAACAACAAAACACGTGAAAAACACTTAGGCACACAGCAAACAGAGAAACATGCTGCAAACACATGATTGATGTGAACTCCAAAACAACAAACAAATACAAAAGAAAAATGCTGCAAAATAAAAATTCTGCAATCACAGAAAATAGAAGAAAAAACACTTTGTACAACAAACAAAACAAATTGTTGGAGAAAACTATTCTTGCTTTTCTTAAGAACCACACTCAATGGCATGAGCAGGTTTTCAGAAGGTCATATTTTCAGGACAGGTTACATAAATATACATAAAGTTCACATGAAGCGAGAATGTGCTGCGAGTCGCCTGTTCAGCTTGTTTTTATTCCCTTATCAGTTCATCAGAGTTCATAGGAGGTGTCCTTGGAGCCAGCTGCATGCTCCAGCCTCACTCAGCTCTTCACTCAGCTCTCTGCAAACCCAAACATCTGGTTCATGGGCAGAGTTAACTCAGCCATAGTAGTTAAAAACATTCATGACCTTTGATCAAAAATTCCCTAACACAAATGCAAAGAAATATACCAAAAACACTGAACAACTGCAAGTAAGCAACGATGAAAACTCACTCCTCAAAGAGGAAGTGCACCAGACCAGGAGGGGGACTCGACCCCCAAGACATTTGGGACCAGACTCCTTATAAACACATTGTAGCTGTTTAGCATTAGCTGTTTGCAGCTTGTTTGCTTCTGTCGGTCACTGTCATTTCTGGACCTTCTGCTCACAGTAATTATGAAGAAAAGTAAAAGTGTTCTCAGTTTAGCACATCAGTGTGCAAATGACCAAATAAATAAAAAATGAGTTTGATATGGTGACAATTTTTTTTTTTTAATCTTTTAGAGTTGACTTTTTTAAGTGTCTAATTTTTCAAACGACCTGCTATTTAGGTGTGGTTTGTTTTGTCTTTTTTCACAAGTTTATTCATTATGTTACAAACAATGGGATTTTTGCTCCAGATCCCAACATGGTTAAATCTTACAATTTAATGTTGTAATAAATTCTCCAAATCTGTGTAATTTTATATAAACGTCTCTTCAGGTGTGGAGCGTTTACAGAATATTTACTTGATAATTTTAAATACATTTTGTCTGACCAAAAGTGATGAAAACTCATTCCATGTATTTTCTCATCACCACTACAGCGCCCTCTAGTGGTGATGAGAAAATAATGCACGTCCTTTCTTCAAAATGGTCATTAAAAAAGTTTAACTATTACTTTCTGAAAGGATCTCTGGTTAATAAGAATATGACGAGATGAAGACGTAATTATTTCACTGTGTTTATTTAATCTACTCTGAAAGTTAAGTTTTCTAGAGGTTAAAATAAACGTGAACATCTTGTGTTGATGCTTTGGTCAGTTATGTTGCGTGAGGACTGTTACATTTATGATCCAATCTGCTGGAAAACACTTCAAATGAACACTTCCTAAAGTTAATTTTTGTCGTCTGCGTGGTTTTTTTAAACCTGGACATTTGCCTCAGATGAGTTCCATTTCCTCTTCTTCTTTCGGCTGCTCCCTCCTTCAGGGGTCACCGCAGCAAATGAACTCGCATGAAGACTTGACATTTGTTTGGCCAGAGCTGCCATGTAGGGCGCCCGGGGGAAGCAGATGATGGGGGTTAAGGGCCTTGCTCAAGGGCTCAGAGTGGGGTAAATGAAGGTGGAGGCAGTTGTGGGTGGGTACTTCACCTTTGTCACCCACCTTTTAATGTTGTCGATCTAGGGAGTTGAACCAGCGCCCTTTTGATCACTTGTCAACTTCTCTAGCCTCTGCACCACCACTCCCTGGGAATAAAGGTCAGAATGTCCAGCTGACTGGCTGTCAGGCACGCGTCAGTCTACCGTGCACGTGTCGTAAAGCTACATTTGATTGAGTCACTTTCGTTTCAGTTTCCAGCTGGTGGCACGGAGGAGGATGGCTGCTCCAAAACTGAAGGCAAGTAAGTACTGGATGTGTGTGTGCCATTAAACAAAGTTTATCTTCAATAAGTCTTCACAGTCCAGACAGTTTTATTTTTGTGTTCGAGTTTCACACAGTCATCGTTGTTTATTTACACTGAGCTTTCACATTTCAGAACCAGAATCAGACATGGGTAGACGGAGATGCCTGAGGCTGCAGCCTCGTGGGAAGCGCCGCCCTTTTCATTTAGATGAGGAAAAGGGAAAACACGAGGAAAGAGGAGGTGTAGAAAATCACACTGTGTCCTTGATGGGACACAGTGTGAGGTTGCAAAAAAACTTTAGCACAAGAAAAAGCAACATACTGGTGACATAAAGACATATGCATGTGGAGTGGGTGAGGGTGGGGGTCCCAGCACAGGCCACTCAAGTGAGTGACACAGTCACTGGCGCCTTCGGGGAGCAGAGGGAGGTCAGAGAAGTTGATTTAAGCACTGTTTTCAGATGGATGTGACATCAAACTCGAAAACAGGGGCCGTGTTGAAAAAAAAATAAAATAAAAAAAAGCAACAGCCAGTTCCTTTTATTCCATTAAGTTATTTTTTTTTAACTTGTTGATTTTTGGTTGTGTTCATAACACGGCAGCTTGTGTTTCACGCCTGTGGTGTTTGAACTGTGTGTGAAAACACAGCACAGAACAATTATCATTTAAACATCTGTTTACATCTGTGAGAGATCATGTTCATCTAAAATCCTGCCTTGATTTTTGTTTTTGGCTCAAATATTTGTTGGAGTGAACCAGAACAGACAAGAGGAACCATGAAAATCTAAAATAAGAAACTGTCGAAGATGTGATGCAGATTCCCCTCACAAGCCAGAGCATAAATTTATTATGTCTTGATTCAAACATTTCTCGTCGTCTGACACCGTTCTGTAACGTTCGTGCACATTTCTGCTGCAGCTTCACTCCAGAGGCCTCTTGAAGACCCCGAGTCTGCAGAAATCCTGCTGGGATCAGAGACAGTGTTACGCCACCGACCCAGATCCCCCCTGGGAGCACTGTGATATACTCAGCTGCGCTGCTGCAATTTATCCATCTGTGAATTTTTACACCAAACTAAGACTGTTTTTTAAATATTAAATGATCATTTTGAACTTTTATTTGGCTGAAATTTGGTCACATTTATTGGGATGAGGATGTTTTGTTTGTTTCACCTCTTCTTTTGACAACACTGACAGTTTCATGCATGATGCATGATTTTCAAAATGCACGATTCATGATGTCTGAAATGACACATATTTTATGATTTTCAAAAAGATCTATAAAAACAGGCTATAGCATGAGGTCTGAAATTACATAAAATGACAGATACTATAAGTATGATGTTCAAAAAGACCTAAAATGACACGTTTTTTCAGTCTTTTTGAACATCATATGAGAAGGCCGTTATTTAGATGTCCCCAGATCCAGAATGAAGTCCAGAGGTGATCGGGCTTTTACGGTTGCTGCTCCAAAACTGTGGAACAGTTTACCTGAGAATTTAAAGAGCGCTCAGACTGTTGAGACTCATCTGTTTTCTTTGGCATTTGATCCACGCAGAGTCTGAGAACAAATTTTGAGCAGATTTTATTGTTGTTGTTGTGTTATATTATTGTTAATTTTATTATGTTTCAGTGGCACTAGATGCATTTTACTCTTTTATTTTTATTTTTTCTGTCTTAACTGTAAAGCACTTTGGTCAACTTCTGTTGTTTTTAAGTGCTATATAAATAAATTGACATTGACATTGTATGTGTTTTTTGTGCTCATTTTAGACCATGCTATAATACGAGTTTTTTTTTTTTTTTTTGTAATTTTAGCCTTCATGTTATAGTATGTGTGTTTTGGTCATTTTAGACATGCTATAGTATGTGTCATTTTAGGCCTTTTTGAACATCATGCTATATACAGTATGTGCTTTTAGGTCATTTTGAACATCATAGTACAGTATAATATGTCTTTCTTTTTTTAGGTCATTTTATACTTCATGCTATGTATGTGGGCTTTCTTTGTGAACATCATGCTTTAATATTTTCTTTTTTTTTTTTTTTTTTTAAGACTTCCTGCTATAGTATGTGTATTTTTAGGTCATTTTTGACCTCATGCTATAGTACCGTATGTGTTTTTATAGATCTTTTTATAAATCTTGCTACAATATGGTGGTGATTTTCTTTATTTTTAGCATTAAAAATTCCTGTAAAAACAACTAACCAACAACAGTTTGTTCCCAATTTAGGATCGTTTCCTGTTTAGTTTTCAAGCACAAACACAATGGAGGTGTGAGTGTTTTATTTTTCTCCCTGCGAGGTGATGTGGAGGTCCTCTGGTCCTCCGGTCCATCCTCTGTACGTCCAGCACGATGAGGCTTTATGGGTTTGGGATGTTCAAACGTCATGAAACCTGGACTCAAGTTTCCAAGTTTGATGACTTGACAGATAAATCAATGAAAATCAAATAAAAGATCAGGTTTGACCATTGACATCCTGCACAAGTAACAGAAGATTAAATATTTTTTTTACAAGTATAAAGCTGTTTGTTTGTATTTTAGTGAGAGATTAAAAAAATTAATTAAAAAGATTTGAGAATTCATACTTGATGGAAAATACATACAATTTCCTCCTTTAAAAACATTAATTAAATTTTTAAAAATTATTAATTAAATACAATTATACAGTTTCATGTGTATTCAAAGGTTTCTTTGTGCTTTGATATTCCTCTTGACTCTTTTTCCTGAAAAAAAGAGAACATTTTGTAGCAAATAAAGTAGAAACAGCTGCATATTATGTCATAAATTCATTGTTTTTGTACATTTAAATACAATCATAGTAACTTGAAATCTTATCTCATCTACAACACGAACACACTAATTGCATGTGTGTAAAACACTCACACTGACTTTTTAAGTTTGTCCTAATTTTCCCCACACTTTTGCAATATTCTAAAAAAAATGTTTTTAAACTCTAAACGCTCTAAACGAGCACAAAAAGCCATGATTTCAGTTCCATGCCTCCTCTGCTCTTTGCCACCTGCAAGCGCTCTTGGTCACGCCCACTTATCCTGCAGCAGTACGGGCTGCACAAAGGTGCAGCAGGTGCTAAATAATTTTAAAGAATTTATTTTAAATTAAAATTCCATGCCTATCGTGCGGCTCATCCATCAATCAGCCAATTGTGTGTCGTGTCCAATCTTATTTTGAAAAACCGCAATAGAGCGAGTCCGCAATAAACGAACCGCGAAGTAGCGAGGGACTACTGCGCCACACACTAACTTCCAGTTAAGGCAGACAGCTCAGCTACTATTGATCATCTACTATTGATCAGATCTGACCTTGAAACAATAGGGCATGCCTTCATTACAACCCGACTGGTTTACTGTAACGCTCTTTATGTTGGGGTCAGTCAGGTCTCCCTTTCACATTTCCAGTTTGTCCAAAATGCTGCAGATTGGCTCTTAACAGGAACTAATAGGTTTGATCATGTTTCATCAGTTTTGTCCTCCCTTCACCGGCTCCCTGTACTTATCAGGATATACTTTAAAAGTCTCCTGTTGACCTTTAACCCTCTTATCTCGCTGACCTGTTTGAACCTTCTTGGACGCTGGGATCATCTGATCAGCTGCTTTTGGTTGTACCTAAAACCAGGTTGAAGCTCAGAGGGGATCGGGCTTTTTCCACTCGTGGGCCCTAAACTCTGGAACAATCTGCCCCAAACATTAGATAGACCACTTCACTTCCTGTTACTTGTCTTGACTTGACTTGGACGGTCTTACCAATAATAAGATAATCATAAAATACCATCTCCCTTTAAACAACAATACTGAACAAATATTTGGGAACCGTCTCACCGATCGGGGAACTCGATATCATCGATGGTGTCAGGGAGTGAAACTCCTCTGGTTTCAGGCAGCAGCAGCACCAAACCTCCAGCTATGAGAGCCACAACCCCTGCAAGTACATGAGGTGTTTTTTTATAGATGCAGTGCTTAATAAAAGCCCACGTGTGGTTTGGCTGTTTGATAATCATTTTATGATTTTTATAGCCTAGTTTTAAGGTTAAACTTTTAAGGAAACTTTTGTCAACTGGATGGCAAAGTGACAGAGTAAAAGCAGAAACCTACCAAAGATGATCAGTGGTAGTTCGAGCCAGATGACTGCGAGTCTGTAGAGCAGGAAGGGAGAGACGATTCCTCCAATGTCGCAAAGAGTGGAACAAACGGACACTCCCAGGTTCCTGTGATGAGCAGAAATATAATTTAATGAAATTATTTTCTGCTTAGCTGTGAAATTATTACCATTAACTTGGTTATCAGCATAAAAGAGTTGATGTATCTCATTGTGGCTTGCACCTGATATATGTTGGGTAGAGCTCAGTGTTAACAAACACCACCATCTCAAAGGTCATGGTGATCCCCAGCCGACCGATGCAGGCCACCGTTGTCTTTAACCAGGACATGCCTGGGCAACAGAGAGAACTTCAGCACCGGTCAAGTTTTCATCTTCTCTCCAAGGCTGAACATCAGCTGAGACTCACTGTCAGGAATGAAAGCAGTGACGAGGCAGGAAACTCCTGCTATGATGTTGGCGCTGGCGAATGGAAGCCGTCGGCCAATCCGCTCGATGGTGAGAAGTATTAGAAAGGCGGCAGGGAACTCCACCAGGCTGGAGATGAGGAAGTCGGTGTAGATATTTCCTTCTGTTATCCCCACCCGCATGATGAGACCCTGATAAACCACGGCACTGGTGAACCTGAGGAGCGTAGAAAAGAAAGATGTACCGTCTCTTGCATCGATGGGCTGCCTTGGTTTGGTATTTTAGACGAGTCTCACCAGTTAAACATGAGGATGAAGGTGTGCTTCCTCATTTTTGGAGTTCTGATCAAGTCCAGCAAAGAAGCAGAGGTGGACTCAACTTCATCTTGAGTTAGTCTCTAAAAGAAGCACAGTCAGCAAATGCAATCAGAATCAGAATAAACTTTATTATCATTGTACCGAAATACAGTGAGATTATGTTTGTATAGTCGTCTGAAAGATGGGCGGAGTGCACGTTGCTGCTGCTACTGAGAGCGCAACCTCTCGTTCCTTTTTGATGGCAAAAAGGGAAAAAGCCACGAGGAGAGGATTGGTATTACAAAAAGATCTCATCACACACGATTTAAGACTTTTTTTAAAAATCTGTAAGCAAGCACAATTATAGACACATTGCATGAATTTGATGGCAAGATGGTGAGATCTGTCCATGAAGCACTTCCAGATAGCCCATAGTCATGTTAAGATGTTGATGTAAGTAGGTACAGATTCTGAAATGCCTTCACAGAAGTTCTCTCGGGGGGGATTTGCGATAGACAGCTTTCTCAGTTTACACGTATCCCGGGAAAAATTAGATGTCGGCCTGCTTTGAGGCCAAACGGGGAGCCAGATTCAGATAAGCCACAGTTTTAAAAAAAATTTTTTTCAGGCAGTTCTGCTGTTACTTTTAATCCAAAATGTCCAGATGTGTGGGAATTCCACTGGTCTGTGCTTATTAGCTCTTTAAGGTCGTCCCCAGCATTAGTGCTCGAAGCACGAACCAAACCTGCAGACATGGTCTACAGCATTGCCATGGCCGAAACTGCTGCTGCCGTCTTCTTCAGTAGCCGATAACATAGCTGTCCGCCGATGCCAAAAAGCAGAAACCCTGCTATCATGATTCCAATATCTTCGGCGTCCTCCTGAGACAATACTGAAAGGCACATTAGATCCATGACGTATCTTGTAGCGTGTGTCTCAGCAGAGCATGAGAGTTCTCCAGGACCCTATTGCTTTGTTGAATTTTTTTTTACATGAATTTCATTGAAAGTCCAGCTGACCAGATCCATGACAGTAGTTTGCGTTTCGGAAGATGTGTAAATAGAAGCTCCGATACACAAGACAGAGAGCGAAAAAGCAGGAGGAGGACAGGAGAGGGAAGAAATGCGTCCATCTTGCACGAGAACCAGTGGTGAAAAGGAAAGATATGGAACTCTCACTCAGAGGATCGTTAAACCATACAAAATTAAAGTGAATACCAGTAATTGTAAATATTACTTAAACATAGTAATTTGTTCATTTTACCCCATTTTCTACATGGCAAAACAAAAAATAAAGAGTAGAAACAATACTGCACATCTAAAGAGGGTTAGCTGAGGTGGTTCAGATGCCTCCATGTGGAGGTTCTATAGGTAGATCCCACTGACCGCAAACCTCGAGGCAGTACCAGAACTCACTGGAGAGATTAAACTGCCATGAATGTCCTATGAAACTGGGAACACTTTGAGATCTTCAGGATGTCGGGGTTTCCCTCCTGGACCTGTCACCTCCATCACCCAACCATGGATAATTTGAAGAAAATGGATTTTGGGGACTGTTGTTTGGTTTAGACTATAAGCTCTAAAGACCAAGTTACATTTTGTTGTTTGTTAAAAAGCTGCTGAATTGGGACTTAAAGGAGAATTTGAGACCTTAGTTTCTCGGTGTCCTAAAGCTACAAATAGACATTATTTAGAGTTGAAACTTCAAACTGCCGGTAAATCACTTTCAAGGACACAAAGATCTGTTTTTTCATAAACAAACTAATTTACCTCTAACTTTGTGCTCAGTGTCTTCCTGTTCTCCTGGGCTATGGCTTCGGTGATTTTCAGAGCTCTTGGGGAACTGTTCTGAGAGATGAGCCATCTTGGAGATTCTGGGATGAACCTGAGACAAAACCACAAAAAGACCTGAACAGAAACACAAAACTCATTTGACTCAACAGTAATGATGCTGTAAAATATTAAATTGATTTAATTATCATGTCAAAGTGCTTTTGCTTCAGTCGACCGTGTTGACAGTCAAACATGGCAACATGTGGTGAGGAGTCAGGAATGCTTTATCATCACCCGCCACCAAAAGGTGAATTGCCCGTGCCTGTGTGTGTTTATGTGCATGTTGCCAAAATATCTCATGACCGACTGGGCTAAATGTGTGAATGCTTATTAAGCAGTCACACTATTGTTATCCTGTTTACATTTATAATTATTACAGAATCTTTAAACTATTCCATATGTTTTCCTGCATCTTTCTCTTTACCAAATTTTTGTGCTATTTCAACAAATCATAAATCAAAACTCAAAATTGTTTCTGTATTGAACCTTTCTTTGACTTTATCATGTCCTGGACGACTGAGAATCTTCACCAGCATAAATCAAAACGTTCAGCAACATTCAGCTGTTTCAGAGCAATCCTGCTATGATTCTTGGAATTGGTACAACTTTAGCTTTTTGAAATATTTAGCCTTTTGGGTGTTTTTTTTTTCTCACAGGAAATGAACTGAGCTCATTTTACATCTTTCAAATCTTTAGACCTGTTTATAACATTTTACTGCTCCTTTCACATCTTCTTTCAGCTTCTGTGTTCAAATTTAAACTTTTTTCAGCTACTTTCAGCTGTTTTGTGCTCCTTTCAGGTTCTTTCTGCTAACTAAAACATTTTTATGCTTCTTCTAACTTCTTTCTGCTAATTTCTGACTGTTATGTTCCTTTCAGCTTATTTCTGCAAGGTTCAGATTGTTCTGCTGTTTCAGACACTACAGTATTTAGCTGTTTTTATGCAAATTTTAAATTTTCTTCTAATTCCACATGTTTTGCACTTATTTAAACTCATTTCAGCCTAATTCAGCACAAATGTGCTCTCTCCACTTCCTCTTGGTAAATCCAGCTTCTCTGTTTTTGTAGCTGCTTTTCAGCAGGTTTTTTGTTTTTGTGTGCCAATTTCAGCTTTTTTCAGATAATTTCCACTTTTTGTGCTAATTTTTGCTTCTTCCAGCCCAATTGAGCAAACATGTGTTCTTTCTGCTTTATTCTACTAATTTACGCTGGTTCTTCCTTTTCATATACATTTTTAGCTACTTTTAGCCGTTTTCAGGTAAATTCAGGTTTTTCATGGTAATCTCTGCTACATTTAGCCTATTTAACTTTTCTGCTAATTTCAGCTTTCCTTTCTGCTTATTTCTGCTAGTTTCAATTATTTCAGCTACTATTTAGCTGTTTTTATGCTAAATTTAGCTTTTTTCAGGTACTTTCCACTTTTTTGTGCTCATTCCAGTTGTTTAAGGCCTTGATAGTTTTGAGGTAATAAACAGTTGACTACTGAACGATCTCTTTAAACTCCCACTTGGTGAAATACTGGGTTTAAAAAGAAGTTTGCTACCTGTAGTAAGACAGAAAAATGACAAATGGTGCCGTTAAGACGACCTGCAGCCAGCGCCAGTCAGTGATGAAGTAGGCAAGCAGAGGGAGGATGAGGAGGCCAACGCTGAAGATCATCTGAAATAAGATGCCGACCGTTCGTCTGTACTCCACTCCAACTATCTCTGTGACTAAAACAAGAAAGGCAGCAAATTAAAGATTACCTGAAGAAAACAGAACAGAGTGTATACCGGAGGTTCTGCTAACAATTTCAAAAGTTTTTCAAAGAATTTGTCAAAATCCGTCACTTATGTGACAAATTTATGAATAATTTTGGGTTAATGTGTGGCTGAAGTTGGACGGTAACTTAGTGTGTTTTTTAGTGTTAGCCAAAAACTCACTTCTACTCATTCACAGACATGAAATCAGTATCTGATGTGTACAGTAATAGGAAAGATGATCCGGTCTTTACCAAGTTTAAAATCATTCCAATCAAAACACACACACAACAGATTTCACCAAGTTCATTATTAATCAAACGGCTAAATCAGAAAAAAATGTGTGAAAAGCTGAGTGGACGAGCAAGGACTTCAGAGGAACAGCTGTTACTGCCAATCAATCTGGGTGGGGTCAAAGGTAATTTCCGGTAAGATGGCGCCCGTGTACATGGCTTGCAATCCACCTCTGCTGACGGTGTTCGGATTTTTTGTGTTTTGTTCAT
>JARVLU010000179.1:28805774-28829839 GCA_031762415.1 Simpsonichthys santanae
AATGGTCAAATCAGCTGAATTTAAATAGTTTCGCTACGCCGGCTCAACAAAACGAGCACGCGCATCAGCAGACCTGCAGTGAGAAGCAGAGGGAAGCCCCGGGCGACTCCCAGCAACCACAATGCAGAAATCCCAAGAGACTGCAGCGACCGAGAGCCATAAACAGGCACACACAGACAGCCCGAGCTCGCTCGCTCTCTCTTTCTCGCTCTCTCTCTCTGATCTGACTTAAATGTTTCACAGTTTGAGGCTTACTTTTCAGTCTGCCTGTCATTGACTTCGCAGTCAGGGAACAAGAGATGCAGGTGTATGGTTACCATGGTGACCACAACGAGCTTCCTGATGTCTCTTTGATTCTTGAATTTTTTTTGTGCACTTCCTTTACAGGGTAACACATCAAAATGTTACGTGAATACAAAAGTCATGTTCAAGTTTTTAGGGCAGCAGTTTCATTGGCACCGAGACAGAAAACTCTTTCACACTGGAGGAGAAAAGTGGGCGATCATGTAATCACACCTCATCTACAGAGCATCTCCAAGTGTCACGGCAGAGACAATATGGTCTCCATTGCCTGTGCCTGTCTGTTTGACTGTCTGTTAGTAAAATCTCAAAGATGTGGTGTGGCAGTAGTTGAGAGTCATTCCCAACATGCACTGTGAGCACTGATCTTTGATGAGCAAGGCAGCGGACGAACACAGTGTAAAAACATTTAGGCTTTTTAACCAGCACCAGCTTCAAAACAGAGGCCGTGTGGGCAGGAGGTTCTGAGAACAGATGAGTGGAGCTGACCTTGCATGGTGTCGGTGTCCATCTGCTCAGGTCCAGTTCCTGCAGGT
The DNA here is from genome assembly GCA_031762415.1 of Simpsonichthys santanae. Lineage (NCBI taxonomy): Eukaryota > Metazoa > Chordata > Actinopteri > Cyprinodontiformes > Rivulidae > Simpsonichthys > Simpsonichthys santanae. The sequence goes on from JARVLU010000179.1 coordinate 28,806,611, forward strand.
CACAGGTGGGTTCTGTTGAGGTCCAGTCCAGCTCGTACTGCTCACAGCTGCTGCGCTTCAGAACCCCGGAGCTGTTGAGCAGAGGAGCCGTGTCTGCCGGGCTCCAGCCGCAGGCCTGCCTCCTCTGCTCAGCTGCGGCGTCCCGGCACCAGTGGTCCGGGGTGAAGCCCTGGAAGACGATGCCGGCGTACACGCCTGCGAAGAGCAGCGACAGCAGACAGAGCAGGGCGAAGATCCGCTTCTGACAGCGGCCGAAGGAGCCGGCCTCCTCCAGCAGGTCGTCAAAGGTCACCATCTTTCAGCTGAGGTCTGTGGCTCTGTCCAGCTGCAGGTTGGAGTGAGGACTGAGTTCGCCTCACTCAGCAGGTCCATGGGTGGAGCTAAAGTCCAACAGTACCACGTTAAAGAAAAAGCTTAAAGCCTCACCAGAGGTGAACGCTTGTTAGCGTTTAATGAGACGAGCAGAAAACTGCAGAGGGATTCAACAAACTCAGTGAACTTTCATGTCCCGAGGCGTACTGAGAGCCAAACTGTGGAAATCAGCTGAAACTGAGCTGAATGAAGCAAAACATCAGCTAAACAAGTATGAACAGTAGCTAAAAAAGCAAAACATTTGCCAACAGGAGGACACAAGCTTAAAAAAAGCTAAACATTAGCTAAAAGAAGCCAAATGCCAGTTAAAAAAAAGCAAAAGACTAGCTCATGGAAACAGAATGAGCTAAAAGCTACAAAGAACACCTGCTAACATTTAAAGCAACTAATTGTTAGCTAAAGGCTAAAAGAAACTGAACTCTAGTAAAAAAGACGATGAACAATAGCAAAATTAAGCAACACACTCAGAAGTAGATTAGTAGATAAAATCTAAATGAAGCTGAGGCTAGCCAAAAGTTAAATCAAAATAAAAAGTGAAACAGAACTTGTATGTTGAAGCAGATTTAAAAGAGAAAATAATTTTGAAGGAATTAAAGGTATCTCAAAATTATAGGATTACCACCTGGTGGATGGGTTAAATGCAGAGAGTAATTTCGTCCTTGTGTGGCAACATACATTGATGACATTGTGTGGCATTATTATTATTATTATTAGCGCCACTGTGTGATCATTTTTTCCCCCTTAATTCTGATATTAAAGTTAGAATTCTGAGAAAAAAATCAAAATTCTGCACAAGATTAAAATCAGAATTCTGAGATTGAAGTCAGAGTTTCTAGATTAAAATCAGAATTCTGAGAAAAGAGTCCAAATTCAGCACAAGATTAAAATTCTGAGATTAAAGTTAGAATTCTGAGAAAAAAAAGTCAAAATTTTGCACAAGATTAAAATCAGAATTATGAGATTAAAGTTAGAATTCTGAGAAAAAAGTCAAAAATTTGCACAAGATTAAAATCAGAATTCTGAGATTAAAGTTGGAATTCTGAGAAAAGTCAAAATTTTGCAGGAGATTAAAATCAGAATTCCGAGATTAAAGTTAGAATTCTGAGAAAAAAAGTCAAAATTTTGCACGAGATTAAAATCAGAATTCTGAGATTAAAGTCAGTTTTTAGATTAAAATCAGAATTCTGAGATTTAAGTGAGAATTTGTGAAAATTAGAATTCTGAGATTAAAGTCAGAATTTGAGAAATTCAGAATTTTGAGATTAAACAGTCATAATTCTGAGATTAAAGTCAGAATTCTGATTTTTTTTTCTAAGAATTAATGGAAAATAATTGCACCTTCAACCTAATCCTCTTGTGTATAAAAGAGCTGAATGTTCTAAATGGTCAAGAAAATAAAATGTCCAGAAGGAAATTTTTCAAAATTCAAATGAAAAAATAAATAAAATAAAAAATGAGCAGAGCAGAATGAACTCAAACTTTAGAAGTACGAGTGCAACACAAACATTAGACAGTGACTGATTGACAGAATTGTTCTTCCTTAAAACCTGTTTAATAAATAATAAAATGTACAGACAGCAGTGCATCAAGATGTTTACACAAGCAAAATGTGACTCACGTGCACGTTGTGTCAAGATTTTCAAAGTCTAAAAAAAGCCAGTGATGAAACCGAGCACTCACCGAACGCGCACATCCTGTAACTTTAACCAAACTGTGTTCAAAGTTCAGCATCCAGTCCTGGCTGCTGTTTGAGCAGAGATTAAAATCATCCATCAGATGTTCCATCCAGCCCAACGATGAGTCTTCAAACACAAGGTTCAGCTTTTTCCTTAGAAAAAGACTCAAATTTAATTTGTTTGGTCAAAAAAAGCACGTTATATTTTTAAAACAGGCTGTTTGAGCCATTTTCCAGCTGTGGCTTGACTTGAGCTAAGAAATTCAGAAAACTAAGAACATTTTTTTTATTGTGTGAACGTTTATGAAGCGTTCACACTGTTGTCATCCATTTTTCTTCTGTACGTTTTTCAGAATCTTTCTCGTCCCGCAGTTTTCAGCTATTTCATCAAATCGTAAATGAAAACGTTCAGCTCTTTCAGGACAATCTTGCTTTTGGTGTTGGTGCAACTTTAGCTTTTTGAAATATTTAGTCTTTCCTGCCACTTCTTTCCTCATAGAAAATTAATTGAGCTCATTTTACATCCTTCAAATCTTTAGATCCGTTTAGAAACTTTTACTGCTCCTTTCACATTTTGTTCTGCTTCAGCTTCCTGCTGCAAATTTAAACTTTTTTTCAGCTAATTTCAGCTGTTTTTCAGCAAGTTCTTCTGCAATAATACAGTACTGCATTTTCACAGGAAATGCATTTTTCCAGTTATAGATGAGGATTATAAACGCACTATTTTTGGTTAAACGTCAAAATAACAAGACAAAGCATTTTATTTTAAATAGTCTATCATGCCGTTTATAACTTCCATCTGTCCTTCACAATAAGAGTCTGAAACCGATGACATCAAACTGGTTGAAATTAAATGCCTTTTTTTAATTTTTATAATTGCTATTTTGTCCAGTGAAAGTGCACCCATAATCATAAAAAAATGGAACAAATTCAGGAGCAAAATGAGGGTTCACTTTCTTTGAGTAAGACTTGAAAAACTATTTTAACTTTTCTATTTTATCTCAAAACTTAGAAACAAACAAACAATCTTCCTTTTTTTTTTTTGTTTGTTTGTTTTCCTTGTGGCCTTGATCCCATTTGCTTAAGGTCCAGACAAACCAGCAGCAAAATGTCGCCCCCTGCTGGACATTAGACACCAGATCCTGGTAACAGCTTCTTCATTGGCTTCACTTCTTTGACCAGGAGGAACTTTTAAAGTTTAAAAGTGACATCACTGTGTTTTTGATTGCAGTTGATGCAGAACTGATGAGTGTTTATACATCTATACAAAAAACATGCTAATTCTATGCCTTAAAAAATCCTGACAAATACACTCGGAGGAAAAAAGTACAGTACATCTGAAACGTTAAAAGAGTCTAATCTGCCGTCAGTTCTTTCAGGTCACATCTTTGAGTAAAAAGTCACAGAACCAGTTTGTGACCAAACCAAAACAAGAAGCTGCAGATCTCTTATTTATTCAAACAATGCATTCATTTTCACATAATTTTCATTTAAATAGGAAAAACAGGCAAAGAGCTGCAAACAAATACAACATAACTTAGACCAACACAAAATGAACTCTGGTAGTACCAAATCGCTCTTTTCTTGTGCGCGCTTCTTTTTAAAGTCGGTTTCGCCCCAGTTCTTCTGAATTTAGCTCCTAATTTCTGTCAAACAGATTCTGTAAACACAGAAAAAAGCTCACAAAAGTTCAAATAATCAGGGAAGAGATGTCTCGGCAGCGCCATGCAGATGAGCCGCACGCACGGACTTTGGTGCAACGTTAAAAAAAAAAACCTGCTTCAATGGGAGCTTTAAAAACTTCACACGCACTCAGAGGGGGCGAGTGCAGCTGGGTTTCCTCCCCGGCAGAGATACAAAGTTCACAAAAAGTCCACAAATTACAAAAAAAAACTGAAGTTTATTCCTCGAAACTCCAAAGGCTAAACAAACACCAGAAAGTCAGTTCGATGTGCGAGCAACAGATTTTTAGTTCTTTGGATTCCTGTGAGCTTTCACAATTTCCTCTGTCGAAGATACAAACATGATCCATTTACTCGACAAAGGCCTTTAAAAGTAATAGATTACATGATTAAAAACTTTTAGAGGATAATCTGGTGGTCTCTGAAGTTCAAAAAAGTCCAAAACTGGTTTTAAAGTTTGATATTTTTTATGATTGAGGGACTAAATTAATTCATTTTATACCAACGTGGCCTAAAGTCAACCATGAAAAATACTGTTTTCTGTAGAAACACTGATTCTGTTTGTAAAAAGACTTTTAATTTTATTAATTTACAGAGAAAAGTTGAGTAAATTAAATGGACTTAAAACAATTTATCTATTATCGGTAAGATTTTGTACCAGTGAGCTTGAATCTTTTTTTTTTGTTCACATCCTTCCCGAGTTATGAGAATCGACAGACGAAAGCATCAAACTGAGATGAGCTTTTTTTTTTTTGGCTGGTAAAAGGATGACGGTGATGATTTGATCATTTCCCCTCTGATGTTTGCTTCTCTTGATAATTTAGACTCCTGCAGTCTGATGGGAGAGCTTCAAGTGTTTTAGTTCAACAAGCAAAACAAGAAAAAATAAAATAAACAGAAAAATCTCAACATTTTAGCTGCTGACAAGCAAAAGTTTTAAATTTCCTTTTAAAAATTCTTCAGTTTTTTTGGTGTATTTTTTTTTTTTTAAGCTGAAAATTCAAAACTTCAGTTCAATGTGTCGTGCGTGGAACAAACAGGGGCTTCATCGTGTTATCTTTATTTTTGTTTGCAAAGGAAGATAAAAACAGTAATTTCATAGAAGAAATATCTGAATGTTTATCCACTGACCAATTCCTACAACGAAGCTTTAGGGCCACGATAAGAAAAAAAATAAATTAAAACTCATAAAATTACGCGAATAAAGTAATACGAGACTTTTTTTTCCCTTCAGCTCTCATTTACTTATTTATTTATTCACGAGTTGGATCCACGACGCAACCTGTCAATCAAACCAGTAGGCGTGTCAGCACATGACCAATCCGAAGCAAAATGAGTCGTAATATTATCCGAACTCCGACACAATAAAGCAGCAGGTTTACAACATTTAACTATGGTAAAATGAAGAATTTTTACAAATAAGGAGATAATTAATCTGTGAGCACATCAGCATCAGATTATTATCAGTAGCAGGATTTGAACCTGCTCACAGTCAGGTGGTACGCTCTGATGGGCTGCAGCGCAGCTCTGCAGGTAACAAGCATTTAGCTTCGGATTGGTCATTTGCTGACACGCCTACTGATCTGACTCACGGGGAAAAAAAAAATGAGATCGGGGAAAAAAATGTCTCATACGACTTTATGCTCGTAATTTTAATGCTTTTAATTATTATTTTTTTAATCGTGGCCTTAAAGCTCTGCCGTAATTTCCCAACCGTGAGCATAAAAATAAACTTTTTTGCTAACTAAAGAATGTGACGCTGAATTCAAGTCACGCCGAAAAGCAACTGAGGAAGACAAAAATATTAAGATAAAAATCCCGATATAAGCCTAAAAATAAAACTCAAATGGCAAAAATAATCTTCCTTTTTGAGATTTAAAGGAGTAAAAAAAAAACCAAATGTTTAGCCTAAACACTCACAATAACTACAGGTAATATGTTTTGTTGTGATTTAATTACTTTAAAAAAGGTTTAAATTGAAGATGTTTTTATGTCTGGAGCTCTACACCACCAAGAATGATTTCCTCAGATTTCTGGTGGTTTAGGCTGCAGCATGAGGGAAAGTAATAATAATAATAAAAAAATAAAAAAAAAGTCACTTTTTAATATGATTCAGATAATAAGAGTTTCAGACTCTTATTGTGAAGGAGCTGGGAGTCCCAAAAGCTACACTTTGGACCGGGTCAAGAAAATAAAAACTATAAAAATCAAACAAATACAGTTGGGTTCACTCCTTCAATTTTCCTCTGATTGGCCATAAATCTGTGTTTTTGGAGTGACATTTAAAAAAATAAATGTGGGTTCAAACATTTGTTCATTTTCAGCTTTTTGTTAAATTTCAGCTCTAAAATTTGGACAAAGATTCTACAACCAGGATCTGGAAATAAAAAAATAAAATTAAAAAAAGATCCACATGTGGCCAAAACTAAAATCATTATAATAATAAAGGAAAATATTGATGAGAGGCGACGCCCAAATACTGTGAGGATCCTGCTTTCACTGGAACACGTCACCGCTTCATTTAAGATTGAAGTATTTTAGTTTAATCGTTTTGATTTGACACGTCACGAACATTTGGCCCGACGCGGCGCAGTTCAGCGCTACAAGAACTGAGGAGCGAACATCCATCAAACAGCTCCACTCCAGAGTTTCATCAGTGGAAGAAGACATATGGCTTCAGCTGTGGAGTGTGTGTGCATGTGTGTGTGTGTGAGGGGGTCCTTCAACATCAGCTTCCCTTCAGTCAATCAACCATTCACACCTAAGGCCATCACTACTGTCACACAAACAAACCATAAAAAACAGAGAAGATGATCATTTACGAACGCCTCGGATCAAAAACAGACAAAAACCCGTCCGCCGTCAGATGAATGTGTGGATTCGTTGGGAAGGCATCGTACTTTCACTTCAAAATAAAAAATAAACTGCTACCAGCAGCTGTAAACAGCAGGAAAAGACCGTTCCCTTAAATAAACCCCGACCAGCGTGCACGTTTACCGCCCTCGCCTAAGAACAGCCTCGATTCACCGCAGCTTCGCGTTTCACCCGTTTCCCACTAAAGAACAAGAGGAGCAACATTCTGTCAGTCTGCAACCAGACACGTCGTTGCCAGGTCATCAAAGTGCTAAAACGACGGAGCAACTTCATTTCAATCCACCGAGAGAGAAAAACCCCACACCGGACAGAATTTATTCTTTTCACAGAGGAACGCTGTCCGCCTCCAGTCTGCAGCACATTCACCCAGAGACTGAGGAAACAAACAAAAAGTCCTGTGGATCCAGAACCAGGAGGAGAACAGCTGAAATAAGAACGTCTCAATAAATAAAAGCAGTCTGCAGAAGGTGAACCGAGTCCGTGGAGGTCGAGCGAAGGTGCAGCCCAACAAAAACTGTCCCCCGACAGAGAAAAGGGTTCTGCTTTCAGGAAGTTGTTGTTGTTACCGTGGAGACATTCACTGAGAGAAGAGTTCTGATTGGACGGAGTGAAACAGGAAGGGGGAGGAGACGTCACACCCTGAGGAGGTCCTCGTCGCTGTCCTCCTCCTCCCGTTTCCTGGTGGCGTTACCGTGACCGAGGCCTGAAGGACGAGCTCCTCTGCTCTTCCTCTCCCGATCCGACTCGTCCAGAAGGCCGACCAGGTCCTCGTCGCTCTCCTCCTGAAATTTAAGCCTCACGTGAGTTTTTTTGAGACGTGAGCAGTGACCCGTTGACGGGAGAGGGGACGCTCACCTGCAGGAAGGCGGTGTGATGGGTCGTGGACTTCCTGGAGGAGGCCGAGGACGGTTTGACCACTCGGACCCCTGGGACGCTCAGGACCTCGTCCTCGCTGTCGTCCTCCTGCTCGTCCAGCGAGAACGACCGCAGACCGTCCGTGTTCACGCGCTTGGTCCTGACGTGGCCGTTGCTATGGTTACTCCTGCTGCGGTGGGAGGAGGAAGAAGAAGAAGGAGGGGCTTCGAGCTCCTCCATCAGCCACTCCATCTCCGCTTCACCTCCTTCGTCTGTGTTGACCTGAGGAGAGGACGGAGAACCAACACAAACAGCAAACTGGATCAGGTGGACTCAGTTTCTCCTATGTTTTGGTTTTTTTAACATAATAAATTTAATTTATGTTTTCTACACTTTTTTTTTTTTGCCTTTCTTTGTAGTCGTACTGCTCGACTTCATGAAAATTTGATCTTATGTCACCTTTTGATTACCGTAATTTCCAGTCTATAGAGCACACAACGCCCACGACTGATTGTAACATGAGATATTTACACAGAAATATTTTTAAAACTTTTAAAAACTGTAACATATAGAAATTTGAACAGTAAAAGTTTTTTTTTCTTCTTTCTTAACAATCGCAACGGCGGTGAGCATGTCCAGAGACAACACACAGAGGCACTGCAGAGTTCAAATAGTTCCCTCTGGAGAGCTCCGTACACACTCGGGGTGTGCCGAGGACAGACAAGGACGAACGTCTGATATAATTCTAAAGAGTCTGGGCCCCTCTGATTGGTCCATAAACTTCCTCGGTGGGAGGGGCAGAGCATCAAAGGTTTACAAAACTTCCAGGCGAATTAAGATAAGATGGCCTGTCAGGGAGCCATTTGTCATTCAACCTTTATTTATATAGGTTAGTCTAACAACAATGGACATTCATATAAAAAGCATTTAAAATGAAAAGTAAATAGAAGAAATTATGAAAGAATAAAATAAAATAAAAAGAATAAAGTGGTGTAAAATGTGTAACAATATTCCTGCTGCTCCACTGTCAGGATCTACAGGTTGCAGGGCAAAAGTTTATCTGTGCAAAAAGGGGAATCCCACCTTACACGGATTGGGGATTATCCCTCCTCCCCTTTTCATTGGTCCACTGTGACCTGTTCGATAATTTCATTGGTCAGATTTTTTTTTGCCTTTATTTAAACAGGTAGTCTAATTGAGTTACGAGGACCCACCCCCGCTAGAGAGACGTGTATTGTGCATCTGTGAGCAACCGGGTGTGACGAGGCTAAATGTTTTGGCAGCATGAAGCTCGTTAACCTGTCAAAATTAAAAATAAAATAAATAAAAATAATAATAATAATCAATTATGTAGCTGCAGTGTTCACAGAGTGCGAAAAAAGTTGCGGCTTATAGTCTGAAAATTACGGTAGTCAGTGTAGAAAGAAACCTGTTTGAGACGTTTATTTTTCAAATTTCTTTCTTTTAGAAAACGAAAATGTTAATAGAGACCAAATGTTTTTATAAATTTTTTTTTTTAATGTATTCAGTCCAGAAAACCACCAGAAAGTATTTTTGTTGTTTTAGTTTTGGGTGATAACAGCATGAGGACAAATTGAGCCTATACTTAAAAACATTAAATCTGTCTGGTTTTCTGTTTGATGAATAAGAACACGCATTATTGACCAACCTTTGAATATTTATAGGAGACTTGGTTTCCTCTCCTGCAGCAACCAGCCACCTTCTGCATCACCAGCTCCCTGGAAACATTCATGAAACACATATTAAACACATATATTTATTTAAACGCACAACACAAAGACAAGTGGGATGTCGGGCTTCACCTCCTCTCTCTCTTGTGGAGCAACAGCCCCAGCAGACAGATGATCAGACACATCAACAGGACGGTCATTATGATTCCTGCCGCCTGGCTCCGCCTAGAAGAAGCTGGAGTGAAGTCGTCGCCGTCCGTCGTCTGTCTGTCAACAGTTCTGCAGAGAGAATTCATCTACTTTCACCTCCTGGAACTAAATTTAAGACATCTGATGATTAGATTTAAAAAAGAAAAGGGCTTTACTTACGTCAGACCACACACAGCTTCTGTGTGCCACATGAACAGATACTGACACTCGTCCGTCTCCAGCAGGAACTCTGGGATACCGACGCCTGCTAATGGTTTGCAATGGAACATGATGATGGACGAGACCGACTTGGTCTTTGCACGGCCGCACTTCGACTCCGAGGGGACCATTACGTCCAAATTTCCTCCTGAAGACAAAGAAGGAAGAAGACGAGGTAATTTTAAATGTTTGAGAATAACCTTAAAGGATCTGTTGTTATTTATAGACCTGAGACTCGGATTTGGTCTCAACGGACCACAACATGGTCAAGCCTGGAAAATATTGGTCCTTCGAGGAGGAGGGACCTTGGTGGCGAAGAATGTGAATAATTTACTTAATTTTTATAGTTCATAAATATTAATTACCTTTAATGTAATACTTGGCTCTGGTGGAGAGGCCGATCTTACGTCTGTAGATATCATTCAGCTTCACCTGGCAGATGGTGGCACCAAGACAACTGGTCAGGGAGCTGTTGGTGATGCCCGACAGCTGGATGTGGTAGACGTAGCTGTCGCCGTTGGGACGGATGTCTCCAGACGCCTTGTGAGGACTGAAAAACATCAAGACCTTAAACACACGGTGGGCTAACATGGGTAGCCCAAAGCGAGCTACACAGTTCAGTTTCAGACCTGGATCTTGATCGTGGTGGAGGAGTCTGTGCGCCTGAATTATTCTACAAGCTTTCTGTTGGGTCGCTCGAGGCAGACCGGTTCTAGGTGACAGGCCAGACGGAGCGAGTTACGATATTCGTAAGGAACCAAGACACCAAGTAGCTCGACCTCGCCTGAACGTGGGTCAGAGGTCGTTCCTCCCAGTCGCGTGGAAGGAGGTCCAACCCCTCTCAAGGAGACTGGTTCTGGAACCCACATTGTGTGTTGAGGTGAGCACATCTGGATCTAGTCGGTACCTCGCAATCTCATGCACGAGTCTTCTTCCCCACCAGAGAGGTGACATTCCGTGTCCCATGAGCCAGCTTTGGTAAACCAGGGTCAGAACGCCAGAGCCCCCGACTTCGGCCACCGTAGGACCCACAGGTAAACCCATGTAGCTTATTCAGGTTTGAGCCCGACCAAATCCCATGGGTCGGGCTCGGACACCAGGCGCTCACTGACGACCCCTCACCCAGGTCTGGGTTCAGGTTGGACCCCTGCTAACCCAAAACCTGAGCGGAGCTCTGTCGTTGGACTTCTGTGCTTTTCAGTTTGTCCATCACGAACGCCATGTTCGAACGCAAGGGCGTCAAACAAAGGTGTCCAAGCTTTGTCAGGGAGTGACAGACACAGGTGTTGGTTGTCATGGTGACCTTAACGAACTACCGGAAGCAGCTTTAACATTTCTACTCATCTCGGTTCTCTTTACACTTCTGTTTCTTTTCTATTAAAAAAAAAAATCTGCATTTTATCAGTTGATTAAAACAACAACAACAAAAAAAGTTAAAAAATGACATTTTTGGGTTTCAGGAACTCAAAATACTGTCACACATATGAAAGTCTCATGACTGGACCACGTCCCTACCCTCGACCTGCTTCCTCTAGTTTATGTGTTGAAGCCGTCTCACAGGTGAACGTGCGCGTCGGTTACCTGAAGTAGAGCGCTCCCAGACTCAGAACGGCTCCGGTGTCAGGAATCTTTATCGTCCCGTTCACCATCTCCACCTCGCGTTGCTTCTCCTCGCAGGCGTACAGCGTCTCCCAGCCAATCACAAACTCGCAGGACGCTGCGTCGGCTCTGCTCACGCACAAAAAACACAAACGCTGACAACAAATGGACATTTTCTGTCACTTCACTCTGTCCCTGTTAGGACTTTTGGGCCCAGTTTGGTCAGTTAGAATTAAAAATAAATAATGTAAATATCTGTGTTGTGTAAAAAAAACAACAAACAAAGGAAAAAAAAAAAAGATTTTAAGACTTCTTTTGTGATTTTATATTAAACCCAACAAGCTGTGACTGAATAACTTCCAGTGTGTTGTGAAACGTTTGTACAGAGCAACTCATCGCTTGAGGAGGAATTTTTAACTTTTAAGACCAACTTACTGATCTGTCATTAATTAAGCATCTCTGCTGAGAGTGATGCATTTGTGGAAATATAAACATTATTTAGAAGACATTCATCCACAATATTCACAAAGGAAAAATATTGATTCTTAAAGTGTAATTTAGGTATTACCATACTTTCCGCCGTACACATCACATCAGTCCAAATATGTTTAATAAAGTGGAAAAATCCATAAGTAAGTTGCATCTATTACGCATCACCGCTGACAACTCAGAAATGTGGGCCGGTGTGCCAAAAATCTATGGGCTGCCAAATGGTGACCTTGGGAGCGTGCACCGGATAACAAGAAAAAAGATTAACACTTAAAAACAATTATTTGTTTGCTCGAAATTATAGCAAAGGTGTGTCTCAGTCTAACTTTTCCTTAATAAATGCATTTTAACTCTCACATCAGCTGCGTTTCAAAAGCCGATTTGCAGCTGCAAAAGTGCGCAGAGGGAGGACTCGCTGTGGATTTCTTCAAAATTTAAGATGACCGCCTAAAAACAATTATTTGTTTGCTCAACATTTCACCTGGGCGGAGCGGCGAAATGCAGCTGATTCGACGTTCCAGAGCGAGACGAAGACGGCTTGGTATGTCAAGCCATTAATAGTCACTTTTACCTATTAATGAGACATTTGGCTTGCCATATTAGTCGAGCGCCCTCTAGCGGCCGAAAATGGTAGAGTTCAATATTTTCCAGGTCAGAATGAATGAAATCGTCAGATCTCAGCCAAAAATTGAGTTATAAATATGGGAAAAAACAACAAAAATAAGTTGCTTTGCTGTACACGTCGCAGAGCATGATAATTTAACTGAAAAGGTGCGACTTATACAGCGAAAAGTACGGTACATTTGTTGAACAGCATTTATTTTTTAGGTTTTGATGAAAAATAAAACGCTACCTGAGGAGTGACGGGTGACCAACTGTACGACCACAGGTCAGCTGGATCACCGTCTCGGCCTTCCTGCCGTTGCCACAGACGTCATCTCCTGCTGAGTAGCTGATGAAGATCTTTCCGTCTGCAAAGGAAAACAGGTTTGTGATGAAGATGGAGCTGTTACTCGTGACAGAAAGAACTCAGATTCAGTAGTGGACTGCGTGTCTTTTGAGGGTCCAAGATCAATCTAATATTAAATGACAACCAAACGGTGTCTCTCTGTGCTGGTGCAGTTTGTCCACGTTTGGAAAAGGTGCTACGCATGAATTCTGAGGAAAACATGCAACTTATGTAACTACCACAGCATCTGACTGTCAAAGACCAGTGGTGTTTGTGAGAAATATTTAAATCGTTTGAGAGCAGGTGTCTCAGAAAGAAACTGCAGGGACCACTCTGACGCTGACACGCTCACGCTCAGGCGTCTTCTGCTTCATGCACGTGCAGAAATGTGATTGCTCATTCCACTCCAAGCTCAGAAAACATAACTCTGTAATTTCTATACTAAAAACCTTAAATGAACCCCTTTTACATCGCTGAGAATGACAAACAGGCAAAACTACGTCAGATTTTTGAAGCACCGTGGGTGCGACATGAAATGTGGACAATAACAGAAATAGTATCTGTGCTTTCATTTGCATAAAAAACAGAAAAATAAAGGCCTCTCCTGGTAGTGACCTCAGACGGGCAGGTCCTCAGAACTGTAGGACCTCAGTGCAGCTTTGAGAGTCTACATCTGTGTATTATTGAAAACTAAAAAGAAAGCAGGCGTGTCGGGCAAAATCTAATTTATCTGCGCTTGTGATGAATGATCAGAAATGGGCATGAAAATCAGAAAAAACTATATGAATATAAAACATTTTAACAGATGGTACTTCACACCCAGAGGCTTAAATAAGTATTTGATGGAATAAATATGGTGGGACACTCCTGAACCCTCAGCCCAACTGCAAACCAGGGGGTCCAATCCGCCTGATGAGGCCATGGTGAACGCTCTCCATGGCACAGAAACAGCCAACTTTATCTCCATAAATACAAAGTTGCAGTGATGATCAGTGAAGGTAAAACACCATCCTGAGTGTGATTCGTCCCTGAAACAGTCAAATGTTGTTCATGTAGGTTTGACAAATGTCTCTGTACTTCACCTGTTAAGACCCGGAGCTCACCACGTGAAAACACGTTTGTCTTTCGGACACTTTTATACCGGCCGCGTTTGTGACGAAAGATCAAACTCGCAGAACGTGCACAGATTGTTTGCATGTGCTGAACAGGACGAGCGTGTTTGAGTCAATATGATATCAGCTACGTTTGTTCTGTGAATGAGACGCTGAGAAGGCTCAAAATGATGCACAGAATAATGAGCAGGTGCTGCGCAGTCTTCCTGAATCTGGCCGCGTCATTAGTTGGCAGGAGGAGCAGAAATAAATATTACAGCAAACAAAGCTAAATGCTTATATTTTATTATTTTGTTGTAAAGTACAGTGCTCACCAGTGTAGTTCATCTTCTGAGTGTAAACCCGTCCCAGCGTCTGGGTCTGTCCTGATGAGTGTCGGCACACTGCTGCCCCCTCTGGACAGTCCGTCAGCTCACCGTGGATCCCCTGACACAGGTTGATGTAGTACCTGAGGTCGAGGAGAACAAAGAAAGGAGTCACGCGTCGTCAACACATCCTCCAACAGTGTTTCCTGACTGTGGTCCTCAATGCTCTGCAAGTTTGTGCTGCTTCTCTGCTTCAAACTATTGAATTCAATGGAATAACTGACCTCCTCAGTGGGTCATTAACTCTTGCAGAAGCCTGTCAATGTCTCATCAGTTTGTACCTGGACAATGCTTGAAACGTGCTGGTCTGTTGGCTTCAAGGACCAAGACTGAAAAACGCTGATTTCTGCAGGAGCAGATGTTCTGATGTTCAAATCTTGTGCTCCGATAATCATTTATTTTGTATCTCAAGTGGCTTGTTGTTTGTTTTGTTTTGATAAAATTTGTGGTAATTTTGCTTTAAAAAAAGATCAAACTGACATTTTATTTTTGAAACTCGTGAACGCTAAAAGATGCTAAAGAGGATAAGTTGTTAAAACTGAAAAAATAAAACACTTGCAAAAAGAAGTGGAATGCAAGTTAAAAGACCGCAAGTAACAAAACACTAGCTAAAGGTAACAAAATGCTAGCTAAAAGTTAACGTAGCAAAAGGTTATCTAAAAACTAGAAGTAGTGATAAGTTAAAGGCCAAACTATAAGCTAAAATTAGCAAAAAACAAGCTAAAAGTACTAAAACAATAACTAAAACTAGAACGTTCCCAGAGGAACTTTGACAGGAACTGCCACGCTGCAGCCATTTTAAAATTTTGATTTGACAGTACTATGCGTGGGGTTCACTCTCAGCTACCACCATACTAAATATCAGCTCAATGTGTCAAAAGAAATGACTTATAGTATATATTTTTTTATTTTTAAGCTATGGTGGCCATCTTGGATTTTTGATTTGGATTCAGTATGTGATGGGGAACATTCTCAGCTATAACCACACCAAATTTCAGCTCTATGTGTAAAAATAGCTGCGTTAAAGCCATTTAAATGCAGCTTTGGTGGCCATCTTGACGTTTTTATTTGAATTCAATATTTATGGGGCATTGCTCTCAGATACCACATCAAATTTTAGCTTAATTTCTCTTAAAATGACTGATTATAGATTGTTTAAATGAGAGAAATGGCGTCTTTGTTTGCAAATTAAGTCGCCATGGTAACTCAAAATGCCACCAAAAGTAATAGCACATATCATGGTGCTGAGACGGTCGTTTATATATAAAATTTGTGTGGGTACATGTTGCAGATCCTTTTCAGGTGGATAATAATCGGTGGCTGCCTTTCTAGGCAGACCCCAATCAGGAAAAGTTTGCTAAACATCAAAAGCTAGCTAAAATGATCAAAAGGCTAGCTAAAAGCAGCTGAGCAGAAATATGTAAGCTGAAGCAAATTTGAGAGAGAAAGAGAAAAAGTTTTAAAGGAATTAAAGTGCACAGTTAGTGTATTTCAATGGTAAAAATAAAGGTAAATACTTTGAAAAGTACAAGTTAAAAGAAGCACATTTTTGATGCATTAATGGCCAAAACATTACAAAGTCTGCAGAAGAAGGTAAAGTCAATAAAAAAATTAAAAAAACAAGATAAGAAAAAAGAAACAGTTTGAATCAACTGAATCAGTATTTGCAGTACAAGAGTCAGAAAGGTAAGTGTTTAAAAACAATCATAAGGATTCATTCACTCAACCTTTATTTGTACAGGTTAGTCTCACTGAGTCACGAGGACTCATTTACAAGAGACCTGTAAAAAAAGAATTCAATGTAAACTTACGAATATTCTTCATTCTTGAACTTCCACGGCTTTGTGAGGGACGACAGGGACCTGAAGGTGAAGGTCTTGTGCTGGCTGACCAACTTGCACTCCATCTTCTTGGGGAGACAGACGGCGTTGGTGCGCCACTGGAACGCGGCCGAACAACCCGCCGTCTCCGACAGCAGCTGAGGGGAGCCGCGGCCTGCAGACTGGTCGCAGGTGAACAAGATGGAGGACTGACGCTTGGCTGAAACTGGAACAGAGACGGACCGTTAGATTCAAGGTCCACATCTATTAGTTATTTTGACGAGGCGTCTAAAACCCACCCCAATGAGATCATTTTTAACAATTTCTTAGATATTTTTCTTTAGTGATTCCTCAGAAAACTTCACATTTTAAGATAAATTATTTAGTTTTATATTTTTTTTAAAGGAATATGTTACTTTGTAAGAATTTTTTTTTTTTACTTTATTTATTTCAAATTTATTTACCGGTATATGAAACCAAATGGAAACGGGAGCTTCAGTCAGTACACGTTTTCAGAAACTGACTCGTACCACGAAGCTTTTAAAGCACCGATATCTCACCTTTGCTGCAGAGCCCCCACTTCTTGTCGGTGTCATAGTTGGAAGTGGTCGAACACCACTTCTTACCATCGGTCCTTCCGTCTGTGGTGCACTCTTGATAACTCTTTTTCATGAAGATGAATGGGAACACGCACGCTTCTTCGTGAACCGTCACTACGACACAGAAATGCAAAAACTGCTCCTTTAACTGGACTGCAGGTATGATCAGCAGCACGTGGATAAAACAGCTGTTAACATGAATACTAAAATTAAACGCAACAACAAGTCCTGCCTCTGAACCAGCAGCTTGTAGAACCAGCAGTAACTCAGCAGTTGTCTTCTGTAGGACTTTATCAGCCTTATAACTTCAGTTAACTGAGGTTTCTGTTGGTGGTGAACTTCTGCTCAGCTCTCTGAACATCCAGCACAGCGTTTTGTATTTTTCATTCAACCTTTATTTCTACAGGTTAGTCTCATTGAGCCTCGAGGACTCATTTACAAGAGAGACCTGTTTTAACCAGGTTGAGGTTCTGAACTTGGACTGGACTGCAGCACCTCGATCCTTTTCTATTTGATCCGTTCTGTGTAGATTTTTTTTTTTTTGTTTGTTTGTGCCGTTTTTCGGAGCATCGTCCCGTTCATGACCCAGTTCAGGTTTCAGCTGCAGGACAGATGTCATCACATTTGACTCTCCGATCCACTCAGTTGACTGCAAGGAGCCCAGACCATCAGCACTCCACCTCCGTGGTTCACAGCTTGCATGAGGTTATTGTGCTGACAAGCTGTGTTTTGTTTTTGACAAAAATGGTGCTATGCATTCTGGGTAAACATCTGTACTCTGGTCTGGTTTTGTTCCAGACGTCTTGTGGTTCCTTAAAATTAAACTTTACAATCCTAAATTGTGGTGCCATGATTCTAAACAAGCCATGACCTTTGACCTTTAACCCACTAACCAAGGTTTAAATAGTCTGAGAAGGAGCTAATTTCTTTAAGCATTGCACGGTCTGACCTTTGGGGTGACTTTACTAGAATGTCCACTCCTGAAAAGGTTGGCAGCTGCCTTAAATGTTTCCCATTTGTGAATAATCACTCTCCCTGTAGAACGATGGACCCTGCAGACACACCTGAACGCTCCAGAGTGACTCAGCTTTACGTCGTCTTTCTGCTGCTTTAATAATAATAATAACAATAATAATAATAATAATAATAATAATGTCACACAACGTCATCAGCTGTATGTTTCCATACAATGACAAAATTAGTCTCTGCATTTAACCCATCCACCACCAGGTGGTGCAGTGGGCAGCTATTGGAGGCACCTGGGGGGCAATTTGGGGATGAGGTGTGCTGCCCAGAGACACCACAAGGTATGCAGTGACCGGGGATTGAGCCTGGGACTTTTGGGTCCCAAGCCAGCTGCCCTGCCTCTACACCATCTTGGCCCCCATGACTATAGGACAACCAGTCTCTATGTCAGAGGCATCTGAGTATAACAATATCAAGACAAGTGGACTGTGATATTGTGGATTCAAGAATCGTGGATTCAAAAGAACATTTTTACAGATGACTTGCCAGATGAAGTCAAGGATGACTATAGTTAATGCAGTATGGTGCAATACTAATACCATCTCCAACCATGTTACTGACTTCTCTGTTGTGATATGGACATGATTTAACAGAGCTGCGCAGAGAGATTGCTCTGGGTTTATAGGGCAGCCGATACGACACAGCAGATTGCAGCACAAACACCATTTTACACATGAACAACAATAAACGTGAAGGTTAGAACAGCAGCAGAATGATCAAAAGCGAGCCACAAATTTATAATGATTTGTTGGCACGGCTGACAGAACATCGGTTCGTCTGGCCACGAGCGGTCACAGCTAGGAGGCTACAATCAAATGGCCAAGCTCAAGAAAAAAAAAAAAGTGTGAAGAGGAGTTTGCTGCTGTTGTGAGTCTGTGCGGTTCAGCTGACAGCTTGGAAATATAACACAAACCAAGGACAGCAAAACAAAATGCTTCATGCTCCACTATAAAGCTTGAACATCTCCATTTTACACCTTTGGGAAATAACATTTACCTTTTCTTTGGCTACCAATCCCTCAGATACATTTGCACTTGTCACAAATGTTATGCGAATAATGTCCAATTAGGTCAGGTAAAAATATCAGTCAAATAAATCATGTTCTCTGCACGACTGCGAAAGCAATACACATTACAGCCTGTCAGGGTGTAGAAAACATTTACGACTCCCATGGGGAACACAGACCATGTACTTCATTATTCTCCTTTTGAAAAGAAAGAAATTTTAGCGATCACACTTTTTTTTTTACCCATTAACCTACAAATGCTATTATTTTTTTACTCAAGCATTATATATAATTTTTAAATATAATCCTGCATTAATATCTAGGCCAGGATTCAAGGCGAAAAGCAGAGTTAATGAGCGTCTGGTGAATATGGTTCATGAACCCCACATCCCACTCACCTGATTCCCCACTTCTGCTGTTCCCTATACCTAAATCTGTCACCTTCTGGAGCCGGCTGGCCGTATGACAACTAGAATAGTGAAGTTTATCGCAAGTCATTTTTCATTGTGTGAAATGACTCCAATAAAATCTTGATTGGAGTCTGTGTCAGACTGTCACATCATGTGGCAAAGTGAAGCGTTGAGATTTAAATAGAAAGGGCATGTGAAATCAGAGATGCTTAAGGTTAACTCTGGTCATAAAAGCCCTAAATCAGTTATCGGGAAGACCATTTTGAAATTGAGAAATGTCACTAGGCTGTTGCTACTGTAGAGCAGTGTCCATGTGATGTGTGCATTTAAAATGTGAGCAACACTAAATCTTGACAGAGCATCTCACTGGGCTGCTGTTGTTGATAATGAAACAATATTCACATGGGTGCCTCCAAAATGTCTTGAAATGTTCAAGCAGGTTCTGTTTCCTTGCCATACAGGCCAAACGTAGACGTATTGCTTGCATCTCGAACCTTTCACTTCATCACAGCTCATGCTCAATAATCCAGGGTAAAAACATCCAACAAAGTTAAGTCAGGTCCTCTGGACAGTTTGTGTTGAATTGTTTCATTTTTCATCCAAAACACTTCATCAGTATGAGGAGCCACAACAAAATCAGTCTTATAAATAGCAGCTTCTCATAATTGGTCAACCAGTTTGATGGTGACAAGATGGTTTTTGGAGTCTGCCTTCTCCCCCGCCAACTTGTCAGAAGCAGCCATGGTCAAAGTGGTTCAAAACATCAAAGTTCATGCTCAATAATCCATGTAAAAAAAGTCCAAGTGGTTTTGAACCACTTTGGCCACGGCTGCCTCAGACAAGTCGGCGGGTAGTTACAGCCAGTTATGAATCTTAGTGCGCTGTGATAAACAGCATCCAACATCTGCAGGGTGCTTGCAGGAGCTTTCATGTAAATATGTCACTGGAGGGAAGGAAAGTCGCAGTTACAAGGTGTTTCCTAGTGTTTCGGGTTAGACAGGATCCATTTCTGAAAAAGAAACCCAGTTGAACTTTCAGTTTCTTTACCAAGTTTTTGACACGAGGCTTAAAAGAGAGATGCAAATCAATCAAAATACCCAAGTATTTGTAAGAATCAACAAACTCAATAGGAACACCATTCGAAGATAAGATAAATGAAGGACTGCTGGAACCGACTTCCTGTTTGAAAACAATGTCCCTTTGGTTTTGTCAGCATTTAGCACCAGTTCGAGATGGAACAAATCTGACTGGATGATGTCAAAGACTGTAAAAGCTGGAAACCCTTAACAACTGTTTTAGCTCAACAATAAGCAACTGTATCATCAGCATAGAAGTGTAAGGATGCATCAGGAATGATCTGACCTACATTACCTATGTAGATTGTGAAGAGGGTGGGTCCTAAGATTGAACCTTGTGGTACACCATTGTTGACTGTTAGATAACTGGAAGTACCATTATGTTGAACACATTGCCTCCGAGAACCAGTGGTGTGATCTGAGAAACCAGTTTCTTAGAGCTTATGCCAAGATGTCATGATCCACAGTGTCAAAAGCTTTAGACAGGTCTAAATAAAGTCCAGTACAATAATCCTTTTCATCCACAGCTTCAACATCATTAAAAACCTTCAGTAAAGGAGTCATTGTGCTGTGTTGTTTCCTGAAACCAGATTGATGGAGAGGTAAGATGTTAAAATAATCCAAATACTTACTGATTTGAGAGTTTATCAGTTTTTCAAGGATCCAAGCTAAAACACAGAGTTTAGAGATTGGTCGATAGTTGTTCAGGAGTCTCCTACCTTCAGTAAAGGTACAAAAGCTGTTTTCCAAGCGTTTGGAATGCTGTTTTGAATCTTTAACTCATTATAGTCATCATTTAATCAACTAAAGTTAACATCCAGCACCATCTTCCCTCCTTTAACTGTTTTGAACCAAATCCGTGGTATAAAACATGTTCAATGCAACTAATACGATGCTGAGTATTAGTATCATGACAGATACAATTGAACATTCATGTAATCTTTATCAGGTAGCTTCTTGCACACATTAAAAATAGTAAGCACCCATTGCGGCCATCTGTGTGTGGAAATTGGTGAGAGTCGTGTCACACCTGCTCTCATGGTTTTTGCCCATGGCCTCGTGTTTTCTATTTCCAAGTTATTAAACAGAACTCGACGCCACTAAAGTCTCCAGCAAACGGTCCTGATTGTATCAACATTCATCTGTTTCTACAAGAATTCTATAGATTTGGTTTCAGTGGCACACAAGCAGACGTAAACAGATCTCTGCAGAGAATCGACAACTCATGACTGAGGGACGGTGACCAGTTTTGGGGAGGAGGCACTAGAAGGGGAGAGTGATGCGCACACACACACACATACACACAAAATTGCCAGAGTTCCAGTCTGTAACATTGGCTCAGCATGAATGTTGTTTTTTCACTGGAACTATCAAACCTTGACTTTCCAGAACTCACAGAGGTGATTCACTGCAACAATTCTCTCTTTCTACCAGTCAGACACACCTCTTCCAAAACTCACAGGATAGAACTGAAAGCACAACTCTCAGGTCCGTTACTCCATTTAACACACATGTTGTAAATTACCCATTAAATTTACGGGTGTTGTTGTCCTAATATGGCCTTTTTAACAAGAAATAAAGGAAGAAATATGCAACCTAAGGTTTATGTAAATCAGTGATTCTCAGCTGACGTTGTCATAAATAAATAAATGGTGTGACACAACTTGTATAGGCTCTGAGCTAATGGTTGGAAGAAAAAGTAATTCAACAAGAAGACCAAAAAAATGAATGCAGGATTTTTACCTCCATTAGAAGAAACCTCCTGCAAGCAGCTGATAACACTTCAAACAACAAAAATACAAGTATTTATGTGAGACTTTCCTCATTTCTGAGAATTATATTAGACAATAACTCGCTGATGATGCCACACAAACAAATGCATTCTTATTTTACAAGGTAATCTGTTTTCAAGGGATTGTGCAGGTCTATTTTGTCATATTAATCGTTATTATTCCCAGACTATAACAATTTTTCTGCACTTGGGCATTTTGCAACTATTGTTTTAAATTAATCCAATATTACAATAGAAGTATTAACACAATGCAACCACTGCTATACACAAAACAAAAGGGGGCGGTATTTATCACAGAGCAGTGTGAAATGGGACCTTAAAGCAGAATTTAATGGAATGCTTAGAAAATGCAAGAGGTTTCAAGCATGATCAAATACCACTGATCCACTCATACACTCAGTTTTTTGTGGATTGACTGAAACATCAAATCCATCAAAAAAAAAAAAAAAAATCTGTTTACAAGAATTACATAAACACGTTGACTGTTTGAAAAGTCGCACTTAATCAATTTGACTTATATTGACAGGCTGATGTGCAAAACGAAGCCTCTGGGGTGTGACTCCACTTAAACACCTCCCCGTATAATCTAAGAACATCCATTCGGCGCTTTCCTATTGTACGAGGGAAGGAAGCCCCCCCTTCTTAAATTAACTGGTATACTGGAGCAGTCAGGGATAAGATGACACTCTAAAGAATTATCATCATTACATGGCTCTGACAGAAATGGGTATCAGATTATCAGCGATGAGGGTGAATACTAACAAATCTCCCAGCAGCTAACTGGCTTAAAGGAAGCCGGGTGGCAGCTGACACCCAATAAATCTGCTCATGTTTCAGCTCACAGAGCAGCTTCCAGAAACAGCAGCCAGGGCTACCCAATATATTGGCATCGCACGTTCATATCTCCCCTATTTCTTCTCCATGACCTAAGTTTTTTTCCAATACTCTAAAAGCTAAACGGTTGTGTTACAGGATACAATAAATGAATTACCTACAGCGGGTGAAACGTGGAGCTTTTAAAAAGTAGTACAGTCATTCAGAGGCTACTGGTGAGTAGATCAATGGTGTTTTGCTATAAAGCAAAAGTGGAAAACTACTGGACCATTATCACTGGCACAGTGCTACACAGAAGTAATCTAGAATGTTAGTCAGGGGTCTGCAACCTGCGGCTCTGGAGCCACATTTGGCTCGTTGGTCCCTCTGCAGCGGCTCTTTTAAGCTTAGACCAACACTAATATAAAACTGATTTTGATAGGTTGTTATACGCACAACAAAACATGAATAGTTTTAACAGTTTTCCTGTCATTTCCATTGCAAATGAGTGGATACTAGTAATAATACACAGACTATATTATACAGGTAGTCCTCGGTTTACGGCCGAGATCCGTTCTAACGGCTCGGCCGTATACCGATTTATCCGTATACCGGA